>VZTN01029779.1:1775-30074 GCA_013400515.1 Erpornis zantholeuca | reverse complement strand
AAGAAAAATAACATTGCCTACTCACTTGGCATGAGCCTGCCCATGCTTCTAGACATAGCAAATTCTTTCTAGGCATGGAAAAGACTCTAGCCTCAGCTCAGCAATTTTGTATCATACTAACATGCTGTCACTGGATTTGTATGATCTTTTCCATGATCATAACTGATATCAATCCCTACATAAGTTTGACAGACACCTAGAAAAAAGCTGCACAGCTGCTAAGTACTATCACAGCACTTCTCTTCTCTTAAGTATACTAACATATTTTGCTGGAGCACTGCTCCTTTGGGGGTTGGAGAAAGTTGCTAAAATCCAGAGAGTGCAAAGACAGAGAAAAAGGACACAGGCACTTGTATTTTAGACTCTCACTTGCACTATGTAAGTATTACCTGGGCATATGTGAGATCCTGTTTCATTTTGTGTCTGGGGAGGTACAGCAGGTATGGGTGTTTTTATGTATAGGACTCTTCCTCAGTTTTCTTCATGTTCAATAATGAAAGAGGAACAGGAGAATATTCAGAACACTTGTTACTTCATATATGTCTTCACCATTGATGTATCATCCTGAGTCCTAATGGAGCCCATGTTCCATCTTGGTAAAATGGATAAGATTTAAAGCCCTTTTAAATAGTGCTCAGAGCTTCTTTGTTCAGATGGAAAGGGATAATAGATAAATAGCAGCTAGAATTAACTATGCAGTAAAGATATACTGTCTAGGAAAATCTGCAGAATGTGAGTTATTGTTTTGACTGAACCTCTAAGTGGTTTAAAAAATGTGTTTTCTAAAAATATCTGTTGGTATAAGCAAAGATTACTGTATCTCTTTTTCTTGACTTATTTTCAGCCTCAGGATATTTTAGCCATTTATAAAGCAGGTTACAGCTCTAAGTTTTATGTATGAACACCTATTCAGCAGGAAAAAAATCTATTTGCAACTGCAATTCTTCCAAGAGTCACAACATAAATTCCAGTGCATGAACATTACCGTGTCAGGAGTATAGTGACTCTGAAGCAATTAGAATTTTCTTAGAGAGTCAGTATTCCTAGGAAATTTAAAACTGCATTCAATGGAGCAGGAAGAAGGAAAAGTAAATTATGGTAGAGTCTAATATTTTCCAAATCTTCTGATAATCAAGTTAGGAAACTTAATTTCTATGGAAACATGTTTTTAAGACTTTTGTATTCATAGACTGAATGGTGGCTTCTGTTTCTTTAAAAACAGGTCATGTTTTACAAGATCTGCACTTGAAAACCATTTAGGTGTAAAGAAATTACCCAAAGACTTTTAAAAGACTGAATGCTATTCTAGTGCTCCATCTCACAGCGCTGAACACTTCTGATATCTCAACGTCATGCCAAACTGCAAGAACACAGCATGATACACAAAAGTCATTTGGAAAAAAAGCCTACAACGAAATATTTCTAGGAATATTTAGAGCAGGCAGTCTATACATAGCTAATTAGATGGAGAAAAGGAGACATAAATGTATCCAGCCGCACATCTACTACTACTTCTTTATTTCAAGTTACAGTTCAAACATTCTGACCTTATTTATTTGCACAATTATTTTGAGCCTAAGCCTGGAATACAATAATAGAAGAGGTACAAGCAGGTATAATTTACTGAGTCAATCCTCAAATTGTCTGGGAAGTCAGAAGCCTTATTCCAGGTAGCTTCTTCCTAAATTCTCCTGGTCCTCAATGCAGCCTGATTGTATACAGCTGATTTTAGGTTACATTTTAAGGTCAATTTTATAAAATTTCTTTGGTATTTTGTGGGCTAACAGTTTTATGATAGCCATAAGTGTCACAAATGACATAACATTTTGATGGAAAGCATTGTTTGTACCCGGATTAAACTTGTGTTACTGCATATTGAAAGATTCATACTTCCATTTATCTTTAAATTACACCAAGTTCCTTAACAGTTTGATTAGATTAGTATAACATTCATCAGCATATTCTAAATTATATGCTTTGATTATTTAAATACAGTTGTATGCTTTTCCTCATCAGCAGTATGACTTTTATGCTGCACAGCATTTCTGGTGATTTATCAGCTAAACTTAGGCAAATAAATCTTTACACAGGTTCAGGACGGGCCTACAAGTCTTCTTCAAAAGGTTCTAATAAAGAAAGTTGCAGACAATGAAAAAGGGCAAAGAAAGAAGATACATTTTCTGTCCCAAATACCCAAGGAGATTTCAAATAAAATAGTTTATTTTGATAGAGAAGTTGAAACTGTAACTACAGAAGGCCACACTTTGAATAAAGATTCAAGTACTTAAAGGCATCATGTGCAATTTTATTACATGCTTCTGACAATTCAGGCAGTGTAAAGCAACACAAGATAAAACAGTCAATCCTTTAGGGAGAGACTAATTTCTGTGTTGAATCCTGACAAAAACGGATTACTTGTTCTTTTTACCACTTTGTTTAACCACACTAAAATTTTAAAAGTAACAAACAGACCATGAGAAATAAAAAATGGGAATCTCATCATGATGTCTTTTCTTAAAGTACTTCTAAAAACAACCGTTAAAAACACTTCTGCTCCTTTTGAATATTGCATACTTCCAGCAGAAATCCTGATTATTATGAATGGGACACTCAATAGTTGTCTGTTGCATTTTTGGGGAAAGTTACATTTTGCTTTAATGATTATATCATTTTTTGAGATTAAAATTGTTTTTTATTCTATCCAACTTTCCTAAATAATCTCAAGTGCATATTATTCTCACTGTCTTCGACATACTGAACTCTAAAAAACAAACTGTATCTGCCATTCTGCACCAGAGCCATGGGTTGTTACAGCATTTTATATGACCCACAGCCAAGAAGAAGGGCACATAGTGTCCGAATAGGCACTGCTCAAGAGGAAGGGAGGAGTATTAGTGGATCATCAGCTTTTATATGTCACATAAAATTTATACATCTCTATCAAGTTAATTTATGCAGATCTGTGCAGATCATTTGCCTTTGGTAAAAATACTCATTATAAATTAATTCCTTCTGTTTTTTTCCAAATGACCCAATATTTAATTTAGTGTAAATGTTTCCATTTTATCTTAATATTGAATTTCATCCCCTAGAATTACCCTGGCCTGATTTGTGCTGTCATTACAATTATACAGCAGAGCACGCTTAACAATCAGTGATATATTTCTTACTACAGCTTTCTCGTGTAGAAAGGCGACCACTCACGCGGTTTTCTTGTCAGTTGTAGCAAAAGTTTGGGATTCATCTTACTGAATTAGAACTGCAAGAAACTCATTATAAAACTTAAATATATAGCCCAGTTCTTTGTTTCATCTACTTTTTCACTGTTGTTGCTGTTAATGTTTCGTGGTTAGTTTGTTTTGTGGTTTTGGATTCGGTTTTTTTTGCAAATTGGACGTATTGTTAAAATACAGTAGGGAGACTCTCAACATGAGTGGAGAAATGTAAACTCCAAACTCTTCTCAGGACAAAAAAAATTGAGCATGTTATCTGAACATTGACAATATTAACAATTAGCATTGTGCCAGAAAATTTGCTGTTATCAGGTTTCAGAAATAACGATATTTAAAGGAATGACAAATGGCCTTTCTTTTTTTCTGTCTGAAGATTCACTATAACAAATCTGTATCTACCCAGAAGTAACACTTCTGATTCTGAAACCAGAGTTTAGTGGAACTGGGGCTTATGTTGCATAAGTAGATTTTTAGAATTATGGAAAAAAATTGTTTTCTTCCTACAAAATGCATTGTAACTCAGTACTTTCAGAACGTGCTGAAGTGTGGGAACCCCCTGTTAAGAAGGAACACAGAAGCGAAATGTGCCCCTGTCCCACCCTCTCCTTAGGCCCTCTTCAGTCCCAAGGTGTGCCTACAACCCCCATGAGCCTCTGTTTATTAGCCCACCCCCACCTACCCTCCTATTAGTCCCCCTTCCCTGGCCCCACCTTGGTATGTGGCCTGCCCAGATGACCCTACATACTTAACCCTTATCACCCCCAGGAAGCGTGGTCTTTGCCTCTGGATCAGCATGTGAGTGGGGCTGGAATAAACTTCTCTGAAAATCCATGCAAAGACCCTTCCTCACTTCTTTCCACCAACGCAGCCAGCTTCCAGAGGGTTGTGAGCCAGAGAGAAAAACCACTCTGGCTAACAACATTGGAGATAAAATATATCTCTCTGTAACTAGGATAATAGACTTCATATTTGTTGTTGTTCTTCTAGGAAGACCCCACAGAGTACTAAAAGAGAGAATATGAAATTCAAATTTTGGTCTGAAACAGGATATTCATATATTCATGACACAGTAAGACTTAAACAAATGGTTGAGCAAAATGCTGGTCTGAAAACTGTGTGGTATATATAGATATATATAGTCATTTAAATTACTATTTTGAGATACATTTTTTGAAATGGACACATGACAGGAAAATAGAGGTTACCTAAGTCCTAAGGAGCTCATGCAGTTCACATCCTTCCCATAATGAATTTTGATTAGCCACTAATCTACAGCTGGAGCAGACCACAGATATACATCAGCCCTCCCAGCCAGCCTGTTCTCTCTGTTGCACTACATATTTTTCCTGATATCTAAGGGGAACTTGCATCAATGCCTTTTAGGATTATAATTTCTTTTTTTTTCACGAATGTAAAAAGATTGTGGTCTTATTTGAAAACTTGGAGACTTCTACTCTCAAAGACTTCTTTCCTTGTCCATGTCAGTATTTCTTGACACTAAAGCATTAGTTAATCTCACAGATCACCTGCTCTTTCTACTTCATTTCTCTGTATTGCCTCTGATTACTCTTGAAGGGCAATGTCAGACCTGGAAAAAAAAAAATTCCATCCAATACCTTACAAAAACTCAGCATAATGTTGTTTTAGGTATTAAAAGCTTTTCTGTCCTTCCCCCTTTGTTTTTTTTAACCTGTTTTTTCCCACATGCTATCTTTACGGTCGAATAAACTTTACAAGTTTATCTTAGATTCATTAACACCCACGAATTGGGGGTGGGGGAGAAGGGGAGGGGTGGACATGGCCTCTGGGACATTTAATCTAAAACTAAAAGAAACCCTCTCAAATTCAAATGCTTCAAATATTAAAATAGTATTCACTGTAGATCCATTAGTTATCCAAACATAAATGTAAATTATCTGCATTTGTCTAGGCAGCACCTGTTCAAATGAACTTAGAATCCATGTACCAGATAATGACAGCATGGTAATTTACCAGTATTTAATTCACTTTTTTTTTAGCCAAGGACATTGTAGCAAAAGAAGTGCAATTTTCATCATATTTTTAAGCAAAGAAAATATCCATATAATGTGGCTAAAAATGATTTAATCTCTTTGCAGAAGTTTTCAAAAATTTTCATGTCTATGACTGAATTCTATTCAGAAAATTATTCAGCAAATGTTGCTGGTTTTAAATAAGTTCTGGCATGGTCATAAAAGAAATGAAAGACTGTTGTATCAAGGGCTTCCAGCTATGAAACAAACTGTTGCTTTATCTGAAAAATGCTATTGGGGTCATTGAATTAATTTACTTTACTCCAGAGGACGGCTCACTTGTATGACAACATTGAGAGATTCCAGGCTTCATACAATATTCTACTACTTTATTTGATCTTATGGCAATATTTGAGGGAAATTCAGCACTACAATGAAACAGAGTTACTCCAGCAATATTCACTGGTGCTCATGGTCTTCTGACTTTTTTGTTTTCCAGAGCACTGCATATGTCCTCTCCCCGGTGTTGCGATCTGTTTTAAACCCAGAAAAGCAAAGAAAACTAAATCTCTGTGCATAAACCAGAAGGAACTTAGGAGGTTCAAAATATTCCTAAAAAAGAGATTAAAATCAAATGAGATTAAATGTTGATGCCAACAAATTTATGTATTTTATTTAATAGTAAAAGAGGCAAAGAGAAGAAAAGAGAAAAAAAGGAAGACATAGAGAAAGAAATGTGCATGGTGGACAGGGAGAGGTGACAGGGGTTAGGTGGGAGCACATCACCCATCCAGGGGTCCAAACCACGTCTCGTTGCCCCTCTCCATCCGGTCTGCTGGTACTGAGGGTCACCCGTTGCTGCAGCCACACAGCCTGACATGGCCAGACACGGCCGGACACGGCCGGACACAGCCCAGCACAGCCTGACATACTGCCATACAGCCCGACATGGCTGGACACAGCCAGACACGGCCCGACACGCTGCCATACAGCCCGATACAGGCCGGCACGGCCTGACACAGCTGGACATGGCCAGACATGGCCCGGCATGGCCCAACACGGCCTGGCACAGCCCAACACGGCCGGACACGGCCTGGCATGGCCTGACACAGCCGGACACGGCCCGACATGCTGCCATACGGCCCGACACGGCCTGGCACGGCTGGCCACAGCCCCACATGACCTGGCCTGGCCCGACATGGCCCAACACGGCCGGACATGGCCTGACATGCCGCCACACGGCCCGACATGGCCCAACACGCCAGCACACGCTGCAGAGTACAGAATGCTGTGGATTTATGCACGCTTTGGGCAGGTGGGAACGCCTGTGTGTCTCCCTTGCAGGAGCCAGTGTGACCCTGTCCCTCGCAGCACTGAGGGTCTGCGGCACCATCTCTGGTGTTCTGGTGCAGGGCCTGGGGACCCCTTTGAGGGCCCTTTGATGGCCATGTCACCCCCTCTGCTGTGGATCAGCTTTTCCCCCCGCGTGAAGGGCCCTCAGCAGGGCTCCTCTGCACGGGGGAGGCTGGGTGGTCACTGTGCCTCTCACCACAGGCTTTTCTAACACACACCCGAAGGCTCTCTCCCATCACCCTTTGGTGCGGGATCTGTGCGAGCCTGGCAGCTGATAGCCCTGGGACAGTGGCCTCCACCTTGGAGGTGTCAAACTTATTCTTCGTGAATGTCCCCAGCCCTGAGTAGTTACTTTATCTCATCTTCATCAGTGAATGGTCCCGGGCCTCTCAGAGCCCCATCCAGAGTGTGGTAGTCTTCTCTGCAGCTTTTGTCCTTCCTTGAAATGTTTAAATCACAGACTATAATATTTCAGTCTCTGACACCTGGTCCCCCATAATCTCTTGGGGAAACAAAGTGTCTTTACATAATGGCAGAAGAACATCATTTCTTCCAAACAGGAGAACTGGAATATGGTGCAGTGCTTAGGGGAAAACCATTTGCTTTAAGAGAGAGAGAGAGAGGAAGAAGAATCACAGAATCACAGAATTTACTGTGGAAAAGGCATTTGAGATCATCAAGTCCAACCTATGACCTAATACCACCTTATCGACCATGGCTGAGTGCCACATCCAGTCTTTTTTTTAACACCTCCAGAAACATCAGGTGACTTCATCACCTCCCTGGGCAGCCCATTCCAGTGTCCAATCACTCTTTCAGTGAAGAATTTTTTCCTAATGTCTAGCTTAAACTTCTCCTGGTGCAGCTTGAGACTGTGTCTTCTCATCCTGTCCCTGGTTGCCTGGGAGAAGAGCCCAATCCCCACCTGCCTACAGCCACCTTTCAGGCAGTTGTAGGGAGTGATAAGGTCTCCCCTGAGTCCCCTTTTCTCCAGGTTAAACATCACAATTTCCCTAAGCTGCTCTTCATAGGACTTGTGTTCTAGACCCCTCACCAGCCTTGTTACCCTTCTCTGGACACATTTGAGCAACTCAGCATCCTTCTTAAATTGAGGGGCCCAGCACTGGACACAGCATTCAAAGTGTGGTCTAGCCAGTGCCGAGTACAGGGGAAGAATGGCTTCCCTACTCCTGCTGGCCACAATATTCCTGATACACGCCAGGATGCCTTTAACCTTTTTGGCCACCCAGGCACACTGCTGGCTCATGGTCAGCAGGAAAGAATTGCATAGGGCTGTACTTGCTGCATGTTGCTTATTCATTCATCAACTTTATCTCTGGCACAAACCTACCTGGCCCATATTAAAAAAACTGCTCTTCCCTTCCCCTTCCTTCTCTACTCTTCCCTTTTTCACTGTCCCTTGGGGAGATACTTGTCCCTTTTTTTAAAAAAATACCGTGACAGTCTCCTGGCTTTAAAGTTTTACCATAAAATCAGCTTTAACCACTCAGCTGGTGTCCTTGCTTCTGCAGGCTATGTGTCTTAGCAATTTTCAGCATCCTTCTGTTCACAAACTACTTCCTGAAAGCTAAGAGAAATGAGCAAGAAATGAATAAAAGAAAGGAAATAGGTTTACAGTGACGGAAAATAATAATGGCATGGATTATGACTGTAGAAACAGTGTGCTGCAAGAAATATAAGTGTTTTCAATGTTTTCATCCTGCAGTCAAGTAAATGGGAGAACAAATGGCACCAAGAAATGGCGTTACATAACTGAAGCTTAGAAATATGAAGACATATAAAATACCCTGAATTTTAGAGTTTATAAGGCACTGAAGTCAAAAATATAGATGTGCACAATTTCATTACAACTGAAAACCAACAAAAAGAAAACCAAATGCAAACCAAAACAAATTAAAAAAACCAACCAAAAAAAACAAAATTGAGAAAGGGATTGAGTCACATTAACATAAAGACAAAGTCATAAACATGTTTAAATTTTTGGAAAAATACATTTGTATACACAGACACATACACATACAGTTACATGTTTGGACATAAGTGTATAGATATATATGTACATTTAGACACATATATCTGGGGAGATATATATATGTATGTGCATGTCTATGTATGCATGTGTAGTGGGTTGACCCTGGATGGATGCCAGATACCCACCAAAGCAGCCACATCATCCAGCTCCACAGCTGAACAGGGGAGAGGAAATGTAACAAAGGGTTCATTGAGATAAGGACAGAGAGAGATCACTCACCAAATACCGTCACGGGCAAAACAGAATCAAATTAGAGATATTAATTGAATTTGTTACTAGCAAAAGCAGAGCAGGATAATGAGAAATAAAATAAGACCTTGAGAAGACCTTCCCCCAACCCCTCCCTCCTTCCCAGCTCTACCTCCTCTCGCCAATGGCACAGGGGTACAGGAAATGGGGGTTATGGTGGGTTCATCCCATGCTGTTTCTCCCACTGTTCAAGGGAAAGGAGTCCTATTCCTGCTCCAGTGTGGGGTCCTGTAGAAAGGACCCTGCCCTGGTTTCCCAGAGCTTTTCCACAAACCATTCAATCCATTGATTTTCTCAGAAGGCTTATTCATTAAAATCAAGAAAACAGAACAAATCTTTCTCCCTCCAGCAGGTTCAGCTGCACAGAACGTCTCCATCTGTCTCTCCCTGTGTCTCCATGTCTCTCTGATTGTGTCCCAGTCAAGAATTCACAACAAGACAGAGGAAGACATTTCACTGGTCAAGGCAACCACCTTACCATCAACATTTCTCTTATTTACATTCTTTCGTCAAGGCTTTCTTCTGGGAAATTACAAAAGTTCCCTTAGAAAATGGTTTTCAGGATAAGTTAACAAAAGCTTACATTTCTCCAGCCTTTCTCTGAGATTTCTCAAAAACCCACTTCCAAGTCACCACCACAGGGTCCTTCCCATAAGGACAAACTTTTCCAGCATGAGTCCATCCCATGGGCAACACCTCTCTACCAGCTGTTCCAACATGGGTCACTCTTCCACGAGGTTCATGGCATTCTCTACTCTGTAGCATGTCCTCCATGTGTCCTTCAGGCACAGCCTGCTCCAGTGTGGGTCCCCCATGAGGTCACAAGTCCTGCCAGCAAATCTGCCCTCTCTCCATGGGTCCTCTCTCCATGGTGGGCTCCTCTCTCCATGGTGGGCTCCTCTCTCCATGGGTCCACATGTCCCTACCAGGGGCCTGCTCCAGCATGGGCCTCCCAGGAGCGCATGTCCATGCTCCTCTCCGGCATCTGTCTGCTCCACTGTGGGTCTCCTGCACGTGCTGCAGATGGATCTCTGCATCCCCATGGACCTCCATGGGCTGCAGGGGCACAGCTGCCTCACCATAGGCTGCACCACAGCCTGCAGGGGAATCTCACCTCTGGCTCAGCCTGGAGCACCTCCTGTCCCTGCTTCTGCACTGTCCTGGGTGTCTGCAGAGTGTTTCCTCTCACAAACTCTCACTCTGCTATTCTCTGCCCACAATTACATCTGCACAATAACTTTTTTCCTCTTAAATGTCATCATGGAGACATTACCATCGCCATATCTAATAGGTTCAGCCCTGGAGAGGTGTGGGTCTCTCTTGGAGCCACTACAGATTGACTCTGCCAGACACACAGGAATCTTCTGGCAGCTAATCCCAGAAGCCACCCCTGTAGGACCCTACTATAAAACCTGGCCACACAAATGATATAACATGGTTCTGAATTTGCCTGTCAGCAGAAAGGACCCCTGCTGAAAAATATCACAAGTGTAATAAGAAGTTTGTGTGTGTATGCGTGTTAAAATGTGTGTTTAAAGTTTGCATTTATGGGGAAATAGGACAGAACACCTCACAATGATACTATGAATGATGAGTCATACACATTTTCATCTGATACATAATGACATCTTTATTACCTTTGTCAATATAATCAATACATACCTGTTACAAGTGACATACAGAGCCACTGCCTTAGTATAATGAAATGAATTTTGATGAGCAGAGCCACAGCAAGTCTGTTCCCATGCAGTGCAACTTCATTAAAGTATCCACGCAGGAAGCAAAAACATAACATTCAGGCAGTCAAATGGAGAGATTGTTCATTCCAAGATAAGACTTTCTTTACTCCAACTTGTCCATTTCCCCCTAGAGTTCATAATAACCTTGAGAAATCAACTAAATCATGTTGTGAAAATCCATTTCTGTTGTCTTAATGCACCTGTGAAATGTTGGATTCCTAGCAAATTTGTGGCACTTTCAGAATTTTATAGAAATTGTCTAATAGTACTGAAATTGTAGTACTAAAAAAAAGTACTTATAAAGAGTATTGAACAGCTTGAATAAAAATTGTGCTTTTCCTGTGTTATGTGTACTCTTAAGAAATGTCTACTCAGAAAGCAATCAATTAACCAGAAGTCTTTAATTAAAAAGTGTGAGACACTCAAGTTTTTTGTGCGTTTTTCTTCATGTGGTCTGAGACAGTTATTTCATATGATTCTTCGTGAGATCAATTCTGATCACCTTATTCACATATTGAGGAGCACTCCCAGGTTGTCATTGGGGTTTCTTGTTCACATTATCTTCGGGAGCAGGACAGTTTTGATATTTCCTTAAAAAGACAAAAAATATTGTGTAGTCTTTTGCATTTACAGACCTTCAAGTACTTGATGAAGAGCATGCTCCTCTTTATTTTCCATTTTCTGTAAAAGAACAAATAAAGAACAAAAGCCAGACTAAAACTTTTTCTCCAAGCCCTTCTTCATGTCTATTAATATCTGTGGCATTGAGATAGTGAAAATTTGAATAAATTTCAGAGCAACTGTAATAGTTTTTCCTATTCTTCAACCTTCCATAGGAAATAACTTCTTACAATAGCCTGTTGAGGTCTACATAATATCTTTGGTGTTATCCACAAATGTCAGTTGTTTGTCCCATTTCAAGTTGGAAAGAGAACCCTAGGAGCAAACCAAGTTCTGAAATTCTGTACCTGTTAGAGTTCTTCACTAAGTCAAGAGTATCCCATCAGGTGGCTAGGCTATTCTTTGTGAATACTGTTGTGAAGGAGAATCTTAAGACTTTGTGTACACAGAGTCAGTCAGAACAATAAGATTCTGTCTTGTTTCTAAAACTACTCTTTGAAAAGCAATCGATTTGTGAGAAAGAATCCCTCTAAATAAAGTAATAACTAACCTGTGTTTTGATTATCTCTTTAATGCTTTTGAGTTCAGAGAACAGATAGCTTTAAATATTAAGGGTACTTGGCATTTTTCTAGTTTGCTAGGCAGTTCAATTTTCTCCACATATCATTCATTTGTTTTGGGGTAACTGATTTTGATTTATACAGTGCTGACTAAACAAAATTACTTACTTAATTTTTCTTTTCCTCCATGTTTTTCATTACTAAGAACACTTTCCTTGACTGGAGTTCAATCTCTGTATTGCTCAGGAGTACAGTTTGTTTCCCAGCTCAGACAGGAATTTTGTATTTCTCTTTTTACTGTTGTGGCACAATAGTTGAGAGAAGGCTGTCAGCCAAGCAAAAGAAGT
Source organism: Erpornis zantholeuca (assembly GCA_013400515.1). Classification (NCBI taxonomy): domain Eukaryota; kingdom Metazoa; phylum Chordata; class Aves; order Passeriformes; family Timaliidae; genus Erpornis; species Erpornis zantholeuca. Next base: position 17,928 of record VZTN01029779.1, on the reverse strand, counting down.
AGGACACAGTGATTGCATGTATGATTATGATTAGATTTATCGCTAATACAATACCTAAATATTGTCAATGCAGTATCTAAATAACAACTCTCTTACAATGGTTTACAGTATAACTAAGTCATATTCCCATGCTGCAGTGAGATTTCTTTACTTTCTAAGCGTCTTAGAGAAGTCTGGGTGTGATTAGGTACACCTAGTACCAGGTTTCGTCAACAGTCTATGTCTGAAAGGTTTGGCTAGAAACATACATATTTGGCTACAGTCTTTGGCCTTGCAGAATTCACAACTGCCGAGTAACAAAGTCCCTATGTAGGTACTTTAGGACTTTATCTACATGTTTGACTGGACATTAGCAATTTTTACTCAGACAACTCAAGTGAGCAAGGCATCCTTGCTGAGAGGTGGGGAATCCACACAGAAGATGCTTACAATATTGAAACATCAGTTTTCCCAGTTGGCCAGATATGCAGCAGCATTTTATATCTTTACGTTAGCACCAAAGTCAATTGCAAATATCTCTGTTCCCTCATCTCTGGAATACAGTTACTGAGCATCCAGACAGTTTTTCCTGCAAAACCCACCTGGTCTTCTTATCTTAGGAGAAACCAGATTGCACCATCAGAGAGATCAGAAAGGGAAATGGAGTGTGTGGGGGACTGCGGAGGTGTGTGTTAGGACGCTCATGAAGACCCAATTATATTTCGCGGCTGTTAATATTAAGTTATTTGAATTTATTTCCTATTATTTTAGATGCAGACATTAGTAGCTAGATGACAGTCATATTGTTTCATTTTAGGTAGCCACACAAGGAATAACAGCTTGGACCCAATGATCTTTGTGGTTCCCTTCCAAATCAAGATACCCTATCTTTCTATGATCTATGATAAACCAATATTAAAGCTGCTAAATCAGACACTCAGGAGTTAGATACCCCAGTTTCAAATTTCCCTTTATAGGTCTCCTACACATAGATATTTAATGAGACTCTTTAACTGTAACACACTTTGCACCAGAGGACTCTTATCTTCAGTGTTTAAGACAGAGAATACTCAGTATGCAGCATCTATTTATATATTTTCTCTGGTTGTATTATTTAGCCCTATGTCTGTTTTATTGAACACTCTTCAGACTGTATTCTAAGAGGCAGAGTTACTCATATGTTTTTTGTCTGTGCTAGAAGTTCAACATAATCGATGATTAAATTTTTTTTAAAACATTCCTCTGAGAATAAGATCTGGCTGTAGGCATAAGGAATCTAAAGGGCTACTTAGGACACAAAGNTATGATTAGATTTATCGCTAATACAATACCTAAATATTGTCAATGCAGTATCTAAATAACAACTCTCTTACAATGGTTTACAGTATAACTAAGTCATATTCCCATGCTGCAGTGAGATTTCTTTACTTTCTAAGCGTCTTAGAGAAGTCTGGGTGTGATTAGGTACACCTAGTACCAGGTTTCGTCAACAGTCTATGTCTGAAAGGTTTGGCTAGAAACATACATATTTGGCTACAGTCTTTGGCCTTGCAGAATTCACAACTGCCGAGTAACAAAGTCCCTATGTAGGTACTTTAGGACTTTATCTACATGTTTGACTGGACATTAGCAATTTTTACTCAGACAACTCAAGTGAGCAAGGCATCCTTGCTGAGAGGTGGGGAATCCACACAGAAGATGCTTACAATATTGAAACATCAGTTTTCCCAGTTGGCCAGATATGCAGCAGCATTTTATATCTTTACGTTAGCACCAAAGTCAATTGCAAATATCTCTGTTCCCTCATCTCTGGAATACAGTTACTGAGCATCCAGACAGTTTTTCCTGCAAAACCCACCTGGTCTTCTTATCTTAGGAGAAACCAGATTGCACCATCAGAGAGATCAGAAAGGGAAATGGAGTGTGTGGGGGACTGCGGAGGTGTGTGTTAGGACGCTCATGAAGACCCAATTATATTTCGCGGCTGTTAATATTAAGTTATTTGAATTTATTTCCTATTATTTTAGATGCAGACATTAGTAGCTAGATGACAGTCATATTGTTTCATTTTAGGTAGCCACACAAGGAATAACAGCTTGGACCCAATGATCTTTGTGGTTCCCTTCCAAATCAAGATACCCTATCTTTCTATGATCTATGATAAACCAATATTAAAGCTGCTAAATCAGACACTCAGGAGTTAGATACCCCAGTTTCAAATTTCCCTTTATAGGTCTCCTACACATAGATATTTAATGAGACTCTTTAACTGTAACACACTTTGCACCAGAGGACTCTTATCTTCAGNAGGACACAAAGGAATATGTTTTGTTTGTGTGTTTGTTTTTATCCTACACTCTTACTTCTCTCTCCTCCTCACTTGCAATTTTGAGATATCAGTCTGTGGGAGCTGGTCCTTTACAAGTTCGTACACTGCAACAATTGATAGCTTGTTAGCCTTCAGTGTCGGAGTAAAAATGAACCTGCATTTTATCGCAATGTCAAGATAAAGTGGCAGGGTTTGGACTATGAGGAAAGAAACTGTACATTTAGGAAAATGTGAACAGCGAAGAGAATGGAGTGATTAAATTGCTTATTCAATGTGAAATATTTTAAAGCAGTGAGTAGACAGATTTTCCCATTTTAAGACTTGCATTAAGTTTAATTAGGATATTTTATTTTTTAATTTTATCATTAAAGTGAGTATGTCATTAACCACGTATGACAGAAAAAGGGTAGGGGAATAAAAATCTCAAAAGCATTATGAATTAAATCTCTTACCCAAAACATAGGGTGGGACTTTTTCAGGATTTTTAGATTTTTGCAAAATCATCATAGTTGCTGATCTTTGCAATTTGTGTATATCAGACTCATTTATTTCAAATTTAAACTATTGGAAGGTTACAATAAGTGAGAACTGGAAAATATAGAAGCCAAGTTCAATGAGAAATGTCAAACAGCAATATTTTATTAAGCGGCCCATTAATATTATTAACAGCAATATCATTACAATGTGTAATGTTGGTTGAAACTCATATTGTTTATCTGATTTATTCTTCACCAACACTCTAACTAAACATTTTGGAAATTCTGAGTCACTTAGAATAGGGGCCAGATGCTTCCAAAAAATCCAAGCTAATCCCAAAATAGTTTTGATGTTCCAGGAGAAACAAATCCTTAAATGTGTGTACACCTGATGACTGATCTATTTTATCAGTAAAGCAGGCATTTTTATGGAACTACCACTGATAATCAACTGTGTCAAATTTGAACTAAGAGTAGGCTGCAGTTACTGCGACACAAGCTTCTGAAAAGTAATGCTATGTCGATCTCACAGACGTATCACAGAGTGAGTTGTGTCACCTTATAATGTGATATAGATGATTCTTGATTGAGTAGAAGCATGTAATTCAATTGAAGAGTTCTGCTGACACAAGAGCAGCCTTCAGGTGATTTATGAATGAGAGCAGAGCACTTTGTTGAATNTCAGTATTCAGCTTGGAAAGGGTTTGCAATATACATCATTATTGGCGTCCTGGAGTGGAGGGGGGAGAGGAATTTAAGGAAGTGAAAAAAATAGATAATAAAATTTTTGAATTGGAAATATTAAAGTAAATAGTTTCAACTCAGATTTTCAAAACAAATTTTATAATATTTTGATCTATGTAGAAGCTTGAAATTTGAAATCTTTGGACATCATTTTATGTTTTTGCAAACCAAAACACTGGGGGTCTTATGACTGTTTTGTGATATGTATCATAATTAGTTGGCAAGTATTTTCCGTTCAAAAAAGCAAATAATCCAAGTTTTCCTTACCAACTATAATTTAAGACCACTAATGTAATAAACTAATTCTTCCCTGAAGATTCACTGGCTGAAAAAAGAGGCAAGGGTTCCGATGCAGGAGACTGTTAGTATATGGAAAAAAAACAATAATAATGAAAGCCAATTTTCCTTTTCTGATGTAACTTGTTTTCAGCAGACATATATTCATGGAGCTGATACTCAGAAACAAGTGAAGGCTGTGAGATTGCATCTCATTTCCCCTCTGTGTTTGCATTTTTGCCCCTTGTGCAGGGTTCAAGCCCTCTGAGAGATCTGAATCCCAGCTCACCTATGTGCACAGATTTCCTCACAGATAAGGGCCTCTGAAAGTGTCCATGCATCAAAATCATGATCTTGCCTCAGTATAAATCAGAACACATCCAACATTCAAGAGAACCCAAGAAGTCAGAGCGGCTCTTGGGTTTAAAAAGGCAGTGTTAGCCGTAGAGAACTGATAAAACACAGACATCGTGTAACCCCTTCTGCAACTTCCCTAGAACATACCAATTATTTAGTCCTGAATTATTCAGCCGTACACAACTATGACTAAATATTTGATATATTCAATTATCGATGTGGCTCACCAAGTTCTTCTCATGTATTATGAATATCATGCAAGAACATGAACAGGTAATAACAGAGTCATTTTGAATAGGCAAGGAACAACAAGTTGAGGTAGTATTGTTTGCCCTACAGAGAGGCAGTCAGGTACATGTCCCTCACAGGGGTTCTCCACAAGAAAGTTCAGACATAAAACAGAAACAAGTTAGGAGTGTTGCTAGAAGTAGCTGTGCAAAACAACAGGTTGCACTAATTCCCTTTCTGAGACACAATTCCTTTTCAGATTCTTTCAGCACCAAGGGCATGGATTTTCTTCTTGCCCATATAATAGCAAATTAATCCTGCTGCCACAAGGGTGGTGCACCAACAAATGAATAGCAATTCACAAAGGTGAAGTTTAGCTTAATTCCTACTTATTTTCTAGTTACATGTTGTCAAGAGAGTTTTGCTTCTTTTTTCATCTATAAGAGTTCACATTGGTGTGGTGGTGGCATGTGACAATAAGCTAGTGAGGGCACAGTCCTGAAAACTAGTATGAATGTAAATCTCATCATGATTAGCATATGAATTGTCTGTCTTAGCAGGAAATCCAACAGGTTGTGTTATGACCTGCTCTGTCCGTCAAGATAGAACACTTTGCACAGAAGATTTGAGATTAGAATGAGGAAAACAGTACCATGGGAGCAAAAGGACATTTGCTTTTACAGATTCAGGGCCTGCTGTCACTATTTGTGTAATTTGAGGCTTTATGATGTGAACAGGGTTCAGCTGACATTATGACAGCACTGAGAGAACCAGAAAAAGGAACAGATAAACAAGAAAAATTACAGATATCAGGTGGTAAATCAACATGAGACAAAACACAAAGAAAATATAATACTACACATAAATGTTTAAAAATACATATTTTAAAAAACTGTTAATGGTAGACCAGAAAGATCTGATCATCAACTATATCAAGCGGACAGATTTTTACTACTGGCTTCATAATGAATACAATGAGGGTCATCAAACTTTAAAGATACACTCATATTGTTAAAGACTTTAAAAAATAAAATAAGGAGGAGAGGGTCATAATAATACAAAGAGGAAGATCTTCAAGTATATGTAGCATATTGTCAAAGAAGTTGCTACAGAACACAGAATCATGTAGTGCCTGAGATGGTGCAGCAGCTCTGGAGATCTACTAGTCCAACACCTTGTCCGAGAAAGGTTAGCAGCAGCAGGTTACTCAGGATTGTGTCCAGGTGTTTGAGTACCTCCAAAGATGGAGACCACAACTTCTCAGGACAGCGTGTGCCAGTGTTTGATAATTGTCACACAAAAACCAGCAGCAATACCTGATGGCATAGCCCCTTCACCAGAGCACACCTCGCACGGATGCCAAGGCCTAGGCCTCTGGCTCCAGCAAGAAGTCCCAAATATCGAAACAACTTTTTTCTGCACAGATACCTTGTTCCTCAAGAGCTTGAGTCTCTGATGTAGCAAAAACACAGAGAGCATTTCCTCAGTGTGTTACTCATCTTTCAGTAACAGCTTTGGCTACAGGCACACATATGACATATTACCTCAACCCAGGATTAAAGCTAACAAATGATTGGGACATAACCAGAAATTATCTATAAGATGAAAAGGTTTACTTCATATGCTAAAGCATATAATTTGAGGTATGTTTATATACTGTAAGTAGGAACATGGAATTGAAAATAATAGGACAAAAGGACCCTTCCCCCATATATTGATTTTGGCAGGGGTAGATATAATTTTCTTCACAGTGGCTGCTACAGGGCTGTGTTTTGGATTTGTGCTGAACACAGAGTTCATAATAGAGAGAAGGTTTTGTTATTGTGAAGGGTTTGCACATAACCAAGGCCTTTTCTACTTCTTGTACTGCCAGGCTGGTGAGGGAGCTGGAGGTCCATAGAAGGTAGGGAGGGGACACAGTTGAGACACGTGACCCAAACTAAACAAAGGAATATTCCAGACCATATGACATCATGCTCAGTAGAAAAGATAAGGGGAAGAAGGAGGAACAGGGGGGAAATTTAGAGTGATGGCATTTGTCTTCCCAAGTGACCACTACGCCTGATGGGGCCCAGCTCTCCTGGAGATGACTAAACACTTGGCAGCTCTTTGGAAGTGGTGAATGAATCCCTTGTTTTGTTTTGCTTCTGTGCACAGCTTTTGATTCCAGTATCAAACTGCCTTTATGTCCACCCATGAGTTTTCTACCTTTTACCCTTTAAATTCTCTCCTTGATCCTGCTGGTGAGGGAGTGAGCGAGCAGCTCTGTGGGGTTTGGTTGCTGGCTGGGGTTAAACTATAATACCTCAGTAAAATCTGTAAGAAATTTTAACTATTGAAATAAACTGATGATTTTTCTCTGGAATTTTTGCATAGGGGTTTTGAAAAGGACTGGCCTAATTGTACAAGACCTTCCATGAAGACAGACAACTTTTACTTTTTCAACTCCATATGTGTACCTGCTTAGTGTTATCTTTCAAGCCAGTAGAGACAAAATACAGTTCCAAGGGTTCTGACACATTAGAGTTTTGTCCACCACAATTCCAGAAAAGTAAATGGCCCACAAGCATTCATGCCTGGCAGAGTTTGGAGCTGGTTTTCTAGAGGTTTGTTATTATAGTTCAACTTTTTGGTTTGGGATTTTTTTTTTCAGTAGATGCAGAGTGAGGAAACCAGCCAATACACAATTCAAAAATGTTATTGAATTTTTAAACATCTTTAATCTAACTGATTAGTTTGGATGTATTCTGTCAGAAGATTTACCATGGGGAACTGGATCAAGAATTCAGAAAAAAAATGTTTTAATTTGAGCCCACAGTGGATAATTAGAGTAATGTGCATTTCATCTTATATATGCTACATATGAGTAAATATCTAATCCCATCTTTCTAACTGTGTTAAACTCGGTACTATAAAATAAAATGAAGGAGTTAGTAATTATATTTTCAAAAGTATACCTAGAGGCCACAGACTCATGGATTTCTTAATTTCTTGTTCTTAACAATAAAATGGTACATGGAACTTTAAAGCCCAGCAGGACTGCTGTGTAGTTTAAGGAAGGAAATGAATTCCGAGAGCAGTAAGCTAATAAGATGCCACTTTTCAGACTCGCTTTCCAGTGTCCTTTACAAAAGGGGATATTCTCAGAAGCTCTCTGAATAATGAGAAATGAGTATTCTAAAGAAAAAACCAAAACAACTAAAACTGTGAAACAGATTCTGGGAAATTTTCTCCAAAAGTACTTACCTCTGCCCTATTAGACATCATTAACAGTGCTCTAAGGACAAAGATGGCATCTTCTTTGTTGTCTGAGAGGTTTGTTTTTTACAGACAAAAACCTTAAGATGAAGCTGTTAACAAAAACATGGCTCTTAACACTAGTATCTTCACTTTCCTCTATTAAATTTTTAGTTCTTGGGGGTTCATCCTGTAACTCCTTCCTCCACATTGCCTCTTTAACCCTTGTGTAATCCTGCTGATAAATTCCCTTATTGCTATTCCTCTGTGTCTGGCAGAGGCAGTCCCTGGTGGCTCCAAGAGAGACCCACACCTCTCCAAGGCTGAACCTATTAGATATGGTGATGGTAATGTCTCCATGATAACATTTAAGAGGAAAAAAGTTATTGTGCAGATGTAATTGTGGGCAGAGAATAGCAGAGTGAGAGTTTGTGAGAGGAAACACTCTGCAGACACCCAGGACAGTGCAGAAGCAGGGACAGGAGGTGCTCCAGGCTGAGCCAGAGGTGAGATTCCCCTGCAGGCTGTGGTGCAGCCTATGGTGAGGCAGCTGTGCCCCTGCAGCCCATGGAGGTCCATGGGGATGCAGAGATCCATCTGCAGCACGTGCAGGAGACCCACAGTGGAGCAGACAGATGCCGGAGAGGAGCATGGACACGCGCTCCTGGGAGGCCCATGCTGGAGCAGGCCCCTGGTAGGGACATGTGGACCCATGGAGAGAGGAGCCCACCATGGAGAGAGGAGCCCACCATGGAGAGAGGACCCATGGAGAGAGGGCAGATTTGCTGGCAGGACTTGTGACCTCATGGGGGACCCACACTGGAGCAGGCTGTGCCTGAAGGACACATGGAGGACATGCTACAGAGTAGAGAATGCCATGAACCTCGTGGAAGAGTGACCCATGTTGGAACAGCTGGTAGAGAGGTGTTGCCCATGGGATGGACTCATGCTGGAAAAGTTTGTCCTTATGGGAAGGACCCTGTGGTGGTGACTTGGAAGTGGGTTTTTGAGAAATCTCAGAGAAAGGCTGGAGAAATGTAAGCTTTTGTTAACTTATCCTGAAAACCATTTTCTAAGGGAACTTTTGTAATTTCCCAGAAGAAAGCCTTGACGAAAGAATGTAAATAAGAGAAATGTTGATGGTAAGGTGGTTGCCTTGACCAGTGAAATGTCTTCCTCTGTCTTGTTGTGAATTCTTGACTGGGACACAATCAGAGAGACATGGAGACACAGGGAGAGACAGATGGAGACGTTCTGTGCAGCTGAACCTGCTGGAGGGAGAAAGATTTGTTCTGTTTTCTTGATTTTAATGAATAAGCCTTCTGAGAAAATCAATGGATTGAATGGTTTGTGGAAAAGCTCTGGGAAACCAGGGCAGGGTCCTTTCTACAGGACCCCACACTGGAGCAGGAATAGGACTCCTTTCCCTTGAACAGTGGGAGAAACAGCATGGGATGAACCCACCATAACCCCCATTTCCTGTACCCCTGTGCCATTGGCGAGAGGAGGTAGAGCTGGGAAGGAGGGAGGGGTTGGGGGAAGGTCTTCTCAAGGTCTTATTTTATTTCTCATTATCCTGCTCTGCTTTTGCTAGTAACAAATTCAATTAATATCTCTAATTTGATTCTGTTTTGCCCGTGACGGTATTTGGTGAGTGATCTCTCTCTGTCCTTATCTCAATGAACCCTTTGTTACATTTCCTCTCCCCTGTTCAGCTGTGGAGCTGGATGATGTGGCTGCTTTGGTGGGTATCTGGCATCCATCCAGGGTCAACCCACTAGAGAAATCTAGGATCTTATGCTTTAGGAAGAGTTTTTCCACTGTTTTTGACATGGACATCGAACTACTTAAAATGAACAGCCAGACACAGTTAATGTAAATCAAATAATCTGATGAAATCTGACACTACTATGTTTTGTATACGACTCTAGAGCTTTCAAATGTTACTGATGGTAAAACAGAGAAGGCACATGTGGGTAAAGCAAATTCAGTCAAGAAAAAACATGTAAGAGCCGGATTTGGTCACCTCAGCTGAAGATGATTTTTCTGATTGCAAAGATCGCATTAAGATGAGATTTAGAGGCTCACTGGCTGCAGAGTTGTATGGAGACCCTAATACATCTACAATTAGAGCTGTAGTGAGACTAAAATATACAGATGGGCAAGAGATATGCAGTCATCCAGAGATCTGGTAGGGGATTATGTCCTAAGGATTATTCCTTCCCAGTAAATTATTCCAAATTACTTTTCCCAGCCAACATCACCAAAAAATAGTGTTTCCCCTACTCACACTGGGAAATGGTCCAAAATTAATATTCAGTAATTTAGGATTTTAGTTTTTTGTCTAAGCCAAACTATCACATACGAATGTTTTACATTGCTATACCCAAAAGTTACCAGACATTTACTGAAACCACAGAGCTGTTGAGGAATTTGCTAAGATAAAAAACTATAGCAGCAGGGTACACCAGTCTACAAAACCAAAGGATTTGGTTATATGAAAAGAGAATAAATTCTAACAGAAAACATAGAAGTAGCAATATTTCTTTTATCATTTGGAACCATCTTTCATAAAATGAGAGAAAGTGAACAGAAATAAATATTTTGGGGGTATTTTTTTCCCTTATGCATATTTTTCCAATATAAGTACCATTTAGTGATTTCAACATTGCAAGTTAAGTGGAATACTGTTCTTGCTTACTGATGATTTATATCTTATAGCAGATTTTGGGGGGAGGGTTTTTTGAGCATATACTCAATTTCAATGGAACTGAGTTCTGTTTAAAACTTATTTTACCCATCACTGATTATTTGTAGTTTATTCAAATTAGATACTGCATTCACACAAAACTATGTAAATCTACACATTAAAAAAGAATACAAAATAATTACTATGAGTGATTAGATGGGGGGGGATTTTAATCATTGATATTCTTACTAAGCAAAAATATACCTTGTCAGCTAGGGTTTGTCTGAACAAAAAGCAAACAAACTGAAACTAAACCAAACCAAACCAACAAAAAATTAGGATGAATTATTTAAAGCTATTTCAAAAGTAAAATGTTAAAAATCTGTGTAAATTTAACATTTGATAACATCACTCAAACAGGACCAATTTCAATATCTTGTCTATAGAACTCATCACTTTTTGTTGCACAGGCAAATTCCTTGTGAGCATTCACAGAGACTAAAACATTACTTTGCAATAGTTTAAAGTGCTTATGGGAATGCCATGTGGAAAAGCCAGAAATTTGTGCCAGGGAACAAATATTCATGTCAAAAAAGCTCAAAATAAACTCATGGCATAGTTCCTCAATGAACATTTTGTGCTTTTAAGCGCTTCCTCCAGACTGGCAGGCAAATACTGACAAGAATGTTATACAAATCTTATACACCCTCCAGTGCTATCAGGAACAGTACTGATCTCATGAGAAAAGAAAACAGGACGTCACAAGTTTTTAGAACAATGGATAAACTATGGGTAGCTACTAAGTCCTTAAACAATTTTTTACTCCCCATGGACACATCCTAATAGCTCTAGCATTTTAGGTTTCCCAGATTTCTCTTCCTACCTACAATTTGTAACATTCCCCCTTAGATATTATTGACTTGACACCATAATGCATTTAAAGTTGGTGTGTGCCATTTGGAAATTGATGCAAAATACTGCTAAAAACAAAAAGGATTCAGGAAGAAAATGCAATGGCACAAATAGTGAGCCATTCTTCAGTACATTTGCAGTTAAAAAGCATTCTAGATAGTTGTGATGGCTGATCATATCACAAAGAAAGGGATTTAACTGAAAACTGGTCCGATGTCAAGGTAATCAAATGATTAATGGAACTAAGTTTAGTTGGAGGCCAGCAACTAGTGGTATATCTCAGAGGCCAATCTAATTTGATTAATGATTTGCATGATGAGGTGGACTGTACACTCAGCAGGTTTGCAGATGTTACAAAACCAGGAAGAACATCTGATATGCAAAAGGTCTTTGCTGCTATTCAGAAGGATCTTGACAGGCTTGAGAACTGGGCTGTCTGTAACCTCATGAAGTTTGACAAGGGGAAGTACAAAGGCCTGCACCTAGGGAGGAAAATCCCCATTCACTGTTACACGCTGGTGGCTGCCCAGCTGGAAAGCCCCTTGGCAGAGAAAGCTGTGGGGGTCCTGGTGGACCCCATACTGAGCATGAACCAGCACTGTGTCCTTGGGGCAGAGGAAGCTGATAGCATTCTTGGCTTCATCAGACACATTATTGCCAGCAGGGCAAGGCAAGGTCCTTCCACTTTATTAAGAACTAGTGAGGGCACTGGAGAACCGGAGCACTGGGTCTTGTTCTACCTTTCTCTCTCGGTTTAGAGAAAAATTTAGGAGAAAAACAACCTGGAATGAATGTTCCCTCTTAAAAAAAAGGTCTCCAAGAATCCCTTTCTGCCAATAAGAAATGAATGCTAGTGGATAAAAGTGAAGAAAACCCAATCATTTATTGAGCAACAGAGTGCTCACATGGCACAGTAAAAGATAAATAAATGCCAGATATTGAACTGTCAGACCTTACACCCCACCCCTCCTTCCCCCAGATACACACACATCAGAACAGAACCCCAAAAGAACAATGAAAGAAAATAAACCTGCCACATGGTGGGGGAGAAAAATGGCACTGGCTCTTCTCTCAGGGTAAAAAAATGGGGTTCACACAGCAGCTCAGTAAATAGGTGTTAACATGGTGAATCTCTCCTGTTGGTCTCCTCTTCACAGCAGATGAAGCTGGTGGGTTTGTTGTACTTTCTCCCATCATCTCAGCTTTTCCAAGCCAAAATGGAGGGATCCCTCGGCCTTCTCACTGGTCCCAGCTGTTTGTTCTTCCACCAGTTGTTCTCTCTGATCTCGGACTAAAACCAAGCCATCCAGCTCACTTCCAAAAGCCACTGAAGGATTGCTGATGTGGCCTCTCCAAGGCCAGGGAAAGGAAAAAAAACTTCTTGCCTAAGCTAACAAAAAAATTCTAAGCTATCCAAGCAAAATAATACAGACTGCATGGCACCTGAACACCTGGACAGGGGGTGAGGCTTTGAAAAAGCCTTCCGAAGAGCCCCAAGGCTCTCTCCTCCCCCTGGACCCACCTTAAATCTACAGCAACCATTTTTGGGCATAAGAGATGAACATGGAATAGATAAATCATCATAAAATCACCCCAAGGCTATTTCCTAGCACAAGAGAGATGCAAGGTTACTAGAAAGAGTAACCTTGCAAAGGTAACCAAAGCAAAGAATTTAGGCAACTGGAGTATCTCATTTATGATGAAAGATGGAGGGACTCTGAAGCCTAGTGAAAAGATGGTTCAGAAGGAATCTTATCAATGTGTACTAAGATCTAAAGGGAGGGGGAAAGGGAGACAGATCCAGATTGTTTTCAGGGGGGCCCAGTGAGAGGACAAGAGACAATGGGCATAAAAGCAAACACAGGAAGGTCCACAGGAACATAAGGAGAATTTCTTAAGGTAAGAGGATGACAGATCCCTGGCACAGGTTGCCCAGATAAGTTGTGGAGTCTCCACCCTTGAAAACAATCAAAAGCCATCTGAACACTGTCCTGGGCAATCAGCTCCAGGTAACCTTGCTTGAGCAGGAGTGTTGGACAAGATTACCTCCAGAGTTCCCTTACAGCCTCAATCAGTGCATAACTCCTGTCATTCTGATGCTGGCAGTTTTATTTCAAAGGAGAGTTTTTTAAGGAAAAGGCTGTCCTGGTTTCAACAAAGACAAAATATCACTCATACAGAATTTCTAACCCTTCCCAATAGGTTTCAGTAAACATTTTTATTAAAATTTACAGTTTTAGTAATCTTCTCATTATTTGACAATAAAGCTAAACAGATCCTCCCATGCCTGTGCCCAAGTCACTTGGCAACAGTTAAAATGCCTAGTCAGTGGAAAAATGCTTTGAAATTTTGGAAATAAACTGTTAATAGTTTACTCACTGCATAAGTAAAAGCTCCGTAAAATCTCAGGTATCTCTGACTCAGATTTTTTTCTTTCTTTCCGCAAGAGAATGCAAAAAGGCTTTTGGGAAAGAGAAGGGAGAATCTTGAAGATAATTTGAGCTCTGTAGGGGATGAAAACAGCAAATTCCTGATTTAAATTCATTATGTTCCAAGCTGGTAGTTTTTCCATTCCTGTTTCAAACTTTGACTTAAAGGGCTTTAGGTTTATGTTACCATTCTATATCTTTTCTTTAGAATAAATCACCAGAATTTTTAGTCCTTTTAAATAGGTTTCTAAATTTAGCCCTTTATTATTTCATCATTTGATTGGCAAACATTCAAATTCTATGCTCTATTGCCCAGGCAGCTCCAAAACAGGAAAAGAATACAAGGACCAAACACTCTCAGTCAGATTATTGATCTAAAAGTCAAGTAAAAGAGTGTTTCGGTATTACAGCTTGAATATATTACTGACATCTTAGTCTCACACAAAAGAGTAAAAATCAAATAGAAATGGCAGAGCATGGATTCATTCTTATGGTCTAGATAATGATGATTCAAAGAATTAGAGCACAATTAGGTTTTCTTCTTTTTCTGTAGCTCCTGAGGATCTGATTGCCAGCAAGATAGGAACAACAGAGTGATAAAGACACTTGTTCTTGTCATTAATTCCCTTGTTCCCACTCTTCTCTGTTTTTCTTTTTGGTTGGCTGGTTTTGTTGTAGGTTTGTTTTGGTCTGATTTGGCTTCTCTGTTTGTTTAGGGTTTTTTCAGTTACAAGCATTTGTCATGTCCTGTCTGAAACTACACTGTAAGATTCCTGAAGAAAGAACACACTCATATGTCCCCAGAATTCATCACATCTTGGAGCCCTGACACAGATTATGGTCTATGGAAGTTGTCAGACCACAAGTAGCTACTAAACTTACAGCACAAAGGTATTTTTCACAACTAGATCAGGCCAAAAATGTTCACCCCACTACAGCCTCATTAATTGGTAGCTTGCTTTCTTCTCAAACTGCAGGTATGTGTCTGCAGTAAATTTGAAAAGAAGACAAAATCTTGTATTTGGTGTTGACAGTAGGGGTGTAGAACACGTCTCTGTTCTATAGAGTTAGTGCAGTGTTGCACTTCAGTCACCAAGAAGCTTCTAGTCCAGAAAAGTCAAATCAGTCAAGTGGGAACTTCTGCAATATTAAAGATACTCTTGTATATAAAATATGGCAGCGATGTAATTCTTTCCCTTTCTAGCAATTGCACTGGTCTTTCCAATTTCTTCTACCTGTTTATCTGTTTACATAAAGTTAATTAATATGTTACTTCCTTCTTAGTCCTCTGCACTCAGAGGATGTGGTTTCTGGATACTTTATTCCACATCAGTCTACCTTATTTCAGATACAAAATGTCTCTTTGAGATATGTCTTAAACCATAGTCAGATCTAGTGGTCAAGGTTTCAAGCTCTTCAGTCCTTCCCAGTCCTAGTAGTTTTGTTCTCTTGCAACTGCGTCATTACACTTCTTTCAGTGTATGTCTGCTTTAAAATGATGTGAAGGTGGCCAGCTGCTCTGTAACAGATCTCTAACCTGAGTGACAGGTTCTGTGCTAACTGGCTTTCCCATCACATCGTATTTCTCATATCTTTGGGTGGCTATGCCTATGTCTTCTGGATAGAAGGATTCCTGTTGATGATGCAGTTTTCACTCAGGTGTAATGCCATTACCCACACCATTACAGTGTTAGTAAGTTAAATAGAAGCCTCACTCTGAGGTGAAATGTTTGAAACCTATATTTGATTAAAAAAAACCCTAGTGAAATATTAACAAACTTCTAGTGTCAGGAGAGAGGGATTCATACAGAGACAGCTGAAAAATTAACTTAATCTTTTGCTTATCTCTACAGTCTTTCATTCTCCTCCTAATACAAAAAAGCGAATATATATCAAGAGCCTCTCCAAAATATATATAGAATGTTATCTCCAATTATGTAGCCAAGAGTATTTTATTTCACAAAAACCCATTTTGAGTTGAAATTATAATTTGATCCTTTGTGTTAGTCAAAAGACAAAGACAAAAAACTGTCTATGCATACCACAATATTGTAACAACACATGAAATTTGGCTATACATTTTAGAGTATTCCTACATGAATTTACTTTCCACAGAAGTTAGTTGCTGGAGTAGATAATAAGATAAAAATCATGACCAAACCATGAAGAAACAGATGCTGTTATGAACAAAGAACTACTTAACTTATTGTTCTTGAGGCATTCTACCTCTGAACCATGAGCTTTTTCAACTACTCGTCTCTCTAAAGCATGCAGAATTCCAGTAGGTACTACTTTCAATATGATTTCTCCAGTACGTTTTATGGCATTCTCTAAGTATAGTGCTGACTGCTTAATTCAGCAAAAAGCTCACAGACTCCTAGAGGAATTTCGGTATAAAGAGACAGGAGTTGAATTAAAGAATCAGTGAGGGTTTATCTAACTAGACAATTTTATTAGTTTGTTTGTTTTTTTGGTAGTTGTTGTTATTTTGTTAGAT
>VZTN01029778.1:2771-24800 GCA_013400515.1 Erpornis zantholeuca | reverse complement strand
GACATCGGCAGGCTTAGCCCAAGAAAAGAAAAAAAGAAAATATTTTACCTAGACTGCTAAAGCAGGTATCAGAATATACTCCAAAAGAGTTATGCAAAGGACAATTTAAAATTTATGAAGCACCAGTGGAAGGGGATTTATTTTTTTCTTTCTTTGCTACACTAATGCTAAGTTAGTGTAAAGATAGTGAAAGATAGTGTACTATCTTTCCAAAAATACTTATAACTCAAAAAGCAGAAATACATGAGGATGTCTATACCTCATATTTCCACATCTACTAGTCTCAGCATCTGGTTTCTAGACTGAATCTGTGTAACACAGGAGTGCATTAAGACCAAATCAGAAGTTACAAAACAATTCACTTGACTTGTTTTAGGGTAAATTTCTAAATCTAGAAAGATGAGTAAATATATTTAACCACGAACAAAACTCCCAGTATATTTCTAAGATACCACAACTGTTATAACAAAATCCTTAAACTGACTACATAACCACCTTTACCCTCCTCAGAAAATATTTCATTTCAGTTTTGAAAGGAACATTTTCTGCTTTTAACATGTCATTATCTAGCTTTTCTTAGAGAGGCATGTTGTTGCAAGTCAGATAGAGATCATGTTACTCATTAAATATGCTTGATGGTGACATCATGACCACATTCAATCACAAAATTTTAAGTACTTGCATTTCATCAAGCATCATCTGGGGAATGATGAAACTTCAGCACTTCAAAAGGCAGTTTTTCATTCCATGCTGTGTAAACAAATGTTCCTGTTCTTAGCCACTGGCAACTTTTGGGACTGTGGTGCAACACATCATATAGCTAAAAGTCCTCATCTGTTATGCCCAGTGTGACTCTGGGAGAATTATTGATGCAGTGACAGCTTAAAATTTTATTCTCACCCTTCCTGTGTAACATCAAACTCAATATTAATCTAAAAAAACAATATACTCACAATCTATGTCCAGGGCAGAGTAGGTTAATTTGAAATTAGCAAATCAACTTACCTTACCTAAGGACAGAGGTTTGATATTCCTGGAAGGAGAAAATGTCTTTCTTTACTTGGGCCTTGAGATGCCAGTGTAAAATTTTTACTTCACTTTTAATGAATCATCACTGGCTTAGAAATCTTTGCCAACATAAGAAGGACATGGATCTATTAGAGCAAGTCCAGAGGATGGCCACAAAGATGATCAGAGAGTTGGAGCACCTCTTCTATCAAAACAGGGTGAGAGAGTTGGGGTTGCTCATCCTGGAGGAGAGAAAACTCCAGGGTGACTTTAGAGTATGTTCCAGTACCTAAAGGGGGCTACAGGAGAGCTGGAGAGGGGCTTTTACCTTGGCATGTAGCAACAGGCAAGGGGCAATTGCTTCAGAGAGGGTAGGTTTAGTTTAAATATTAGGAGTTAAGAGTGCATCTTTTTCTTCGTTGTGGTGAGACACTGAAAGAGCCTTCCCAGAGAGGTTGTGAATACCTCATCTCTGGAAGTGCTCGAGACCATGCTGGATGGGACTCTGAGTACTCTGATCTAGTGCAGGGTGCCCCTGCTCACAGCAGCAGGGTTGGCACTAGGAGACTCTTAAGGCCCCTTCCAACCCAGACTGGTCTATTTGATTTTATGACAATAAACACTGCAGAGTTTGCCCTTTCCAGGTCACTCTATGACAAATAACTAATTGAGCAATACTTAGACAGAATATATTGTCTTTACACAGTAGGTGTTGGAGAATGAATTATCCCACTTGTGATACTCAGGATATACATGATCCAACAAGGATTTCATTTCAGTTTCAGGTCCTCCTTTCTATTTCAGTCCAGCATTACACTCCTAGAAAATGAACAAATAAAATAATTGAAGAGCAGAATCTTTTTATATTAATTTACTTGTTAATTAAGTTACTGTAGTAACTGCTTACTTAATTACATTCTCCCATCTACATTATTCCTTCTTATAAACATTTCTTCTGACTCTTGTTCCAAAGACAGTCATAACTGTCTTGCCTTGCCTCACCAAATAGGTTTCAAATAGCTTGTCCCAATGTTCTGGTGTTCCAGTGCTTTAATAACAACAATTTAAATGAAAAAACCCACAACAAATACAAAACCAAGATAACTATCCAGAGTAGGGGTTTACAGACACCTTAGAGAGATTATGTTCCCCCTGAGCTTTAAATGTTTCCCTGTTCCTCAGACCAATTTGAATTTCAGATCTGAGTTATCATCTTCAGGTGACAATCCTAAAATGAGACCAGCTAAGGATGTGCTATGCATGTGATGTTTGCCATGTTGAAGTTGTTCCTATCTGTAAAATTAACAAGTATTCATGGAAGAGAGTGAAATTCTCCAAAATTGAAGGCTGCAGTGCTACTCATTACTCAGTAATTTTTTGTTTATATAAAGCATAGCATTGTCACAGAAAAGATGAAAAATGTCTTGGTTTGGTTTGGGTTTCTTTTTTTTCTTTGTTTTCTAAAATGCCTTATAATTAGAGGCTGAGTAGCAGGAGCAGGAATTAGAGATGCACTCTTAACTTTGGGCCTTAGAGTGCTCAGGAGACCTCAGTTGGAAAGGTATTATGCTCCCTGTTTCACCAGTATTCTTCTAGTTCATCAGAATTGTTCTATTTTTTGTTCTTTCCTTTTTAGTGTCACCCACACATAGAAGCCACCCAGATGCCTGGGGAGAAAAGGAAATGTAGTTAAAAAAAAGCAAAGTTTTGTTTGCATTAAAGATGTGCAGTTAAAGAAGAAAAAGGAGGAAAGAGGATTTGCAGAAGACTTTTCACAGTTTTCCACAGCCTTCTGAACATGTCAGAAGGAAAGAGCATAACTTCAAACACAGTAACAGAGAAGAGTCACTGACATGTTGCCAACTATAAAGACAGTTTTTGGGGTCTTTACATGATTAATTATCAGTGTTGTGTATGACAACTGCAATTCACTCTCTATATTTTCCTATGTTTCTAAGAACAAACACGGACAAAATGATGACTACCACCTTGACTATGTCCAAGGACTGAATCTCGGAAAACCAAGAGAAGCAGTCTTAAATCTTACATTAGCAATTCATAGATGAAGACATCATTCAACAATAGGAAGTCGATTTCTGGCTTGCCAAATCAAAATCTTTATTTGGTATGCTCCATGAATGAAGTGGGACAGAAGGGAGATATAACAGAATGAATGGTGATTGCACCTTTGGAAATCTAAATGACTGCCTGCAACCTAGAGACCAGAGAATAAGTGGGCATGTCAGCAACCTGTTTGTTGTTAAAGCCTGTGTAGGTAATACCAAGGCAATTGAATAGTCACAGGATTTCTGTTTTCATGGTTGCTAGTCTACTGCCTCTGATGCTTTATACACACACTCAAAAAACCCTACAGATTAAAGTAAAGAAGGCATTGTATTTAGATCAGTCTGATATAATATCATGCTATTCATTTTGTTGGATGCCAGAAACAATAAACACAAGCACCCTGAAACATTAAACTAATCGCCCTAGAACATTGAATTTAATAGAGGTTTGGTTTTGTTTAGCTACAGAACATGAATGAGTAAATATATACAAAAAACACTAATAGAATCTTTTCTCTGAAGAGTTTCACAGTACACAGTCCACAGTTCACAGGATAAATGGCATTCCGAAGAGAAACCAAATTAATACAAACACAGTATAGGCAAGGTATCCCAGCTATTTATTTAACATTTTCAGAAGGAGTAAATGAGGAATGTGACCTTTAAAATTGTTGATCCAGAACAGACCCTCTAGTCATGTTATTATTATTTATTGTATTCTTCTCAGAGTCAAAATCCCTTCTGAAACACTTTTACACACTTATTTATTAATTAGCTACAGTTAAGAAAAATGTACATACCTGGAAGTTCTAATACTCCCGTGCTATTACCACACCTAGAGTCCTCCATCTGCAGCTAGCTATATATCCATTAGATCTGTTGGGTGTATTTCTGTATAGTGGATGAATTTGGGTGGTTTGCCATCTGCACTTGAATCATAAAGTGCAATTATTTTATTTGTCCATAACCTCTGATGAAATCTTGCTGAGATAATCTTTTGAGCCTACTTTCCTCCTCAGATATAGCTACCATAATAATACTTAAGCAACTGACAGGCAGAGAAAGTTAGGGATCTTCAGCCTGGAGAAGGGAAAGTTGTGTGGAGACCTCATGGCTACCTTCCGCTATCTGAAGTGTTTAAGGCCAAGTTCAATGAGGCATTGAGCAACCTGGTCCAGTGGAGGTGTCCCTGCCTTTGGTAGGGAGACTGGAGCCAGATGATTTTTAAGTTTCCTTCCAACCCAAACCATTTTATGATTATGATTCTATAATAATTAATATCCTATAATTTTGCTTTACATTCAAAATTAAAGTTTGGCTTTAGCTTCACAAAAAGTTCCACTTTGCAAATCTAAATAGTGTCTTTCAAACTAAAAAAAAAAAAATAAAACTGAGAGGAAACAACTTTTAGTTACAGTATTCTAAAGGTAAATTTGGGGGTAAGTGGCATTCCCATGGGAATTACGATATTGTAACAGGGGGGGCTGGGATGTGTCTACACAACAGGAGTAGGTCCCATGCTTATTACCCCAGGCACAGCAGCACAATGCCAAGGTCAATGGCAGCTCTGTAGCAAACCATTGGCCTCCTCCCTATGAACATCTGCTCTTCAGTGGTTCCGTTTCTCAAAATTAGTGCAGTGCTGCAAACACATTTCCTTGTTACTGTTCAGGTGTTCTGAGTGACTTAGACACTGCTTCGGGAAATGAGCAGAACTTGAGACAGAGTAGCAAAGTGAAGGGGATGTTCGTCTGATGGAGCACCCCTTTTCCTTCCCTCCCTTTTTTTTTTACCACAAAGTTACACACTTGGAGTTGTTTAGAGAAGCTCTGCCTCCACCCAACTAACTGGCAGTAACACCACCTTGTGAGCAAGACCAAGACGTATCTTGGAGGACAGGTTTTGACATAACTTGAGTTTTTCAGATGCATTTTTTTCCTCACAGCCTGTTACTGTAGCTGGCATGAGTTACAGTCTTTTAAAGGAACTAAAGGCTTTACAAAACCAAACAAATAGAGGGAGGCGGAAAAATGGGGGGAAAAAAGTGTGTTCTGGGGAGGAAAGAGGCATTTTGGCAAGTAGAATTTTTGACAAAAGGAATAAAATAAGGTATGGTGAAACAGATGGAAACCAGCTAAGCTTCACACATGTTTTTTAGTCTGGAAAGATGTCAAGGAAACCTGCCACAAAGTCATTGCCAGAAAAATCCACTGTGGTGAACAAAACATGTAGGTTCTATCAAAAAGGTCATAAATTTCATCTCAGCATTTAGTTGTTCAATGAACTGATTACAGTAACACATTTTAACTAAAAAAACTAGGTCAAGTAAGGAGAAAGGAAACCCCTGAAGTCCTTGGCTATAAATGTGTTCTATATAACCTACCAGGGAAGAATTATTTAAAGATCATTCAACTTAAACTCTCCAGAGATCTCTGGTTAGACATTTATTATTTTCCTACAAGAAACCCGAGCTACTGCTCTGACTTACTGCTCCAGTTTCAGAATGGAAATCTCAATGGACTTGCACTGATATAAAACTGGACCATAAAATCACAGTAATGAATCCAGCTCAACGACACGATGAGTACTGAAAGTCTTTTTTTTTTTTTCAGTTTCTTAATTAATTTTTTAAGAGTCAGTTTTTAATGTTTAAGAATAATTAAATTTCTAACTGATCTTTGAAAACACAGCATGGAAAGAAATATTGGATTGAAAGCACATGATTCATGAAAAGACACCTTGAAAACAGTACTGACTAAAACTGTCTGGTGTTTTGACCATTTTGACTACAACCTGATTAATTTAAAATGTTCTACCTAAGCTTCTATATATTCAAAATGACAGTGAAATTGTAGGAGAAAAGTATAAGCTCCTAGTTTGAAGACTGCATTTAGACAAACTCTTGCATACCATGAATAATGGGACAAGGCTCTTTACCTGTTCCTCTCTATTTGCCAACCAAAACATAGCTCAGCTCAGAAAGTAGAGATTATAAAAAATATATCTGAATAATTTGTAGGTAAATGTAAAACAATATAACAATATACAGTAAAACCTTTAAGCATTTTTGCTCCTTTGAAAATACTTACTTTTTAAGAAATATGTATTAGCATAATGTGGAAGAGAAAAATATTTTTATAAACTGCTGTAACTCTTACTTAGGTATTTTCTTAACTCCATAGAAGCTTTTGTATTTAGTCTGAATAAAAGTGGCAATAAGATGCAGCCGTACAGAATATCTAGGTATGTAATGCATATTTGGCAGCCCCCAACTTCTGTATCTTTAGACTTACAATCCCCAAACATTCCTATGTTTGTCGATGTCTTGGAGTGACTTTATGATGTATGTCATATTGTCTACTCTATGCCCAGAAATGATTATGCTTTTCTGTGCTTTTCTATTGAGAGTGGACTATCATGGCTTGAATGAAGTGACTCCACCGCTGAGTGCTGCTGTGCCGGACATGCTGGAGCTCCAGTACGAGCAGGAGTCCAAAGCAGCAAAGTGGTATGCCACTATTGACATTGCAAATGCCTTTTTCTCCATTCCCCTGGCAGAAGAGTGCAGGCCTCAGTTTGCCTTCACCTGGAGGGGCGTGCAGTACACCTGGAACCGACTGCCCCAGGGGTGGAAACACAGTCCCACCATCTGCCATGGACTGATCCAGAGTGCACTGGAAAAGGGTGAAGCTCCAGAATATCTGCAGGATATCGATGACATCATTGTGTCACTACTCCTCTCTGTTGTTCTGCTGCTGTTGGGGAGTAATAGCTGCTGTGGCAGAGAGGGGTGGAAGCGCCTTCCTTGCTTTCCAGCGAGCTCTCTGTTCTGTTTCTTCGAAAATAAGAGAGATGGAGTTTTCCTGAGATTTTGGTTTCTTCTTCTGTACTTCTGGACTTGTTCAGAACACCAGAACACGAAACCCTCCCTGGGAGACCTTCCACTGGTCTGCAGGGGGTGTCTCCCATGCCGACCCAGCTCCGGGGAGGAGAGAGACCACACCCAGAAAGACTTAAAATTCTTCCACATTTCTCTCCACAACAAGAGATTATATTATTTAGTATTATTATCCTTTTCTTGTGTGTTTGTTAAATAAATAAGTTTTTTCCTCTTCACTTTCCTCCGAATAAATATTTCATTCCTGAACCTGGTGGGGAAGGGGTAACTACAACCTGCTTTCTATCAGAAGATACTTTTCTCTAAATTTGTCTCAAACCACAACAATCACCCTTGAACAGAAAGGTTTATATATATATTCATACTTAAGTAGAAATATCAATCACTACCCTATATTTTGCTCCAGTTCTGCAATAATCAATTGTACAATTAATAACTGAATTCTGTTATGTTCCAGCTTCCAAGAAACTGGTAAAAATCCTTGCAATGTTTCCATGAGTATTGCATTATAAGATGAACATCCACATCAGGATGTTGAGTTTCTCCTGTATTTCACATCACACAGGAAACCATGAGCATTAGATATATTTTTATCTACAGGTAGGAGAACAATGTACCAGGGTTAAGCAGCCCGGTATAATTGCTAATGTTAACAATGTTCTACATGTCCCTTTATTTCCCCATGAAAGCAAATCTAGTTTTAGATGCTAAAAATCAGGGTGTAGGAACACACTTAACTGCCTCATATAATGCTCCAAATTATTATTATGAGGAAAGATGACATCATAGTTTTCAACAAGATATTTGCATTTTCCCACCTCCTTTTCCTGTGTCTGGTTGTGTTCACGTTATTTCCTGTTCCAAAGATACAAAATTCTTCAACACATCAACAGGTTTGAATCACTGCCAATAAAAATATAGCTGCTTTTCCCAAGCCTTGCCACCAGCCACTACCTGTGCTTTAGTGCACAGCTTCTCACCGTATGTAACAGCAGGGAGGTTGGCATGCAATTTTTTCCAGCAGCCTAGACAGTGACATCCAGCCTTTTGGCAACACATAGTCAGAGGGATTGATTTTTCTTGCAGACATTTGATTGCTTCTGACATAATTACCTCTTCATGATGTTAACTCTGTGATGGGTATCACCCAGTCTTTAATCAGGCTGTACTTAATTATTATTTCATAAATCCTTTATTTTCATGATTTCAAACACTAGATAATACTTGTTAAATATGAAAAGTGTTTGTGATTAGGATTTACTTCCTGTTTTCAGGTACATTTTATGTTCAGCAGTCATGCAAGCTAAAACTCCTCTTCTTTGCGTTCAACTGGTAATTAAACCCACATTAATTTATGAGATCTGCAAATATTTTTTTACCATCTTGATCAGTATCTTCAAGTTAGTAGTAGCCTAAATAAGAGTTTCTTCCAGGAAAATAATCACAAAACCCACCTGGATGTGTGTGAGAGACTGGAAAAAATTATTACTGGCACAAAACAACTAAGGTGTGTGTGTAGGAAAGAGCAGATCAAGTTCTGCAAAGGTGGAATGGTGCTCTGCCCCACACCCCATCCCCTTTGGAACCCCACCCTAGTCACAGAGTGGCTATCAGACCAGAAGCCCACCTGAGGGAAAGCTGTGGCCACAGGAGGCCAGAGCAGATTAAAAACCATTGGATGAAGATGCACATGGCCCTGTCCCTATGGTCCTTGGATTTCATGGCAGCTGAGACCACACTGGATCCAAGAGCGATAGCTGTATCTTTCTTGTCTCTCTCTTTTCTCTCTCTTTCGTTTTTTTCTACTAATTTCCTCTTCTTGAAGTCTGGGTAATATAGGGCTGGATGGGCTATAGTTTGCTAAACCAACGCTTAGTGAAAAGCTTTATTTTTATTGAAATTTTACTTGAAATTTTGCCAAGTTACCGATCATCTGAAGTTTGGCAATAAAGTTTGTTTTTTGACCTCCCAAGAACTTTTGTCCAGTTCTCCTTTGTGCCACCTCAGGTAGAAGTAGTACTTTAAGCCACATTTAAATAAACTAGCTGTGCGATGACTGGGGATTTATATGTTCTTCTGTAACCTGCACTGGGTGACCTTGCCTTGGCAGGGGGCTTGGTCTAGATGATCTGCAGAGGTCCCTTCCAGCCCCTAACAATTACGTGATTCTGTGAATTGCTCTGAAGGACAGACCAATTAGCCCAAACAGCAAACAGAGTGCTCTCATCTAGTGCAACATGGTCCTGTGTAACTAACATATAATGGAAAAAGTCATAGGTCAGAAAAACAAAAAGGTGAAGTTAAGACAACACCAAAACGGTCTGACAGATGTTTTTAGCACTTCAGAGCTTCAAACATGGACCAAAATTTTTGGCTAAAAAACCCAGCTTTACACTAATTTTCTCATATCCCTACAAAATCTGATTTTTAGGATACATTTTGACTACACCCAATTGAGGAGGTGGGTAGTTTATCATTGAGTCTACATAGCATGGGCTTATTTCCAAATTACAGTGAAAACTAGATAGTAAAAATGCTTTTTTTGAAAAATAAGGCTGTAACACTTGAGGATTTATCTTTTTTGGTTTCATCTCAGGCTTCCAAACACCTTAAGAGCACCCAGCTTCAAGTTCCCAAGTAAAATAAATCTTGGGTTAATATTCTGTTTCAATAGTTACTTGTGAAGAAAATTATTTATTAACAAAAACATAGAAAAAGCCATTTAAAATGAGTTTCAGGCCCAGAAATACCATGTTTTATTCTCAGTCTCCCAGTCCCATAGGCAGAGTGGTTATTCTCAATCCTAAATTTTTGTGGTGTTAGTGATTGCCTTTTTTCTTTTACAGCTCTCTTTAAGACTCTCTTGAATTTTAACTCTAATAACAGATTTTTTAAAAAGAAGAGAAAGCCTGGAAGTCACCACTGGCAGTCAACTATTAAATATGATTTTTATTTCCTCTCATCAGGCAGAGAAACAATAAGTTATCTATGAAGCTGAAGCCAGGAGTTCTCTGAAACTCCATTTGTACAACCTAGTCACACTTCAGTGAGGGCCTAGTGACATAAATAGTTTATAGAAGCCTGTAAAACTTAATAAAATAAACACCATGGTAAGGAATGTGTAGATAGATCATTATGGATCTTTTAGAAAGAGAAGGAGAACAAAATTTTATTCTGTAGCACTCAAAACTTAGTTGAGAAGTGAAAAGGACCTTGGAATAAAATCCCTGTTCTTTTGAAAAATGCTGGTTTTTTTAAATTTTTATAACTTTACCCATTTAAATTTATGGAACTTGTTAGACAGTACTGCTAATTATTTTCCTGTCAGAGGCTTCTGCGCTCTAACTGGCAGAGTTGTTATGAGTTCACAGATGGAAATGGTACTTGGGTGTGAGAGGGGAGAGGTAAATAATATAATACAAATGTCCAAAAACCCAGCTCATACTATGGAAAAGCCTTAAACTGATTCCATCAACACAGAAAATGCAAAGCCCATAAAAACCCTGTTGGGATGAAAGACTTGAATTGTCTAACTTAACAGTGGTTATCGTGGGAATGTGTCCAAAACAAGGAATACAGCTTTACACACTACCACTACCAGTCCTGGCTGTGATAGAGTTGATTTTCTTCATAGTAGCTTGTATGAGGCTATGTGCTGCGTTTGTGCTAAAAATAATGTTGATAATACAATTTTAAGTACTGCTGAATAGTGCTTACACAGCGTAAGGACTATGTAACCTAAAACAGGATGTTATTTATTCCAAACAGAACAACAATGAGTTCATCTCAACAGATAAAAACCTTGTTTAAAAGTTGTTTGGATTAGTCAATCTATCATAAAACGACTAAGCTTCAAGAGAGCTTACATATTTGCTGCCTAAAAAATGTAAAGACAAGATATGCTTGTCTTCTGCAGACAAAGATAATCCCACAATCCTGCTACACTATCCTGTAAATTAAATTTTTCCCATGAAACATATAAGAAGTTTTCTGTGTCCTGTTCCTCTCCCTTCTTTCAACTACAAATTTCTGATTCAACCTCTGCAAAGATGTGCCTGAGTGGTTTCTCCAATGGCCCATCCATCAATCAGTACCCTAAGCCTTCTGCAATTTTCTCCATTATCAACTTTTGTTCAGGGTTGGTGTGTCTTTGAGTGTAATGTATTCATTTTCCTGTCTCTTGACCTTTTTTATGCTGACTCGCCATTAATCAGATATTCTGACAAAAACCCTTTGTATCAGGTACAATTCGAAACTGAGCGGAAACCATTTAGTGTAGTGGTTTTGTTTGCATCTTTTACCTTCTGTGAAATATGGGACTTGGAGAAATGCAAAGCAGGCTTAAAACTTAAGGAATACAGAGAAGTTTATTACTAACAGGATTAAAAGTAAAAAGAAATAATAAGAAAGTAAAACCAAACCTCCTTCTCGTCCAGCACCTCCCCCTTTTTCCCAACTTTCACAAAGGATAACTAAACATGATTTTGGTCAGTATTTGCAGTTCTTAAAAGTCTCTCCAGTATCTGAGGTAGAAAGAGGATTCTTTTGCTTATCATGGTTTCCAAACTGCCACTAGAAAACAGACCCCAGATTTCTGTTGCCATGAAAAGGTATCTCTCCCATGACAAAAACTCACAGTCTCTTTCACACTGCCAGCCATGGGCCACACATGGGGTATCTCTCATTTAAGGGCAGGTAAAATTCCAGCTTGGAATCAATAGCTTTCTTCTTCAAAAAATTTCTAAAAGTCTCTTACAGCTCTCACAGCTCTTAAGTGACCTGGAATGGTCACCTTCTTTTTCCACAAGCTGCACACAAATTTCTCCTCCCTGCATGTCTTTTTAAAGAAAAAAAACAGTTTGTGATATTATGGTCTTTACCATGACCTGCAGAAAGCAAGTTGAAGCTTTCGCACTGAGGCACGACTCCGCCCTCTTTTCCCGCCGCCATCTTTGCTTCGTCCCACACGACTTACTTTCTCTCTCTCTGACTTTGATGCTGCCATGTTGAAGAAGGGCTTTATGTTGGACTCTTTTTCCTTTAAGCTGCCACCCGCTTGATATCTTCCTCAGTTTCAATGTAGGCTGTGTTAGTTGCAGAAAGCTACTAACTTTCTGGCTCCTGCTGGGTCTAGGGGCTGGGGCCTCATGGTGAGGGGGAGGGGAGCCCACCACTTCTAGAAGCTGCTCCAGGTACTCTCAGTGCTGCGACAGCTTACTGTTGTTTCTTAGCTTAGTTTCTTTGCTTAGGGTGTTTCTCTGCCTGCAGCTCTGAAGGGGTTCTCCTGCCCCAACGTTGGGGAGGGGAGGNTGCCATGTTGAAGAAGGGCTTTATGTTGGACTCTTTTTCCTTTAAGCTGCCACCCGCTTGATATCTTCCTCAGTTTCAATGTAGGCTGTGTTAGTTGCAGAAAGCTACTAACTTTCTGGCTCCTGCTGGGTCTAGGGGCTGGGGCCTCATGGTGAGGGGGAGGGGAGCCCACCACTTCTAGAAGCTGCTCCAGGTACTCTCAGTGCTGCGACAGCTTACTGTTGTTTCTTAGCTTAGTTTCTTTGCTTAGGGTGTTTCTCTGCCTGCAGCTCTGAAGGGGTTCTCCTGCCCCAACGTCGGGGGAGGGGAGGCCCCTGTGGCAGGACATGCCCCCTCTCTCATGGCTGGGGCATTTGGAAGAGATTAATGGCCCAGCGAGGAGCCAGAGAGCCCAGCAGGAGGTCACTGTCCAGGCTCCTGAGAGCCCGGGGTGAAGATCCAGTACACATCTTGGTATGAGGACAGATGTGGGAAGAGATAAAAGAAAATAAACATGGGTGACCAAGACACACGGTTTTTATGTCTATGAAAGCCCACACGATTATCACGGGGCGGAAGTGTCTAACACTCTCCTTGAGGACTGTGAGGAGATTTCCCCTTGGAGCTGGACACAACTTCAAGTTAATTCCCTAGGGATTGAGAGAGAAGATTTCCCCTTCAGGAATTGGTGGTAAGAAACATTGGATCCTAAGTTGTTCTATTTCTTAGCTAACTGTAATTTTATGGTACCTTTAACTCCATATGTATTGCCCTTTTTGTTTTTTCCCTGCGTAGTAATAGTCTGTTTTAAGTCTTATGTCTGTTAGTTTTGTGTCTATTAATAAATAATCCATTTTATAATAGACCAAGTTAGCCATTATTAAAGAACATGCAAATCAGAGTGGATTTTGGGGTGCTGGCCACCTCTATATAGCTACTGCCTGCTGCCAGAGGCCTGGGCAATAGGCAAGATCTGATTTAAACCTACATCATCCATTCATAACAAGCCCCCACCGTGGAGCCCGGCTGGCCCAACCACCCCTCAGGCAGGGGAGTGAGAACAAAGACATGTTCCCAAGTCTCTAAGAGGTTTAAATATACAAAATCACAAAAGCACATTGGACCGAAAGCCCATCAATCAACTCAGCTCCAACCCACCACACCCTTACATTCATCATTGAACTAATTTCAAAAATGTCCACCATTTCATGAGGATTAACTGTTTTTCTCATTTGGTTGGAATGCTATCATTTTTTGTTGTCAAAACAGATTAACAGTCAAAAATATGTAATTAACCTTTTTACTTTAGTCTTTAATCTCCAATTCATATGACTGATTGTAAGATAACAAAGATCTTTTTTGCTCCCAGTGAGTCTATTTATGGAAAGCAGTCATATTTTCTCTTCCTACAAAAACTGCAACCAAGTGACAGTGGTCAATCAGGGTAGATTTTGAGTAGCTCCTAGTACATCATTGTCAGATTGGGTATGAGTGACAACAGTTCAATTTCTAATGTGACAGACATCTACAGCTGGATCCACAGTGATTTTAGCAGATCAGTTTTAGCTTATTGTTGTGGTTAATGTGTGGTATTCCCCAATTTAGTGCTCCCAGTGCCACTTGTTTTCCCTTCCCTTCCAGCTAAAAGCACAGAAAATAAAGATCACGCATTGAGATAAGATCAATTTACTGGAAAAAACAATGAGATAAGAAAATGAACGGTGACAGCAGCAATATTTATATCAAAAGTGTACAAAGAGAGTGTGTTTTACATGCAAAATACTCACTAAGCCTGGGACAATGAAACAATGACAGACAGACCCTACACCCATCACATTTTTCCAGCACTGGAAAGAAAAGTCCTTTATTCCAGGAAGCAAGAGAGAGATTCCCCCACCCCTGGCAGGGACCTAAGATGGTATGGAATAACATTAGGGTCCTGGCCATGCCCACAGGGTTCCAGGCTCTGTTCTCAC
This sequence comes from Erpornis zantholeuca, assembly GCA_013400515.1. NCBI lineage: Eukaryota > Metazoa > Chordata > Aves > Passeriformes > Timaliidae > Erpornis > Erpornis zantholeuca. The sequence goes on along the minus strand of VZTN01029778.1, from coordinate 10,563 downwards.
CACAAAAATTAACCCTGTCCATGGCCAAAAACAGGACACTTATATGAAAGTAGACTCTTTTATTTCCTACTTATTTATACTGCCTACCTACTGGTTCACTCAAACTGGGTTATAGAGAGAGCAATCAGTTCACTTAGGTAGAATTTACCATCCAAATTCTTACAAGGTACTCCATGTCATATCAATACTTTTTGAGGCTTTTTTTGAATGCCTAAACAATTACTTGGACTTCTCCTGAACATTTTTTGGGACACTCAGTAAAGTGAACATAAAAGAAAACTTGATGCTTTTTTGCTTCAGCTTTTTTTAATGGTTATTCAACTCGGAAAGAGCACAGATTGAAAACATTGAATTTTCATTATTGCTGGCATTATCAAGTCTGAACATGAACCTCAGTGTTCCTGAAGGAATAAGCATACTTGTCTCATTGAAATTGCCACATACCTTCTCCCGAGTTAAGCTTTCCCCAGATTAACTCAGGAAAGGATACCCAGAAACACATCTACAGCAGGACTGAAACAAAGAGTGCATAACTATACAGAAAAGCTGAGAGCAATCACCAGCTTCTGTGTGAAAGGAAAAATTCATCACAGAAACCAGTAGATTTCTGTAAAACAAGTATTTGTAAAATCACATAACAGAAGTGCTACCTTCAAGATGCAAAGGAAGAGGAAGAATAGTTGTATCCTATAAGGACACTTGGGAAATCACTGTTTCTTCAGTTACACAGGTCCAAGGCAAAATACATTGAATATTGTGTTGAGTTTTTGGCCTCTTACCACAAGACACTGAGGTGCTGGAGTGGCCCAGAGAAGGGCAACAAAGGTGGTAAAGGGTCTGGAGCACAAGGCTGGTGAGAAGTGACTGAGGGAACTGGGGCTGGGACCTTATGATTCTCTACAACTACTTGAAAGGAGGTTGTAAAAAGACCTGAAGGTAGGTCTCCGCTCTCAGGTAACAAGTGATTGGATGAGAGGATATGGCCTCAAGCTATGCCAGAGGAGGTTTAGGTTGATCATCAAGAAAAATTTCTTCACCGAAAAGGTTGTCAAGCACTGTACAGGCTGCCCAGGGAAGTGAAAGAGTCATCATCCCTGAAGGTATTTAAAAACATGTAGATGTGGCACTTAGGGAAATGATTTAGTATTGGACTTGGCAGTGCTAAGTTTACAGTTGGACTTGATGATCTTAAAGGTCTTCTCCAGCCTAAAGGATTCTATGGGATAAAGCACATGTGTAATGGTCAGTTCACAGTTGCCCATGGACTGATGAAATCACAGAACCATTGTGAAGCTAGGAAAAAATCTTTGTTTTGCTTATTCAGTCACTCAATCTCAAGTAGCAAGGCATTTTTTGTCAGATACAACGTAACTGAAGACCTGATAGGTACACACACTAGAATTATAGCCTGAATCTGAAATGCACTTTTGGAGCATAGCTCCATTTACTGCACCTTGATGTGCACTGTGGTACATGTGCAGTGGAACCCTTGAAAAGGAAGAAACAGTCTTGGTACCCATTTGTACTACAAATCTGTTCAACTAATAGTGCTGCATTGTTAACTAACACAGACTCTTTAGCAGCCAGCCTTGAGTACAGACATGTAATAGCAGAACATAATCAGCACTGCTTACAGAGTCAGGTGGCTTCTAGGGATCACTAAAGATTCCTTTATGCAGATGTGAACAGAAATGTGGTTTAACCTAGGTCAAAACCCCCCAAACTCAGAAAGATACAGAAGTCTTAAAGGCAGATGAGATATATTAAATTACAGCAGCAGAATGGCAGTCCTTTTCCTTAGCTTTTTATGGAGTCCAAGTGAGAGCAACAGATTTATTTATGGAGTCAAGAGAGCAACAGATGGTATTCATGTTCCAGCATACAACCCCTACACATTTGGAAGGCAAATACTGAACAAAGCTCTCAGTAGCACCTGCAGCGCTTGCCATTTTAAGACAGCATGCTCCGGATGGCACTGCACACCTGTATTGTGACAGCTGACAACATCAGCCAAACAGCTTGCCTCCAAGAACTAGAGTTTTTGGGTAGAGGTCGAGGAAGACAAACTTGCAGAAGCAATTATTGGATGGAGAGACAGTGAAGGCTGCACACTGACACTGCAGCTCTGGCACTGAGCATCAACTCTTTAAAGGAGTTCTTTTCTCCCAAGGTCTACATATGGGACAGCTGGCTCCTAGTCCTAGCCTTTGGTTTTCTGCTTTTCAGCATAATCCAGTTTACTTTGAAAATTATTTGAGAAGATGAAATATGCCCAAATTTGGTCCTGTGTAAATGCAGTATGGTTACAGCTGTCTTGAGATATTTGCCTCTGGCAGCCACGCCAAAATTCATCTTATCAATTTAAATTCAAATAATCAAAGAACAAGATAATTACCCCCTTAGTTGTCATTAGGTATCTTAACAGACTACCAAAGTTCCATATAATATAGAAAACTTAAAAGCCTTTATACAATTAAGAAACTAATCTAAAGTAATCATTAGGAAACACCAGAAGGGGAAGAGCATTTTGTTCCCACTTGTGTATGCAAGGGGGTCTCCTAGTGTGCAAGCATTTGACTGCACAGATAAAAGCTAGTGTGCTGAAACTAGCTCTATGAGCAATTTGAAAAGGAAGTGATCTACATTTTAAGGACAGAGAGAGACACATATATATCTACCCTAAAAGTGCTTACTTGTACAGAAATTTGTAGGCTGCATTTTGTTTGCAGATGTTATGATGAATACAACATCAAGCAGCCCCTCTAGGCATATTGAATGCTAAACCACCAAAGAAACTCAGAGGGATGTACAGGGGTGGGAAAAACCTGCAGGGCATGGTGTAAAAACAAAACTTCACTGCAAAATTAATGAAGGGACTTTCATTTAAATGTATCAGTATGCAGTCAAAGTAATAGCTCACATATACTGAAAATTATCTCTAAGACAAGAACGAAATAAATATGCTTTACCCAAAAAGGAAGAACAACACAGAAAACAGCCTGTTATTCCTTCTTTCTCCTCCATCTTAGTCAGTTTTAAGTAACTGAGAAGCAACGGTACAAAACCTGCAAACAAATCCCAACCCAGAACACTTTCTTTAAAGCCATATGCATGCTCTGCTATTTGAAACATTTTCCTGGGATCCTCAGCTGAATAGTATTAGGTAAAGGGAAAAAAATTCTGATCTTCCAAATTGTGCAAGAAAACTAACAAGAAAACCAAAAGAACAAAACCCCAGCAATTATACGAAAAAAAAAGGAAAAGCTGTCTTTTGTTAAAAGCATAATTCTTTTGAAAGACATGTCATAAGGACTTCTTTTCTAAGGGTCTTTTGGTGTATAAATCCTCAGCAGGGGCTCCACAGCATCAAAGGCAGCTGAGTCCAGTCCAGGCTGCAGATGGCCCTCTCCTCAGCATTCCCACAGGACTGAGAGCTTCCCGGCCAGCATTCTCACTTCAGGTAGTTTAACTCCTGAGACTTCACGAGCACTTACAGTGCTCTCCAGTTCCCCTACATAGGAAAATCAGGAACTAGCCTTTGCTTCTAGATCCTGCTCCAGTCAACTATGAAGCACCTGGTGTAAGTCCTTCACACTTCCACTGCCTTAGCACAGCCAGCATAGAGGGGAAAACAAAGCAGCCTCTCTTGCTTGTCATCTGACAGCAAGTACACTGCAGAGCAGGCTGAGAAGGTGCTGCACCTTCCCTGACAGCAGCCAGTACCATTGAACAGTCTCACTCAGCAGGCCCCTGGAAGTTACTTCCTTACAGCCTAGTAAAACCATCCACTTGACCCACCAAGCCAGCAGTTTCTCCCTGCTTCAGCTTTTGAGCAGCTTTTCCCCTCCAGCCTTCTGACTGGATTTCAGCCAGCTCTTCAAAGTGAAGGACACTAAAATCCCCAGTAAAAGCATGAGGAGTGAGGTAAATACTTGAAACAAGGAGACAGAAAAAAGTATCAAGACTGACATCACAGAACTGGGATGGCAGACAGATATGGCTGGAGAATAGGGGCAAGTGTCTTAGGTAGACAGGTGAGTGACTAAAAGGATCAGGAACACCTGATCACTTTCCCACCTAATTCCATAATCAAAGGCTGTCTGGCTCATGCTAGGTTTCTAAACAGAGACAGAATACTCCTGTACTCTGTTAAAACATTCTCAACATTATCAATCCTCCTCTTTTTACATTTGTCCTTAAATTGCACCTTACTTCTGAGGTTTTATAAATAAGATTTGATTTTTTTTAAATTTTCTTTTAAGGTTTCCTCTAGCAGAGAGAAAAGTATGTTGTATACCTCACAATATATGGCAGTACATTTCCTCCTATCTTATGTACTGCTTTCTTCATGTACTTCCTTTCTCTCTGGTCGTTTTATAGGTTTTCCAGCTATATTCATTTTTTTTCTTCTGTCTCAAGCAGTGGAACCTCAGTGATTGATGAAATAATCAAATTAGTAAAAATAAGTCACAGCAGGTTTCGACTGTGTGGTTGTCAGGGAAGAATTTGCTGGATGATTACTGACAATGAAGAAAATAGTTGTACCTATAGTTGTGTGTTTAATTTTATTTAAATTTTAGGCAGAAATTTCTCATTCTGGAGAAAAAACTATGAAATACATTCAGGTCTGGAGTCGTTGTTACAGAAACTGGGCCCCTGCACACCATTTTTATTCCTATAATAATTTCTAAAATAGACTGGAGAAAATCACAGTAACTTTAATGACTTATTATATTATAATAGTACAAATTATAATAGGACACCACAACTTATTGTGTTATTTCTAACAGTAGAAAATATATGTTCTTGGAGAAAAAAAGTATTCTCCTTGGAAACAGCTGGGATAAAGAATCTTTCCTTTGAAAGAATGCCAAAGTAGCTCTGCCACAGCATCAAGAGCATTTACTGACAGTAACTAGAGGCTTAGATCTGCAATGTGCCTTCCAAACGCCAGCCTGTTTTTCCCTTAGGAGAAGAATTAAAAGTAGTTCTGGGAACAGCATGAGGAAAAAAACAATCAAGATTTTTTCCCAAAGTTCTGTTCTAGAATCCCATAACACAATATTTTAGAGCTTTGTAACACAGGGCAGCTACAATCTGTTACTACTGTTAACTCTTGAGGGTGAAAAGACTCAGAAAAAGTATGGGGTATTAAAGCCAAGTATTTTGCTTTTATTTCTCATTATATAGAGCAGACTGCAGAGTCTTTAAGTCTAATGTGTACTTTTAAGACTAATTAAATAACTAATTTTAATTATACGTGAATTTCAGGCCAATGAGATTTGCCTCATCAGCCTTAGGTGCTGAAGTTCAGTACAGAGTCACCAAGATGGTGAAGCAGCAACAGCAAGGCTGTGATAATTCTTTCTGATGCTGAAGAAATTGTGGTAAAATTAACTTTTCTCTTCAATCGATCCCTATCTCACATGCTTGGATGCTGCTAAGAGGACAAGGACTTACTGCCAATAATTTGACTGAAACTATCAACAGCAGTTAGGAGCAAATGGCAACCTCCCCAGCTATCCAAGATACGACAGCATTTGTAAGAAAAAAGCTGAAAAGCTGTCTTTCCCTGTAACTAACATAGCCACCATAAACACACAGGCATCATTGCAACACCAACACAGAAGTGGAAAAACTGTAAGATTCATTTTGAAAGTGTGGGAACACGGCTGACTCAAGTGTGTGTGTATATCTGAGTACGGCAAACTTGTATACTTTTTTTGAAAAGTACTGATGAGCAGTTTGATGCAGTCAAATTTTTTAACACATTACAGTGAAATATCTTTTCGCAAGACTTATTCTGGCTATTCACCTTTTCACTAATCTTGCAGAAACTTGCATATATTGGTCACTATTCCTCAGGTTTAATTTCACCAAAAAAAATCCCCTATGAAAAATTTAATAATTTTAAAGTTTTACCTCCATTTAAGTCAGCTGGTACAAAAATTTAAACTAAATGTTAGTAACAGTCATGAATTTTAACCCAATTTTGTGATCATTATTTGGTTGGAAGAATGTACTAACACTGAGAGACATGACAAGTATGGTGTGTTGCAATCCACCTGAACCTGTCAGATGAACAATACAGCCTCCTCAGAGGTCATGTATTACAATGGAGTGGTTGAGCACTTCCTACCAAGAACTTCCTGGCATTCAGTGAGTTTACTCTGGGTCTGCCTGTAGTCTAGTCCCTTGGATTAGAATCACAGAATCACAGGATAAGATGAGTTTGAAGGAACCCATCAGGATCATCAAGTGCAACTCTCAGTCCTGCACAGCACCATCCCCAAGAGTCACACCACATGCCCAAGAGCATTGTCCAAATGCTTCTTGAACTCCCTCAGGCTTGGTGCTCTGACCACTTCCCTGGGGAGCCTCTTCCAGTGCCCAACCACCCCTTGAGTGAAGAACCTGTTTCTAATGTCCAACCTAAACCTCCCCTGACACAACTTCAGGCCATTTCCTCAGGTCCTGTCAATGGTCACCAGAGAGATCAGTGTCTGTCCTTCCTCTTCCCCTCATGAGGAAGTTTCAGACTACGATGGGGTGTCTCTTCAGTCTCCTGCAGGCTGAACAAACGAAATGACCTCAGCTATTTCTCATACGGCTTCCCCTCAAGGACGTTCCTTGCTCTCCTTTGGACACTTTCTAACAGTTTAATATCTTTCTTATATTGTGGAGTCCAAAACTGTACACAATCTTCAAGGTGAAGCCCCAGCAATGCAGAGCAGAGTTGGAGAAGGAGAATTCATGGAGATTATCTTCAGATATGCTTTAAGAACCTGCTAAAACTCTAACAAACATGAACCCTCCAAACACCTGTTTCTGTCACAAGCGGCACACTGTGGAGGGACACAGCTTGAATTTGTGCCATAATGACCCTAACTTTCCTAAGCAACCACATTTGCATATGGGTAAACCATGGGCAGTCATTTTAGGTTCTGTCTGTCAAGCTGTACTTTGTTCACCCTACCACTATCCTCAAAGGACCGGGATATAAAAAGCAATTCCTCTTTTTTGTAGCAACTCTTCACTAAGATGAGCCATAGTACCTTCTACAAAGCATAGTCATTATGTCTTATATTAACACCGTGATATATGCCACCGAGGGTTTGATTTCTAATCCATATGTGTTACAATCCAGTTATTAAAATATTTAGAGAGATGACTCTGCCCAAATTAAGGTACCAAAAAGACCTTGTGCTCAACATATATATTAACCTTGTGTGTAAACCAAAGCAACCTTTGCTTCACACTCTGCAGCAAATAGATTTATTTATAGCATAGACCTTCTTTGGATCAATAGAACTTTGAATGATAAAACGACATATATATTGATAAAAGATTCCAGGTAGACAAAAAATAGAGTATTAAACAGAAAGTAATGGTAATATTGGATTAACTGTAGTGGTTTTACTTACATGCTGAGAACTCTTTAGAAGAGTTCTATTAGCACTAATGTCTTCACAGTCACCAAAGAAAATGCTTTCTTTCAAATAATAATAAAAAAATGCCATGGAATTGAATTTCATTTTATTAATCTTACTGTATAGAAAAGAGCAAGAAGTCTCACCTTTTAAACTCACAGAACAAAAGTAGATTCATATAATCTCCTTGATAAATGTCATGTAAATTGCAGTATTTTCAACCAGCACATTGTATTTTAATGACCTTTTAGTCATGAATAACCAGAACACTTAGTACTTTACAATAACTGCAGAGAAACTGAAAGCATTCAAACATTAAAAAAAAAAAAAAAAAAAAAAAAAAAAAAGAAAAAGGGATTTTA
>VZTN01029774.1:52677-63991 GCA_013400515.1 Erpornis zantholeuca | reverse complement strand
AGTGAGAATCTCCTCCCTTGACCTGCTGATGACAAACCTTTTGGCACAGCCCAGGATATGGATATTCTGGGCTACAAGTTCACATTGCCAGGTGATGTTGAGCTTCTCATCCACCAACACGCCCAAGTCCTTCTCTCAAAGAGGCTGCCATCCCACTCTCTGCCCAGCCTGTATTTGTGTTTGGGGTTGCCCTGGCCCACATGCAAAACCTTGCACTTGTCTTTATTGAACTTCATGAGTTTCTTGAAGGCCTACCTCTCAAGCCCGTCAAGGTCGCTCTGGATGGCATCCCTTCCCTCCAGCGTGTCTACCACTTCCTATTGCAGATTTTGTTTTAACTACAAGGTTTAAATTTTTCTGATTTCTCATCTGAGTCTAATTCCTATTTTTCTGCCAATCATTTATGTATAGAACTTAAATTTTTAAATGGCAGCTGATAGCGTGGCTGTTGCAAAAAAATCTACAACTTTAAGAAGTCTTTCTCAGTATATAGTGAAAAATGTGTTAACATCAGGCAACCAGTTATTCTCACTGTTGTAATTTACAGTTCAAGTAGGAAGCAGAGACTGCATGCAGGAGAGGCTTCTGGAAACTTACACTAAAGGGAGAATTAAGTAGGGTAAATAAATATTCTTTTCAAGAAATCCCTGGACATTCTCATCTCTGAAGTCTTTACTAATTTAAAACCAAAAATATTTTTTCCGCACTACTTCATAAATATGTATTACATCAACCAACATGAAAGATACTCAGGAAATATATTCAATAGCCTTCACCAGGGAACAGAGCAGAGGTCAGAGTAGAACCAGAGGTCTGAACACATCACTGGTCAGAGCAGACATATCATTGACCAGAAATTGTCATCTAGGCTATTCAACACAGAAAAAGCTCTAACTAGAACCTGAAGGCAGAGCATAATACACACAACATCATGAAGGAGAAAAGATCATACCTCAGCTTGGACGCCGTGCTCACTGCAGTATGTCAAGCAAATATTGTGACAACTTGTTGGTCAATCATAATAATATTTAACCCCATTGTTGCAAACAGACTCTCCATTTAAATAATAAAATCACTTCCTAGGTTAATCTTTAATATGCTTCCCATTGAACTTGCTTGTTTGCTCCTATATAATCTACTATCAACAAAGCCTGAAAAATGATATTTTTTCTGGCTAGGAAGGTTTGAAATTTATCAGCTGGAAAGGCCCCAGCATTCCAACAGTAGAAGGATAGAGTTACAAAATCTATCCATGCAGATGTTGCTCTTCTGTTGATACCTGTACACAATAGGTTACCTCTGCTATGCCACTAAACAAACTAAACAATTTGGCAGAAATTTTACAAGGAGGGTCAGAGTTTAGTTAGGTGGTCAAGGTGACTACTGAATATGATATGGATGTCTTGGCAAAAACAGATTCCTTCTGAAATTTCTGTTCTGAAGTACCTCCTTTCCTGGGGGATTCCCAGTAAGAATTAATATTTTTTAAACAATTTTCATAATGTTTTTGCTCTTTGTTGTTGGGTTTTTTTTAATTAATGAGAGAAGTGCTGTTAGTCTTTTCTTACTTACTGTATTTCTATTTTAAAATACAGCTACCTATATGAATTTATTTTGATAGACAGCATCTTGATAATGGGGAACTCTTTCCCCCATGATCAATGATGACAGATTTCTGTAATCTAGATTCACACAGTTATTACTAAAGCCCCAAAATTAGTTAAGAATTAATATTTTACACTGAGCATCTAATGCAGAATTATCAGAAATGTAAACAAGGAAATGCTTCTTTGAAAAAGGAAAAATAAAAATTCTACCAAGTAGGAAAAAAGCTTCAGACTTTCCATCACAACAAATACATATTTTTTTGAGAATATTTTAGGGGATATTTTTATATAATCACTAGACAATCTGGTAAAAGCACAAGTCCATGATTTTTTTAACATAAAGATTATTTCTTTAATTTTTCAAGCTTTACTTTGTACCAGTTTGTTGGTTTTCATTTTTTCCAGCTGTGAGGTTACTCTGAAGATTGAGAAGGAAAGCAAATATAAAAGTATGCAAGGGAAGTGCTACAGAAGGGGAATAAAGAAGAGCTGATGGATGGACACACACACACACACACACAAGACAGATTAAAAAAAGAATGGTTGTAAAAAACGGAGACTCAGAGCTACACATGCAGAATGCCAGTACAATATAAAAAAAAAGGAAACCATAAGCATGACATATATAGTACAGCCTAAAATCTGCACACTAAATATGTGTTTTCTTCCCATATGGCATGTCTGCAGTCACCAGATGAAATCCCAGTTGATAACTCTGCAGGCTTATTGCATAACAGGAACTGATTTGTTGATGAAAGCCAAGAAAAGATTAAAGAGAGATTTTCAGGGTCAACCCACTTTACATCCATTCAGATTTGTTGTAATTTCAAATGCTTTCTTTGCACATCTACAGCAAATAGCTATGGCTAAGCTTTAAACACGGTAAGGAATTACACCAGTCGGTATCCTCCTATATTCAGGTCTTGAAGTACTCTCATACTTCTACTGAAATTGCAGGATTAATAATGATAGTTTTGTAGACAATAGATGAACCTAAACAATTAAAAAGGAGATATCTGTTATGAACACTCAACTCCCCAGCTAGCAAGGTATATGAAATATCTTTCACTCTAAAGGAAATTACTTTTTTGAAAAGATTTTCAATAGATTAAATAAATGTCTTCCTGATTCTGGTTCTGAAGTACATGAAAGAATATTTTAATGTCTTAAGGGTAAAAATTTGTATCTATAAAAACAAACTATGGGACTGAAGTCACTGATGTAGTCTATGCAAAATTCGTATCTGCTTTTGCATGTGAAGCTGGGCAAAAAGGCTTCTGTGAGTCATATAGCCTACAAAACCTTCTGTTTCAAGGCAACTGAAAGTAACTAGGTTTTTCTGAATACTTTCAGCTGTAAAAAACCCACAGAAATCCTTGGTAAGTGTTGAAGATATTCATATCATCATCTTGGTTCTTGATTCACATAAAGAGTAGAAATGACTGATAGTATGACAGTCTAAAATATAGACACATAAAATACAAATAAATGTGGTATTTTATATCTCTCTATATTTTAAAAACAGTTTTTCAAGCTTAGAGTTCTGATCATATACATATATATATACATTTATATATCACATGTATATATAAATGAAGCTTCTCAAAACTGTTAAGTGTTGTAAATGCTGTATGCATATATATCCAAATATATTGTTTAAATATATTTCTAGGCTTACTATACCCTTTCTTATAAGGGTCAGTAGGAAAGTATTCAACAGTCTTTTGCAATAATAGGCATTGTAATTGTCTTTTGCTATGGACAGACATCGACTCCTTTTTGGCTACGTTGTAACAGTAAAATTTATGTGCTGTGCTCATAAATTATGTTCTGTGCTTGAGCAGCTGAATCCTGCTCAAGCAAGTGCCTGCAGGCACTCAGATAAATGTAAGTGGAAATCCCTCACACCTGAGCTTATACTGCAGTCGACTTTACTACAGAACTGTATGCTTCTATTTGATGGGGTCAGTTGCCTTTGCTCTGACCAGCTGGCTCCAGAAACTGCACTCCAGCAGTAAACCCCTGTCTGCAAGACTTGTGGCTTTCCCTAAACACCGAGGGCCAAAATTTGAATTTATTTCCAATGCGCTTAGTGGAATAATAGACATTATGCACAGGCACCGTGCATTGTCTGTCTGGTACAATCTGGCATGGAGGGAGCAGAGCAGAGGAACACAGCACAACAGAACACGGTGTCCTTGAGAGAAGCCTCTTGTCTCCCTTAACTTGGGGAATGCCTCTCGTGGTCCTTCCCCCCCAGAGGGTTCTCAGGGACCCTCGTGTGGCAGGCTCACCAACCTCCACCACTACCTGCATGATGTCTGCTAAAGAAAGGGGTTTCCTCTAGTGCCTGTTCAGCCTAGAGGAAGTCTGCTCCTTTGGGACACATAAAAATCCTTTTATACTGCTCTAAATTTTTGTGTCTGTGTTTCTAAATATACACTTGATTTACTGAAAGTAAAACTAGCAGCTACAAAGATTCTCCATTTCTTTATATTCAGCAGCTCTGAAGAGTCTCAGTTCCTTATCTGTTCAATTGTTCTGAAGCCTCAGATATACGAGAACAAGTCTGAATGCAGACATCCTCATCTTTGCTTGTTTGCTATTTCTGAATGAAAGTCACACTTTAGTTGCCATCTCCTCCTTTCAAAAGAAAGCCTGGTTAAGTGCTTAAAAAATTCTTATTCAAACAGGGAAAAAACAGCACTAAAATCTTTGACAAAGAGCCATTTTCACAGTATGGAATACTGTAAAATGGTCCCAAGGCAACATTGCTGTTCATGGTGACTTCATTGATAATTCAGCAGAATTAATAAAAATGAAAGGATTTTATCCTTCTCCTTTCCTACTAGTAGTATTTGGTTACATTTTTTGAAAACTGTTAACATGCCCTCCTTTATAACAGAAAAGTGACTTTAAAAAAAGAAAAAAATATAGATAATATGCAATTTCCTTAGATAAACAATAGTATAAAAATCTAATGGCTTCAAGGATGGTGGTGTGCAAAGAGGTCATATTGGTTTTTAAACATTGTTGGTAAATTCACAGTTATAATACCATGATCAACAAAGTCTTCTGCAGACAAGAATGCAGACCTAACACTGGCTATTCAAGGAAGGGTCACATGAAAATATCTGTGTAAATCTGAGGAATACAGACAGTCCCTGTCTTTACCTGTGCTTCAGGAGTGATCACAGTGATGCACACTGAATCACGCTACCTGCTTTAGCGAGTTGTTTCCTCTACATATCTTCCCAGTTGATGTTATTTAATTGCATGTTCCAAGCCTTCAATAAATGCCTGTCCAGTCAAACATATTGTACTATAATTGCAAGACAGTAGTATTTTCTCTGGATTTACTCTCTTTTCAGTTGGCTTAGGAATTTTAAGTATGCAGTTACACAATCCAGTACTCAGCTCAAGACAAACCCTTCCAAAAACTATGATATTTTCTTAGACATAAACAGAGAGATGACTGAACTTGTGTTTCTGAGCATCTTCACAAAATGTTATGTGAGCTTATTCATCACTGAAATACTAATGTTTGAAAACAGATATTGGTAGTTGAGTGTCCAAAGAGTTCAACTCCCCCAGGTATAAAGTGTCTTCCAATTGCCACGTAAAAGACCTGCCGCAGCTGAATATTGTTTCAAGCAACAGTCATTTAAGAGACTTTGGTATAAGAAAAATCCATTTAAAAAATCCCAATCAGAATAATTCACAGAGAAATATATAAGAAGTGCCCTCTACAAAAGATTAGAAAGAGCGATGCTAGCATTTTATAACCTTTCTACTGAGTGAAAAAACTCACTCCCTAACAGTTTTGCTCTTATGAGACCAGTGACAGCCTCTCTTCATTATACACTGCAAGTAGTGATGCCTTAACTTAAATTCTGACCTAAGCAAAATAAAAACCCCAGGGAATTTCTTCTCGGTGAGATAAAATTTAATTGGTTTAAAATATTTATTCATGTATCAGGTAAAAGGTAAAATCCATCCAAATGTATATTAAAAAAAAAAAAAAGATGCTCTTCACCACTACCAGGGAAAAGCAGTAGCAGAAATGTGATGAATGTGAATATTTCTATCAACCCCTTTCTTGTCTGCTAAGAGATTCAGGTGAGTCTACATTTGGTGCAAGGAAGATTTGTTCCTGTAATTAAAGCACTGGAGTGGAAGAACTGTCTCTACCACAGAATCAGTATATAGCTTTAGGCAAGACTGCTTTTCAGTCCCTCTTGTAAAACAAGGGTAGCATTTCTTTTATCCAGTCTTTTTAATCACCCACTGTTAATGCATATTTTTTTGTTGCTTAATACATAAAGTGTGTTTCCAAAGTGCCATTACTCCACAGGTTCATAAAATTTAATGGTAGCTTGCCTGAAAGGTCCCAAATTCCATCCTGACAACAAAGGCAAAGGGAGGGCTTCCTTTTATATGCAGTCATTACAGTTAATTACAGTATAGCCTGCACTGCTAAAGAACCATTTCCACTGAATAGTAATTCTACCAGGAGGAAAACACATCTCGGTGCTGATAATGCCACCTGCTTAACTATTAAACCTCAAGTGCCAGATTTTCTTCCACAAGCCTACAGATGCACAGAGACCTTTCTCTGGGGCAAAGCACCAGTGTGTGACGTGACAGATTTTGTGTGACTGGAGGGCAAACAAGACATGCACATAGGGTAAATCTTGGTCAAGTGCATTCCCATTTCATTAAAGATACATGTTGAACTGATCCAAATTGTTTCAATACTCTGGAATCTATCTCTATGATATTTTCACAAATTGAAACCTTTCAGCTTGCTGGTAAACTCTGGATTAAAAGGTCAGAATATTAAGGAGTTTCATGATCTGGAAATAACAGGTTTTGACGTGCTGTTCTAACAAAGCTACAATTCTCTTCTTCCACCATGATGCATGTAATTCTATTCTGTCCCATTTCCCAGAACTGGAGGTAAACAAAAACACATTAGAATGATACTTTCAGAGAGAGGATGTTTTCAGCAGCATTATCATCAAGCTTTTATGCAGTTCAGCCTTCTGAACCATGCCTTTTTCTCTGGACATTCGGTGTGGGGTTTTTTTTAAAAATCTTGTTGATCATGAAAAGCTGTCTTCTCCTTTTCTCTGTTATCAGAAACCAAGACTCCTCGGGGTTGGAGAACTGAGGTTCTCAGTTCTCTAATTACAGTAGAGCTGAATACAGTTCAGTTGCTTCATAGATTTTTAGGTGTTTCTGATTTTGTTCTCATAATTGAATAATATGGACGTCTATGAAAAGAATAATAATGGAAAAAAAATAGAGCATTCAAATCTTAGCAAAATGCAATTTAACTTAAATATGCCATAACTTTGGAAAACTACACATCCTTCTATATTTATCAATGCAAAAATACCTGAAATTTTATCTTTAATCAGCTTCACTTTCCATTCTTGTTGCATCCATTACATACTTTTGCATAATTTAATATGCAAAGATCACAAAAGGAAAAAAAACCCACAAAGAAAACCAAAACACTTTGCAACTCTTACCTACCAATAAAAAGAGTTAGATATCTGTAGGAAAACATAAAGAAAAGGTTCATTTACTCTGTCATGGATGGATATGAAATTTCCATCACATGTCTTTTATATGCCATCCATTCTGCTAGATCTGTCAGGGATTTAACATATGATTTTCTTGAGTAAAAAGAAGCAGTGGAGACAAGCACATGCTTTAATATTAAGAGTGTTGTTATATTTTTTATATTCAGATTGTGTTTCTTTTGATATATAATAGGCTGAAGACATTAACTACAAAGGCAGAATTTCTAGTGTACCTGGATCAAAAAACTTCAAGCAACACAAAATATTTAGTTGGTAAGTGTGACTGAAAGTATATATTTTCTTTTTCATTAATATACAAAAAATTCACTATAAATAAGTTCATTCAATATCAGTTCACAAAAGGCATTGAAGAACTTATTTCCCTGACCATATGCAATAGAGATAAAGGAAAGATTTAGTTATTCATTTGCCATTCCTATTCTCAATTACACAATAGTGAAATTCTGGTCAAAAGGATCCAAAGCAGCGCAGACCAAAGCTGACCCCTGCCAGCATAGTGTCCAGGACTGGGCAAGGGCAGATGATGATCAGCAGCCAAATGCTGACACTGCCCCTGAATACACTCACATTGATTTGCCAGTGATCTCCAGCCCAGGGACACTGTAAGCTATAAATAATGACCTTGTGTTCAATAGCTCTGGCTACAGTTTTCTTCTTTGTGTAGGAGCCTCTTTACAAATGTGGATAATTGTGTTAATCTGGTGGAGCCATACACACTGATAGACTGAAATATCAAGGACAGATCATGTCTCCAGTATCAGGTAGGTAAGGGAGTTAAAAAAAAAAACAAACATTCCTATTCTTCAGGTTTGAATTTAATCATCATTAACACTGTTTGAAGAGAAAAGCATCTGGAATATGAACTCTGTGAGAAGATACGGGGTATTCTAAAACCTGAAAACTGACAAGATGTTCAGCTTCTGGAAGATAAAGGTAATACAGGTGAAGGATCTACAATAAATATTTTCAACAAGTAAAACATCTTTATTGTGGATTACTACAGAAAATCTTACATAGCTATCACTGCATGTGTAGAAAAACCTTAAGATCAAAAAACATCAACTTTTTAGGCCCCCACTAGCAAGTGCCTGCCATATAAAAGCAGAAAAATCTTGAAACCAAGTGATGATTTTTTTCATCTGGTACTGAATTGAAAAACAGCAAGACCAGGGATTGCTACTTCAATCTTGTAGATCTGACATTCATTTTGTAGACAATTGTAAATCCCCAGCGGTCTGATCAAAACACAAACCTTGATCCTGTGCTAACACAAAGACTGGTTATGAAACACTAAAGAAAATTATCCATTACTGATGATTTGGTTGGATGAGTGTGTCTTGTATTTATTTAGGTCATGACACAATTTTAAGAACTGCATTATTCTGGGTTTTGACTGTGTTCCTTCTATTTGTAAGTGTATGTTTAGAGGTGATAATTTACTCTGCTTTTGCAACTAATGGTTGCAAATTCCTGGTTTGCATTTTCAATTACTGTAATGCATAATTGTCAAGAGTAGAAGCTAGTATTATGTTAAAAGCCATCAAAATGAGGACGAGGAAAAAACTTTAAACTCTGTCCTCTTCACACTGGGAAGTTACAGAGTTCTCTGCTTCCACCTGTTGGTAAAAACGGCCCCAAAACTCAGCCATGAAGCTAGTCAGCCTGCATGCTCATCTACACAAATGCTTAGGAAGCAAAAGTCTTCATAATTTGCTGTGACACAGTTGCTGACGATTTTTACACGCTTAATCCATTCTGGTGCAAGCTCCCACAAAATGGAAAGCAAAAGAGCTGTGTTAGCCCTGGTGATGGCCTCATCTCTCAGTGGCAATGGTTGCATTAGCTTGTGGAGCCTTGTGACGAGAACGAGCACTGCTTCTGTCACAGGTATGATGCTATGAGAAAAGCTGCATAAGGGTCTCTTCCAAGTCAGGAGCAACAGACTGCCAAAATCAATGCCATGGAGGAAACCGATACAAGCCATTACTCATGGTGATAAGTCTCAAAAGTCCCTTTGATTTTCAAATTATTTCCCAAAACTTTCAAGGTAACATCAAAATGCACTGAGTTTATTTATATAACAAATACTGCCTTTTATCTAAGGGTCTTACTTATTCCTTACCCTGCTCTCTTATATAAACCACCAAAAATGGTTTTGCAACTCAAAATTCAAAATGCCTATACTTCCTTCAGCAGTGATTGCCCACACACCCAATTTCGAGGCCAGGCCAGCTTGACCACCACTTTGTGGTATGCAGCTGTCATGTCACCCCTGAGAGGATGCCAAGGGTTTCTTCTGCCTATGTTTGCTGCCATGAATACTTTTGTTCTGCAGAGATGTCTAGATTTTTCATGTATTATCATCTGTGACACCAAATATTCCCAAGTTTTCTCCAGGGAAGCAGAAAGACACAAGAGAAGGCCACATAAAGTATGGTGCATTGTTGATCCAACAGTTTCTGTTTTCTCATACATTGAAGTCAGTGCATGTGTCCTCTATTAAAACTCCTACAAGTCACTGTCCTTTAATTATCTACGACCTTCAAAACACAAATAGGCATGATGAAACAGCAAGTTTTGTTAAAGGCAAAATATCCCATTAAAACAGAAAGCAGTTCCAAATCTCTGAGATTTAAAATGGAGATAACCCACTCAGTTGACTGCTGGTTTTCACAGCGTGCATTTTTTACATGTTTTCAGTGAATTGTTGGTGGTTCTGTTATCTGCAATTGACAGTGACACTTTTTGTTACAACCTCCAGGCTTGCTGTTTTCCTGGAAAACCCTTTACCAAGTGGTAAAGACACTTTAGCAAGTGGGCCATGGAATCTTACTTTTCTGTTAAAACATATTTAAGCTGTTCTTACCTTTCAATCTGTTCTCTGTTTTCTTCTCACCTCTTCAAGTTTTTCCACATTACTAGAAATGCTTCTTCTGCATTTTGACCTTGCATATTTCTCATCCCACATCTTCTTTCATTTTCTTTCAAGAGCTATTCACTTGTTTGGCTTTCAATTTTCCTTGTCTCTGAACTCTTTTGTTTTCTTTTCTGAAATCATTAATACTCCTGTACAATTTAAAAACGTCATTTACAATGAAATACTTTCTGAAATACATAGCTGACAAACCCCTTTCAGTGTTTTTTTAACTGTTGTAAGGTTTTGACTTCTATGACAATAGCAAAAGGTTTTAGTGTTCCTCCATCAAATAAGGGACAAAATTAGCAACCATATTTTCCTCTAGATTCTCCAGCTACATGGATCACATGGAAATTCCAAACAATTGTCCACCTCGCCCTCCATAGGTCATTGCTAGTTTTCTGCTAAAACATCATCATGCAGTTTCTAATGAATTCCCATACCATTGCACAAATCTTGTGTAATTTGAAGAATTACTAACAAATGTAGCAGCAATAAGTAACAAAACTGCTGTATGTAAGAACTGTTTTTCTATTTATTGACCACACCCACACACCTTGCTTCCAATACCTAGAATATAAACTATGTTTTGGGGACCCATTCTATTCCCAGTCCTACTTTGGTTCTACTGCTAGTAGTTAACATATTGTCTAGCAGACATCTGACTTTTGCCGTAATACCTTTCAGTCATTTCTGGTAAGATCACGGAGGGGTCATTAAATGGCCAGAAGAAAAGTGTGTACAGCCCTTTACCACTTCTAGGCATATTGAAATCCTACACACTACTGTATATTTCTATCACATGACATTTAATTATGTCTTTTTTTGTCAACCAACTCCCAGATGAAATGAAAAATGTTTTTAAACTGTTATGCTGCACAGGTATTTTGTAGTGTTTTGTTAAGGCAATCCCTGCAACAAAAACTGTATGTCAAAAATTTATTTGAGTGTTTGTCTTAGTTTGAAAGACAGGTCTGCTAAGGAAGGCAGAAACCTCCCTTGGAATAGAAAAAGCAAACCCCTCCCCTCCGAATTATTATAATTTTGAAATCAAGGGCTTTCAGGCAGAGATATGGGAAATGGGAATAACAGTTCTTTACTAATGATTATATAAACACATATATAAAGCAAGGCAAACAAACAGCAGTAACCCTGGTGGTGATACCAAACAGAGCAGA
>VZTN01029774.1:0-44584 GCA_013400515.1 Erpornis zantholeuca | reverse complement strand
TATTACTTGTCACCAGCTTTGTCAGCCAAATCCATCCAACTGTCTGTTATGTTTTGTTAGATTTAGGAAAGTGCTGTAGGCCATCAGAATAACAAAATGCATTTTGCAGATACCAGGCATCTCCAGTTGAAAGGTTTCAGTTCTTGAAATTCAGCCTTTCAGACACATATGTAGAAAAAAAATTGCTCGTACACAATCTTTGATGTCCAAAGAGAGATAATTTCTGCACTTCCAATGATTAAGCTCATTTATAACTATATATAGTGTATGTGTACACAATTTCAAAACACATTCCTGGATTTTTGTATCTGCTCTCATTCTGTTCAGTTACTTGAATCAACCCTGTATCAGGGAAAAAATGTTCATGTTAAAGCAAATCAGGATCAAAGTGGTTTATTCATTTATTATTGACTGGCAATCAGTCAGCTACACTTTTGAGATCAGTGTCAGTGATGCAACACATGAACCACACATCAGGAACCTTTCAGAAAACGCTGATAAACACCCCCAGTCTCTGAGCACCCCTCTGTCACCAGTCCCAGGAAGTGCCATCCCCACAGCCCCTCGTAGAAGCCCTCAGGGGAGGGAGGCTCGCCCCTCCTGGGATCCATGGCTGCAGACCCTCCCGGGGTGGAGCTGTCCCGAGAGCTCCCAGCCAGCGCCCAGCACGGGTCCTGCCTCCTCCCCAGCAGCTGGACCAGCCAGAGAGGGAAGAGGCTGCTCAGGGCACCCCAGGGAGGGCAGAGGCCACGACACCCCTGGGTGACATGCGTGGCATCAAACTGAGCTCTGATGGCATCTGTTCCTGAGGCAGCAGCATCCCTTCTGCCTCTGCAGCCCTCGTGCTTCTCATAGACCTCTTTAGGCTCACTCTTTTTTTTCAGTTCAGGGATCTCTTTAATTCCCTAAATGCTGTTTAATCCAGCCAACAGTCACCATCTCCAGCCTGACCAGTTTTGTGCTGACAATCACTCAGTGTGTGTGATTTAAGTATACCACACTGTCTGAGACTCTCACATTCCTACCTGTTCTGCTCTTGTTTGTTTGCCAAATGGCAGGGCTGTGAAGACTCTGCAACTCTGCAACAAAATTCCCATTAATTTCAGAGAAAATTAGTAGTCCTTCTGGAACAATCTTTGCTACTTCATTTACTACATGGAATAATCCCTTCTGTTCAGATAGATATTTGAATACTATTCTCAACAGAAGCTTTGGAGGAAAAAGAACTGGAAAATGAACTTTCTTTTCATTAATATGTACAACTTTTCATTAATATATACGACAGGATATGAAAGTTTACTCTTTTTCCTAATGAAAACACAGTAATTCTTTGTGGACCAAAACATGACATTCAACCATTTTACTTCAGTTGCGGGTATTTCATACTCTTCTAAATAAATTGGGACAGAGAAGAAAATTCATTTTGTCTTTTGTTTGATCAATGATGAGATTCTCATTAAAAAATTAAGGATTTAAAATGGAAGAGAATAGCTTAAGATTTGGGTGCCACTAGATACTTCTTTCACTCAGTGTTTCAGTTTATATACATATAAAGAGGCTAAAATACAAAAAAGAAATTGGATAAACAGAGATATATGGTTTTCCTTTGGTTTCAGGCCTGTCCAATACAGCAAGCAAAACAGAACTTGATGTCAGAATTCTAAAGGTTCACTAGGAACATGCAAGTCATTGAACTAGTCTAGCATCAGCACAGAGTGCCAAGAAAATGAAGCACTCTCTGGGGCAGTGACACTGTCATTGTCGTATTCACTATTTTGAGACATTACTTTTTAACCATTTGTGAATCACTGAGTAGCACCAGCAGACCAACTCAGAACTTGATATGGAAAATGTATGGTGTACCTAATAGCAGTACAGGGAACTCAGGATAGACACAGAGTCTTCACTTGGCTGAAAAGCAGTTGAACTAGAGAACTGAATTCTCACCAGCTGGGAACTACCAGCCACGGTAGGAGCCCGAGCTGATCTCAGCAAAAAAGCTCATTTCGAAGAAGGTGCTAGAAACTTTAATTGGAGTCATCATATAAAAATGGTTCTTGATAAAAAAAGTGCTAAAACCATGTGCATTCTGATGCTGTTCATCAGCACACAGTGTATGAACAACTAACACATGCATTTGGAAAATTTCTGTCTCTGCCTCACTGTTCTTTTAATACTGCCAAGACCAGATTCTGAATAGGCAGAGAGATAATTGGGAAAGAAAACAAAAGTGAGTTTGTTGTAAGTTTTTCCTCAATTGCAGTGTACCTTTTGGCATAGTGTCACCTCCTGTCCATGTAGCAGCATTTCACAGACAGCTGTCACATTCTTCCCACCCAGATCACAGTCAGATCCACCCTTTATCAAAACTGTCACTCAAAAGAAAGGTCCAGCCCTTATATTTGTTAAAAAGATACAATGATTTCCTTACAGTGGTATATTTCATAATTCCATATGGATCATAAACACAGAAATCCAGCAATTAAATCAGTAGTAGTGTCTCACTCTACCGATTTAGAAAAGTTACAAAGTTTCAGCTGGATTATTAATTTCTCTTGAGCGCAATCAAGAACTGTTAGGTTTTGCCTAGAGAATAGAAGGTCCTCTGAAAACTGAAGAGCACAAATGTTCCTTGCCTTCTAACCACTCTACTATTAATGCAGGATGGTTGCCAAAGCAGATGAAAAGAAGTATGTGCATAAAAAGCCTCCAAGGTAAAGTCATCTATGGTGACCCAGATGGTAAAATCTTTTTCTAGAGACACTGAAGCTGTACATGAAAATAATCCTCTCCCTGATACTAGTTGGGGTAATAGAAAGGTGCTGGTAGCTTTTTAAAAGTGGCACCACATTAAAAATCCAATATGTACTGGAATCAGGTTCTTAACAGTGATATTCATCATGCAGCAGAGGACTGTCACGACAGTTTCTGGTGACCTATTATGAAGGCTACTGAAGCCATTTGTTGCTGTAACTGTAGGTCTGGACTGCATTTACACAGGGCTGAGAAAATCATTGTCTCGTGAAATCACAGATAAGTGTGCTTTGCCTGAGAACAATATATTTTGTTTAAAAGCAGAGCAAACCAGAAGGTTGGGTGGAAAGAAGCAGAGCTCAAGAAAAATGGGTGTACCACTGAGAAAAGCTCTTAAAGATGAGCTTCAGTTATCTCAGACTTCAAGGAAAATGAAAGCTCTACACATCACACAGACTCAAGCTTAGCTTTTTCTCAGTATTAAAACTGTGCTAGAATTCTACAGCTTTCTCTTTCCTTACTCTACCCCCACCACACTGAAAAGATTTTCTACATTACCGGAGAAAAGTTCTGCAAAAACATCTGAAACTTCAGTTAACCTTCTGCAAACAGATGTCCTGGTCCTGGTTTAAGGCTTGAGAAATTTAAACGTTGAGAGTGTCTGAGAAAACTCAGTGGCTCTCCCATTTTGGTTTGGTTAAATGCAGCAGGGAGAAACAGCCTTACTTTTTTCCTTCATCCCATGTACCCTCATATTTGAGACAGTACAGACATCTGACAGTGAAAACATGAAAAGCAAGCAACATTCTAAACAGGCTGCCGTTTGTACCTTTTTGCATTTAAAATGATAAAAAAGAAGGGAGTTGGCATCTGTAGCACACATAACTTCTTTCTTTGATCAGTGCATGAAAAACTTTTCCTGGAAAAATAACATTAAACACATCAGGACAGGAAAACTTCTGCCATCCCACAGAGATAACACTGCAGGAATGAAGAGTGTTGGTCCTACTGTGCTTGCATAATCCAGTTTTCCTCTGAGAAGACAAATAAAGGTATTAAGTATGCAAAGAATGTAATTTGCTTTTCTGAATTGTGTTTGGAGTGATTTTTTTTTGGGGGGGGTGGTGTGGTATTTTACTGATCCTACATGTCCATGAACTGCAGTGTAATTCTCAGCCAATTTTGCTTCAAGGTATCATATGGAGTGAATTTTGTCAGTGTGGTGTGTAATCTACGTAACTTTGCTTTGATGGGCTTGGTGAGTCCTGCGATCTTTTGTTTCCCTGACGACCCAGGACTAATGTCTTAAACACAGGATTTTCAAGCCAGATAAGAAGAAAGACTGGTAAGAAGCAGAGGTGGAGTAATGCTTTTTATCCTGCCAGCTTCGTCCATTCCAATAAGGCTGGCAGTGTTAAACTCCTCCCTGCCCTAGGTGAGGTATCCCAGACTCACAGGTAAGCCTGAAGGTACTTCCACCCTTCTGATTGGCACAACTGCATCCAATGGTGTAAAGCTCCCCGCCAGGGAAGTGTCAGGGTGTTCCCAGCAGGTGGGAATGTATGTAATCCCTCAAACTCTTTGTTGTGCTACCCTCACCCCCACCCACGGCAGATCGAGACTGTGACCATGACTCCAACCACGGACATCAAAATCACAACTATCAGATCCACAACTCTGGATCTACAGGTGGTGATTCCTTTCATGTCCTCTATCTCCTCTTGTTCGTTACATCTCTTTCTTTTTTTATCCTTTTTTATATATTTTCTTTATTATATTTTTTTACAGAAAGGACCAAGACAGCTATATGCCTCCCTTCCATTGCAACCAAATTGATTTAAAATATACCCCCTTCATATATGCATCTGTCACTTCATTGCAACCACCCCAAGGGATGGATTAACAAGAACCACAGTGCCTTGCCTCAGAGGTGTCACCCAGGTGTCACATGGTGCATACATGCTGACATGAGAAATGTATATTAGGTATTAGTTGGGAGACTTAAGTTTATGAGAAGCAAAATTCTCCCTGAAATTGATGCAGAACACCTAAATTAGGATACCGTTAGGAGTTACTTTCTGGAAGAATATCCATCTTTGCAGACAAGAGAATCAAATCTACTTTCCTCATGTAGAATCAGTGGGTAACTTAGGTTACTACCTCTGAGATCATGGCAAACCATTAACCCCACCACTGCCAGGACCATCACTAAATCCTGTCCCTAAGCACCACATCTACATGGGTTTTGCGCACTTTCAGGGATGGTGATTCCACTGCTTCCCTGGACAGCCTATTCCAATGCTTGACAATCCTTTTAGGGAAGAAATTGTTCCCGATATCCAACCTCAGCATTCCCTGGTGCAACTTGAGGCCATTTGCTCTCATCCTATCATTCCTTACTTGGGAAAGGAGGCTGACCCCCACCTGGTTACACCCTCCTTTCAGGTGATTGTAGAGAGTGATAAGCTCACCCCTGAGCCTCCTTTTCTCCAGGCTAAACACCCCCAGCTCCCTCAGCTGCTTCTCACAGGACTTGTGCTCCAGACCCTTCCCCAGCTCTCCTGCCCATCTCTGGACACACTCCAGCACTTCAAAGTATTCCTTGAACCCAGAGGCACAGGATTTGAGGTGTGGCCTCACCAGTGCCGAGTTCAGGGGGCCATCACTGCCCAGGTCCTGCTGGCCACACTATTGCTGGTACAGGCCAGGATGCCGCTGGCCTTCCTGGCCACCTGTGCACAGCTGGCTCATGTTCAGCCACTGTCCACCAGCACCTCCAGGCCCTTTTCCACCAAGTAGCTTCTCCAAACCTGTGGTATATGCTCATGCATATGGACACAATTCATTACCAATTTATTTAGCCTCTCTTAAATAAGAGGTTTTTTTGTTGCTAAAAACAAAGAGCAAAACAAAAAGGATAATCTCCTATGTGGTATGTTTTTTGGAACTTTCTCATAGTTCTTCATTGATTCTTTTATTTCACCATCAACCAGACCATATATTCTCCGCAGAATTTTTGCAGGAGGAAAATACCACCATCAAATAGGTCGTTTCATAATGCTCATCTCATAGAAGTGGAATATGTGAGTTGTCTGTGTGAAAGGATCTGTGTACCCAGGATTGCACAACCACATATCCCATCCCAGCAACAACAACCTCTCCCACCACTCTCCAAGTTACATTTATACCTTCATGGCAAGGAATGCCTGAAGTCCAAAGGATCTTGCTGCTTTGGTAGTAAATGCAGGGAGGTTTATTGCAAGGAAAATACAGTTAAAAACACTGAATAAATCCTCACCGCATGATTATCCCAAGGGGTTGAAAGATGCTGAGGGCTGCAAGTATCTTAATATGGCCGGAGGGAGAAAAGAGACCTACTGTTTTGATCGGTGTCTCTCCTTCTACCCTCTAATACCTTCCTCAGCAGTGCCAGTGCAGGACACCTGAGGTACACAGCCTTGCAAAAAATTACAAGTGAGGAATTGAATTTGACCTTACTGCAGCAACACAACAGCTCAAAAGATCTGGCCTACCAGTTCCCTGTAAGTCATCCTATGATGACAACCAATGATTAGCAGGTAGGGTCTGACTCCTGAAACCGCCTACCCATATAGGTATATCATGTAAACCACATTTAGTGAAGCAAATACCATTTTTCCTCTCCATATTGAACACTCCATTTTCCCTGTATTTCTCCAAAAGAAAAGGGGCTAAAACCACCCCCCCAAAACAACAAAGCCACCACACCCAGTAGTTTATCGGTTAAAAACCCCAACTGCAATATCCTTGTGAAAAAGAACTCTTCATAATGAGAGCCAGTCATACCTGCACTGCATTAGTAATAGCTGACCTTGCAGAACCAAGTTTATCAAATGTCCCAGGACATCAAACTTTAAGGAACTGCACCTTCACCTATGAAAATTACCTCAGTGAACTGAATCTGCTTATTTTTTGTCTAAAGGCAGCTATGGGTTATGACACAATGTCTCACTAGTATGAAAATTCAAATGACTGCACACATCAGGGAATATTAAATCATACAAGTCAAATTTTATTTTCTCTAAGGAAGATTTCAACCCTTTCCAGTGCTCCAAATAAGAAAACTACTGCAAATAGGAAAAAAGCTAACTCACTTTTTCAGAGATTGTTGCCTTGGAACTTTTACATAATGGAAGGAATAACTTAAAACAAAATAATCACAGAATTGCTAATCCAAAAATTACTACCAATAGCAGATTGAATTCTTCTGCTCTTTAGTCATCTCTATAAATAAATTACTGGATAAATTCTATCTCTGAGCCTCAGTTTGTTTATCTGTGGAAGAGACTTTGATGCATGTGTTGCTGAGAATAGTGAGGATAACAACAGAAAGATATCTGGAATGAGGACCAGTCTTTTAGTTTTCAAATAGGATGGGAAACCAGATGTTATTTTTGAGATTTAGAGCACTTATCTTTATCATTAAAGGATAAGCTATGTCAGCAGGCAGAAGGAAATCCATCACAGTCTGTGCAAAGGAACCTGTTCACGATTGTATCAGAGGACAGTAACACTCATATCAACATCTTTCTTATCTACTACTCTGCCCACTCTTAACAGATACCCCATTATTATGAGGTACCCAGAGCTGCCCCTAAATGTTTAATGAAAGAATAGAAATGAGAAAGCAGTACCTGCACTGCTACACTGGGTAGTTCTAAAAAATATTGACATTTTAATAGCATCTTTTGCAGAATATAAAAATAATACTGTTGAATATTCTAACAGATGTTCAAATTCAAGTGTATGAATTTAAATTCTTGCAATTGTTCTGATATTTCAAAGGAGATATTACATTGTTAGTAATGCCTTGTCACTAAGTTTAGCTAAAAGGTAAAACAAATATGCAGATACACACTAGCTCACTGGCACCACTTGAACTCTTGGGAACTACCCGTTAAATTAGTATTCTGATCATTAAATGAGCTAAGATAGAGAAGGGGAAAGCTCTGTGGGATTGAGCTTTCTGTTTCAACTGAAGGTTGTCCCTGGAGGACTGCGGGAATGGGAAAGAATAGACACACAACCATATGCAAAAATGATAGCCTACAGGGAGAGATTTACATTCAGGATGAAGCGTACAACAAAAAAAATAGCTATTTATTTTTTCATTAATTATGCTAATGCATGAAATTTATGCATAGAACCAAAGGATAGTGTACTGTGCTGGCCCTGGTTGGACACAAAGTGCCCACCAAAGCTGCTCTATTACTCCACTCCTCAGCTGGGCAGGAGAGAGAAAATATAATGAAAGGCTTGGGAGTTGAGAAAAAAACACATTGGGTCACTCACCAATTATTATCACGGGCAAAATCAGCTCTACTTGGAGAAATTAACTGAATTTATTGCAAATCAAATCAGAGGAGGATAACAAGAAATAAACCCCAAATTTTAAACACCTTTCCCCCAGCCATCCCTTCTTCCCAACTTCACTCCCCATTCTCTACCTCCTCTTTTTCAGGACCACAGAGGGACAGGAATGAGGGTTGTGGTCAGTTTATGTTTTCTTTGCTGTTCCTTCTTTCTCTTCCTCTTCCCTTGCTCCAGGGGTGCCTCCCTCAACAATCCTCCATATACTTCTCCAATGTAAATCCTTCCAATGGGCTGAAGTTCTTCACAATTGCTCCAGTGTAGATCCCTTCCACAGGGTGCCATGCTTCAGGAACAGACTGTTCTAGTGCAGGTCCCCCATGGGGTCACAAGTCCTGTCAGCAGACCTGCTCTAGCATGGGCTCCTCTCTCCACGGGGCCACAGATTCTGCCAGGAGTCTGCTCCAGCATGAGCTTCCCACATCCCGCTTTGTGCATCCACCTGCTCCAGCATGGAGGCCTCCACAGACTGCAGGGGAATCTCTGCTTCACTGTGGATCCCCTCAGGCTGTAGGGGCACAGCTGCCTCACCATGAGCTGCACCACAGGCTGCAGAGGAACCTCGGCTCTGGTCCCTGGAGCAGCTCCTGCCTCTCCTGTTGCACTGACCTTGGTGTCTGCAGGGCTGCTGTCGCGTATCTTCACTTCTGTCCTCTGGCTGCAGTTGTGCAGCCCTTTTCCCCTTCCACACACGGGCCCTATGGTCCCCCCAACCCCTTGCCCACCAGCTGGAAGCCTGTGTCCTCAGTGAGAAGCAGGCTTTCCACAAGCAATGCCCCTCCTGCTTCAGGCAGGCACTTTGGGCTCAGCACAGGCTGTTGCTGCTCTCCTGCATGGCAGGACAGCTGGAAGATTAGTGCCCCTGCCAGCACCAGGCTGGGCCCTGGAGATGGCAGCTGGCCTGGAGTCGGCACCGTGTGCTGAGGGAGAAACATCTAATATCCAGATGTTAGAAAGATAAATTACTGTTTGTAGAATTACCTGGCTAAGATTTAGGGCTGGACATGCTTCAGTGGTCTCATACCGAGGGTGAGGTCGACAAAGCTTGGGGACAAGGATGTACTTACTGATAGTGATCACTACTTACTGATAGTGGACACCATGAAGGCAGAATTTATGGGCAGAACTCCCAAGGTGAGGAAGAAACTCATAAAGCCAACTCAGCAACTGTGCTGGTAACAGCTCTGTCTGGGTGAGAGAAAATTCCAGCAGGAGGAGATCACAACTGTTTACTCAAAGCCTACTGACCCAAGAAAACCACCAACTCTGAGCATGCAGATTAATTAGTATAAGAAGCCAGGGAATCTTTTAACCAATAGAACTAGTTAATAAGAGAATGATATAACTTGTAGTCAATGACCTTTACTGCCTTTGCCAAACTGAATAAAAACAATGAAAAGTGATAGTCATTGAAGTGGCTTTATGTATTAGCCACCCAGCAGCCCTTTCTGTGCAGGATTGTAAGTAAAGCAAATACATCGACTCTGTGTGGGGATTCACTACTTGCACATGGGATGAAACAATCCATTTTGGGAAAACAGCTTTGCTGAGGACACATTAATAAAACATGATCATTTTCCAAGCATTCTTGCCTGTGTCTGGCCCGTGTTGGGAGCAAGGTGGATGCAGGCAAGAGACTAGAGGTTTGAAATTCAACACTGCATGGTTGCTGTGGCCCAGCAAGTCACCAATCACCTCTTCACCCAAAGCAACAAATCATAGAGAACAAGATAAGGACGAAACTCCTGGATAAATGACCTGCAAAATTCAGGCCATCAGTCAATAACCACAAGACCTTTAAAGAAGAAAAGGATAACACAAAAGTGAAATAGGATGTCGTGGTGGAAGTTTCCCCAGGCTGTTTTTTACCCTTTTCTCAACTGAATCCTGGCCACTCCCTCAAGCTCCTCCTATTGGTCTCTGAAGAACCTCAACTCCACCCCTCCACCCATCCCCATAAAACTCCAGACCCTCTGTCTTTTTTTTGCCTTTGCCCCTGGAGATCTGCATGTGAATAAAGACCTTCAGGTTCTCCATGCAGAGGTCTCTTTTCATCCCCTTTGCTGCTGCGTGGTTGTGGAGAGCAAAGATACCTGAGCTAGCCATGAGGCTCCCTGGCCAGTGAGGGCCCCATGGTCCATGATTTCAGAAGGAAGGCTTGGGCCACAAGGGCCTGACCCAGGCTGGGTAGAGATGCTCTCTGGCACTGGTTGCTCTTTGTGGCTTGCAACAGAAGCCAGCCAACGCAACAGAACATCGCTGAATTTGCTCAGTCTTTAAAAAGTCAAGTTTTTCCATGTGTTTCTGAAATTAATATTTTCATTTTGACTAGTGAAAAGACAGACTATACAGACACTTTTTACTAGAACAAGTGTCTATATTAGTGACACTGTGTCTAATTTTAGTGACACTGTTTCAGCATATTGCAAACCAAGAAGAACATAAACCTACCACAGGCCAGGAAATAGTGAAGTCCCAAATTCAGATAATTTTTCAGATTCAGAGAATCGTATGCAGACTCCCTAGATATTATTGTAGGTTAGGTAAAAATGGCTTGTTGCAATGAGTTATTAGATGCATGATGAAAGACATATTCATGCCCTAAATCCTCGCCATCTGATATCTGTGTGTGGATAAACTATACACATGCAGCTGGGAAAGGGACTTATCATTCATGAAAAAAAATTTTCACCCTTGAGGCACTAGGAAGATCTGAAAGCAGTGTTCAATAGTTAAGCTCTTTTTAATCTAAATTCTTTACTCAACTTATGCAAACATCTAGACAGCTGTGGATTTTCTTGATGAAAATCATGTATTACATGAAAAAGATCCCCAAAGGATGATGCTTAAACCTGATTTATTTACTTATTTACTTATATTTCATATTACAAACATGTTTCAGTAAAGATTAATCAATTTTTACAAAAACAAAAGAAAACATCTATCACAAAGTATCTCATTTTAACCACAAACCTTGTTCCCCTTTACACTCATTCTTTATATAAAACAAAGCTGAGTGCACTTTTAGTGCTGTTATGATGGTTCCCTGACTAATGAGACATTTTTGCTTATCTGTTCTCTCTTCAATTACCTGAAATCAAAAGTAAATCTCACAGTGTTATTATTGGTGCAAAGGCTACTTCTTACTCTTCATTACAAAGAGCTCCTAAAAATAACTAGGATATTTATGTTTGTCTCATTAAACACTATATTTAAATATGTATTCAGATAGATACAGAGTTTGGTTCCATTTGTGATCCCAGATTCTGCAAAAGTTACTTCTTGGCAACAAAGACTGTAATTATTTTCTTCCATTTACACTATTCCTTACCTTTATTAATTTCTATATATTTTCCACAGACTTTATTAAGTCCTGGCTTCTACAGGTAAACTGGATGTCACTGATTTTTCTTCACAAGTGAGCTTGTACCAAGTTTTTGCATGCACAAAATGTGAAGAAGGATATTCAACTGCCTAAATTGCTTCAAAAAATAATAGAATACATCTCACAGAATTAGTCTGTGTTTTTAAGACAGGTTAGCAATTTTCTGTTTATAGACTGCTGCACTTCAAATTTTAAAAATATGATGAGTTTGGACAGCATAATTTCAAAATACTACTGATTCTTTAAATCAGTTTCTATTTTTTTGGTAATAGGAAAAATATTAAAATTTATACTCTGTTCATATTGTCATTTTTATTGCAAATTTTGACACAGAACTTCTCTACATGAAGTAGGTATTTGCATAGGAAGTGGAAGTAATCTTCCTGCCTGAACACTTCAGCAGACCTTATTTTTTTTCTTTTAAGTTTTGTGTAAGAAGGTAGAAGCACTATGCAGATGGCCTTCTGGTCAGTTGTATTAATCACCCAATCTTCTCAGGCAGTATTGGGAAGCAAGTCAGGTAGGTAGGGAAGTGGCTTAATATTACTTCCCTTGTACTTCTTTTCTTAGACAACATGTCTACAAGTTATTTAGGAAACCTAAGAAGTACTTATAATTTAGTCAAACCTGACTAAAGCAGAATCCTGTTTACATAGAAATAAATACCTTGTAACTGAAGACAGAATTATGTTAAATCATAACAACTAAGCCCACTGAATAAAGTTATGTTAATGTTACAAAATCTTTCTGGTAAAAACTGTGTCTTTATAGGAATACATACCTTAAATAAACACCAGATATCATATCACATGAAAAACATTCTAACATTGATGTTTATTACAGATTCCTGTTTTGCTTAGTATGTCCTCCTTGACTATTCCACTTTTTCCTTAATTTCTCTTCCTCTTCTACTGTTCAAAGAAAATATTCCTAGTATTCCTCTGGGTAGATTCTGCAGCCAACCATCTAACAGATTAACACACAAACAGCCAGATCAAATGCATTGCTACCATTGCTACTTAATTACAGCTCATTTACTCCCTGTTTCTCATCTTGCATTCATTTCAGCACAGAAACCAAGCAGTCAGAAGAACAGAGACTCTTTAATACATTAGGCTCATGCACTACTTTTCCTTCCTTTTCCAATTTCAGTCTCTGTCCTTAGAAATAACTTTGAAGCAGCAGCTTTGATGCAGATCAAAGTGAAGACTATTGCACAAGGCTCAGAACCATTAGGTCCCCAGCGTTCCTTCTCCATTTCTGCAATTTTTTGTAGCGCTTCAATCAACAACTTTTTTGCTGAAGGAAGAAGGACTCATGTTTACAAGTATATTGAGAACAAGTACGTTACACATAGCTATTTGCACAAACTATTTCACACTAGAGAGTTTCACTTAATTATCCATATTCAAGCATTCACTTTGATTGTCTTCTTTTTCTTTTGCAGATCTCTGCACATATTTCTCTCCTAACCATTACATATTGGTTTACTGAATTGTGAACTTATGCAATGTAACCTTCTGGAAGGTTACATTCTCCATAACATTACTGTTGCCCTGATTTTTCAGCCTTCTGATGTTTGCATTTTTTATAATAGAGTTCTCGTGCATTTCATGTAAACAAAGCAATGTTTCTCTAACTGTTCCTTTTGTTTTTCATTCCTCTCCTGAGGAAGAGACAATTGATGGGCTTCTAGTTTGACCAGTGTGGTTGGAGAGAAGGCAATCCATGGTCATTGTCAGGAGTCTATATATATCAAAATAAAATTAAACTGAATGCTTTTTTCTGCTTGAGAAATTTGCTGTGTGTGTGTTATTCATTTCATGTCCTATAGCGACACATTACCATGTACTAATTAATTGGTCTTCAAAGTCCGTAGGTTTCTGTTGCTTTAAAGGAATTGGTAGATTGCACAATGATCTTACACAGAATTTACAGCGGGAAAAAGTGGGGAAGCAAAAATAAACCAGGACAAACCAAGATAATGCATTACCATCCATGGAGACTATGGTATACACAATGCATGTGTTAAGGGAAATAATAAAATACAAGATTTGCTTGAAGATACTCAAGGACACTGAGCCAAGGAGGAGACTGAGACTATATTATGAATAGGTTCTTATCAGTTGGTCACCTAGAAACAAAGATTTTTCTTTACAACAAGCAGCTTTGGCTTGTTTCATGCTTTCATAGGATATGCAATGGTTATACAACTATTGATACTGAAGCAACCTTGTATAGTTACTGACAAACATTTGGTTCTCATTACACTCAAACTCCCCATGTTTGATTTGTTCCACAGCAAGGAAAAGAACTTCGAATTTCTTTTGAAGTATTTTCTCATGTGCAGTGTTGTCTGAAACCACAGCTTAGCAAAGTCCTACTTAACAGAGGATGTTAAGTAAGATGCCAAAACATGTATTTGCAGAAACTTCACCCATTAGAATTGCATGACTTAGAGGTTATGGAGCAATCAGGCAAGAACAAAATACTTCTCTTTAATAAAGGATGGTGAAAATTTAAGCATATCCGTGTTCCCAGCATAGCTGGGAATCTGGACAGACATTTGTTGCTTCCCTTCACTGGCTCTCACTCTGCAGCTGGGTGTTTGCTGTGACTCAGGTCACTACTTGCAGAGTTTCAGCCCAGGAATTTTCACAGCTGCATGCAATGCTGGCCCATCAGAGTTCCTTGGCTGTTCTGTCAGAGAAATAAGATCTAAAGATGCTTTTGTAATATAAAACTTCTCCATCGTAGGGCCATCCTGAATAAGCCCAGCTCAAAAACAAGCCTCTTCTGGGGTCTTTCCCATCAACATGAACCTCAGTTTAAGCTGAGCCACACATGATCTAGACTCAGAGCTCATTAATTCAATAATTGTTTGCTACTTGTAACTAGTGTACTTCCTGTACAATTTGAGCCAATAAAAATGAAAAAAAACACCAAGTCTTTCTCATTATTTTGAA
The DNA here is from genome assembly GCA_013400515.1 of Erpornis zantholeuca. Taxonomy (NCBI): domain Eukaryota; kingdom Metazoa; phylum Chordata; class Aves; order Passeriformes; family Timaliidae; genus Erpornis; species Erpornis zantholeuca. The sequence continues at coordinate 30,070 of VZTN01029774.1, read as the reverse complement.
AATGTGGAAATGAGATGATCTCTCAACCTTTTCCCCTTCAACGGGAAAACATTTTCAGCAAAGCATTCACTTTATTTAGAACAGCACAACAGATTATTCTAACCCATGTTTCCTTGTTGCTGTTAGAAAAACACATTTTTCCTTGACAAGTTTTGTTCCAGGTAGTGTTAGGCTGTCTGTTGAAGCACACAACAGATATTGCCCACACAGTACCTCTTCAGCAAGAAACTGAAGGCAGTAGCTTATAATAACTTGCCTGACTATGAAAGCACACTGTGTGTCTGGATTAAAACCAAGTTCCTCTGAAACACTTGACAAATTATAGCTAAATCCCAAGATGGATTAAAAGGAAGGTTAGATTTTATGGATACAAAAAGATCAGAAGTTAAAAAGTAGTACACAGAAAGCTAAAATCTGAGAGAAACAGAGCACAAAACAGTGTTATTTTCTGTTGAAGTCATTGATTCCTATATGCAAATTAAGTATCACACACCCTAATTTTGCTTAGTGTTTGTCACTAACAGTTTCTAATCTAATTGCTAATTTTAAAAATACTTTTTAAAAATACTTTCAGCAGTGTAATCTTTTCCATCCCATCCTGCCCCTGTGAACAGCATTGGTATAGTCAAATTGTATGGACCCAGAGTAGGAGCCAGGTCAGTTCCTTTGTAGTAGAGACTCTTTGCAGCATCAGAATGACCTGAAATTGTGACTTGAAATCTACACTTAATAACTGTGGCTGTTCAGACCACCTTTAAAACTGGTATTTGTCACTGGCCTGTATCTGTCCTAACCTGGATGTGTCTTAACTATTTAAATTGTAAACCAAATCCCTCATAATGCAGCAGGTAGTAAATACTCACAGAGACACCCAAAACCATGTGAAACCACTTTCTCCCACAATAGTTTAGGATTGTGTCTTGGCTAGCAGCATGAAGACATAGCATTAAAAAGGCATAACTCAGCTCTTCTGAACTTTAGGGTATGATTTATGTCATTTCAGATCTCACCTAAATTCTGCTTGTCAGATTTATCTATTTATTTTAATCTTGTTTCTCTGGTTATGAAACATACATACCATACATATGCTCTGGTTATGAAACTTTTTTTTTCCTAAAATTCTCAACAGCTAATTTGTTGAAGAAAATATATGTTACTAAAGGGAAGCTTAGGGATGTTAGGAATGGCTGTCTGTGATTTCAGGTGATTAATTTCTTTGCTAGCTTCCTTGATATCCTTCTCAGTGCACTGGAAAGTGTTTTATATCCTAGCACAGTATTGAGTTGTAAGACCATATTTAGGTGCTCTTTGAAATATGAAGATTATGGGGCTTTAGGGCCCAGGTTGCCAGTTTTTTCTGTGTTCTCTTCATAGTGATACAATTCTTGAAAATTTTTCATCTGTTCCTCCAAGACTGCTGGAGCAAAAAAAACCCACTGAAAATGTGGAAAGCAGGACTGCAAACAAGTCCCACACAGAAGCATACCACTTCAGAGTACAAGATATGCCTTGGAATGGAGTGACACCCATTCTGGAGTGGTAAGGAGAGAGCAGTAGTTTTATAAAATTACAAGTACACTCATTTGACAGGGTACGTGCTATCCCACTGCCTGAACTTCAGAAGAAGATTAATACTCCTGCAGGTTTTCCTCCGCTCAAAATTAGTAAGAGTTTTGAAACTCAAGAATGGCCAGACCTATCCTTTAACCTAAAATAAAGAATAGAGTATTCACTGTTACCCATTTTTGCAACTTTTTACACATTCAAGGCTTTACAGTAAACGTATTTAATCTCTCTTTAAGCCACCGATATTTGAAATCCAAAGTTTAAGATGGTCATTTTCTGTGTCCACTAGCCAATCTGCATTTCAGTAAGTATTATAGTCGACTTCAAAGTTCCTTCCGTAGGCAGATATACTCTCTTCAGCTGCAGTATGTGTAATTCAGTCCCCCGCAGGAGCCATATACCAGACACAGATTTTTTCATTTAATGAATACTTGAAGTTGAATGCTTGAGTCTCAAAGTGAGACTGACTGGCAAGGTTTTAATGGCAGGACAGCTCCAGTGAGACCACTAAGTTTGAATATCACATCGATTTATATGTCTCAGTACAAATCTAGGAACTAGTAGCCTTAGGCAGTCTGTTCAAACTACAGAACTTAGTATTTATAATCTGTTCTCAGTATTTTCACTTTAATTTTACTGAAAACTCCTAGGTTTGAATACAAATCAGAAAATAAAAAAGGGTATTTCCAAAAGGTGATACTATCTTCCTGTCTCTTTGTTAGCCCAGAAGGAAAATAATTGTATCCTTTATCTCTGAGTGTTAGAAGTCACCCAAACCCTCTTCATTCTTCTAAATATTGCCATAAGCTGAGCTGGTTTTTGATAAACCTATGGTCAGGAGACCAGGGCAAGCAACAAGCTGCTCTGGATCCTTTTCTCTGATGAAAACTGTATGAAGCCAAAATAACGTGGTAAGAAATAGATTTTACTCTTCCTGATTTTGCTGCTATTATAGTGACACCTGCTGTCCTATTCTGCCTTTTTTAAGTTAGAAAAGCCTAAGAACATGATGAAAGTGGCAGCCTCAGGATAAGAACCTTTACATTCTGATTAACTGTAAAAATATTTCCCCAAAGTGCATCTGGCTCACACACACTGTCACATTTTCAGGTGTGATTCATTGACCCTGGCTGGATGTCAGGTGCCCACTAAAGCCAGAGGGCCGGGAAGGGAAGGGAAGGGAAGGGAAGGGAAGGGAAGGGAAGGGAAGGGAAGGGAAGGGAAGGGAAGGGAAGGTGAAGGGCCTACATGCACCCGGTGGCTGCACACGGAAGAACACCAGGCTCAGACGGCAGCGGCACGTCCCCAGCGCAGCGCTAAAGGAGCCCGGCCCGAGGGCCCCGCAGCAGCGCCACCCGGCCCTGCCTCGGGCCTCAGCACGGGTCCCATCCGCAGCAGCAGGCTGCCACACACACCTCCGGCCTCAGGCAGGAGCCTGTGCGTGGCCTCAGGAGATGGAGAGCTCTGCTAGCCTGGAGAAAGCACGTCCCGGACCGGACAGCCCGTGCAGCTGGGCTCTTGCCCACGGGTTGAGCAGGCCTAGAGCCATCGGGGCTGGTTGGTGCCCTGGGGGCCGCCACAGGCCCGCTGCCAGCACGGCCTGGCCTCAGCGCAACCTGTGGCACTTGCTCACTTGCACACCTCTGCCGCTAGATTCGCCCCGCCTGGATAGACCACAGCCATGAACTGAGGGCTGGTTTTGCAAATGCAGTCTGCAGTCCTTGCCCACCCTTGCCCACCCAGCAAAGGAGGTGCTGCAGACAGAAGTGTGGACCTACAGACTCGAAGTAACTGTCAGCTTATTCTGCAATGTGAGATTTTCAAGAAATTAATGACAGGAAGCTAAAAAATGTCTGATTTTTCTGGATTTCTGCCATTGTGATAAAGCCATTCAGGGTAGATATTTGATTCATACAAAGCCCAGCATATGCTCTCATTCCTCTTACGGAGTGAGTTCACCATTCTCAGCACAATACAGAGCAGAATGAATGGCAAGAGCTAATAAGATAATAATGTCCTGGGGTAGCAGAGAATCCAACACTGCAAGGACTAAGTCTTAAAATTTGGCTATTTGAGGTATTACTGAAGACTCACTAACCCAAAAGCAAAAGGAAGTTTGTGCTGTACTAATAAATTAAATTCTAGTTTAATATCTCTTTTAAACACACAATAAAGACAAGTAACCCTTTATCTGAAGTGAAATTTCAGTGCAACAAAAAATTGACCACTGAAAAAAAAACCACAGCAAGTAGGAAAGTAATATTTATTCTTATATTTCAGGTCAAAATTTTAATAGTTGCCTCTAATCGAATCCAAATAATGACTTACCTGTTACAGCACAAAACCCTGTATCAAGTTAGAGAATTATGACATTTGCTCTCATGGACGTATCCCCCCCAAGATATTTTTTACCAAGTCCATCATCTGCACTGATGTATTATATGTTAACTCTCTGGAGAGCTGGCAACACAGACATCATGGACTTAACAGAATCTATGTATACATTGTTATGTGCAGTGGCAAAATATGTTAGCATTTTTGTGCCAGTAAAAAAGGCTAGACTGGGCAAATACATAGCCAGTTAAAAGAAAAGTCTTTAAGAACAAGGATCCATGGTAAAAGAAGATATTTATGCCATTTATCTATCTCACACTTGCTGACTAATTTTGAAGTGAAGAGGGAAACCCAACTAGCTTCCAAACAATTTCTCTTACCGTAGAACCAGCTGCTGTAAGAGAATCGTCTATCTGTATCTAAGCACCAAAACCATATTAGCGAGATAAGTGGAAATGAAGTCTCACCCAGGGTGATGCTTGTAGGTATTGCTGCAAACTCTTGAGTCTGCTGTTTGCAATAAGCAATAAGCTAGAATTTTATGCTAGTTCTGGGAGTTTTTGTTGTTTGTTGGGTTTTTTTCCCTAATTCTTTAAATAAATACTTGACATCAAAAGACCTTCTCAAAAGAACTGTTAGATGAAGGTTTTCCTTCAGCAGTGTTCAAACCTGTCTGGATCTGGGAGAGCAGGTGACCCAGGCAAAGCTGAAAATTCTTGCTGTCTCGCTTTGTATCTCTGTAGAGGCAGCAGATTCAACCACTACGTGTCACCATTATGTAACCTCTCAGCAACTTGCCCTTCTCTGCTTAGGGACCCCCTTCTCTAAATCCACACCCACACCCTGACAATGTGGGGGCTTGCCTTGGACAGCTTTAGGTTTGGAAGCTCTGTTAAGCACAAATCGGTACTTATTTTTTAAGAAGCAAAGGGAATAAACGTCCTACAAGTCAGGGGAAATCTTTGGTATAATACATGACAGAGGATCCTACATCTTTTCTTACCCTCTTGCAATACCACAGATTTTTCATTTGCAGTCTCATTGGTGATCAGATAGCAACTTTGTCACCTGCAGCAATTTTGAAGGCATCAAATAAAGGCAAAAGTTCTGTCTAGATTTCTCAGGTATGGAACAATGATTCAGAAGAGATTATAGAAATTCAAAGTCCAATGATCAAACACCTTTCTTTGAGAAAGCATTACCAGTAATACAAACATGACTTTCCATTCTCAAATCTTTACCAATTTTCCCATGCCAGCACCCAAACAATGTAAACATAAAACTAGAATTTTACCTGCTATTGAAATGCCAAAAGCTCCAGAGTTCAGAGTAGACTTTTGAAAGCAGAATAAGTGCAGCCCAGTATATCAATACATTTTTCTCATGATTTTCCATCATTTTCAATGCGATATATTTAGCCTTTCTGGTGTAAGATTGTTACTTTGTGCCCATTTTTCATCCGCGAGGAACAAAGCACCCGAGTATTATTTAAAACTGGAGGAACAGGAGTGCTTAGACATCTTCAACCTGCTGAAACCAATACTAGTTCAGTTCCTACACACTCTTACCTTCATCTCATTTCTCCTTTCATCCAAAGCTGACTATGAAATTTGGTTCAAAGGGATAAAGAAGTGAAAGACATTTCTGATCTGCATGACAATGGAAGAACTTGATCTCTACAGAAAATCAGAACTCTTGGGCATTCCAGGAGAGTTTGACAACCAGGGCAGACCTGGTAGGTCCTAACACTTGTCAGCTTGTCTGTCATACAAGAGCATGCTTGATATGGAAATTTTGTGAAAAGTTGTGGCAGATGTGGATATTCTTATGCTAAGCAACCTACTCACTCTATTCCTTTCTTGGTGTCAGCTCCAGGGGAGCCACATCTTTATAAATGAGGACAACTTAAAACAGAAAAAAGTTCTATTGGGAAGAAGTATCCATTTTTCTGCATATTCTTCAAGAGGAAGCAAGAAACGGGAGTCATCTTTTCAAGACCACTTCATGGGAATTGAAATATATGCCAGATACTTGACTTCCTATCTTCAAGAATTATTGGGCTGGGATACTTCTTCTGTGTCACAGAAAAAGCCCTAAATAATGAGCACACTAAACATCTGACACTTGGGTATTCACTGGGTTGCATTAACTGTATTGAGGGCAACAAGTTTCTATCAAGCAACAAGAAAGTGCAATAACACGGGTGAGTAAAACAGCAGTGTCAGCATATACAATCAGGGCTTCAGTGCTGACCCTTCACATTGCAGGCAGAAAACTTAGACTAATCTAAGACTTCTGCCTTTTGTTCTTCACCTTCTCTATGTCACTCTATGACATGTAGCCAGCGCATCTCAACGCAGCCTTACTACCTCACAGAAATAACACGCAGAGGAAGAAAAGCTGTGCCACAAGAGAGAGAGCTGCTAAGAAAGGAAGAAAACAGACTTTATGGAAGGCTTAACAGCAGAACTTGAGACAGGATGAGCTCACAGATAATCTGGGGCTTTAGAATCTGTCAGGGTTAGTGCCTGAACTGCAGCAGCATGGTACCTGCAACATCAGTTCTACTAAGAACCTTGCTTGAGCTGTGGAAAGGTACAGCTCACCACTCTTCTTTCCTTTGATAAATTAAATGTTAAGAAAACAAGATCATTTATATATTGGAATGACCAATACATAGTAACAACAGTAAGTAAAGTTAGTAACAGTAAGAACACAAGTAAAGAATAAAATAACTCGCAGATTTTCTACAACTGCCAAAGTTGTGGTCATAAGTTTGCACAATTCATCAAAAGTAATACTAAAGCAGTGGAAAGGAAAGATGATGGCAAGTCTACCATCTTCTCTGTATTTCCACAGAAAATGTAGTTTTACATTTTTTTTGGCACAGTTGCAGGTAGAAGGAAAAGAAAGAACTGAACACATTTAAATACCTAAGATGACAAAAGAGATCCTTGATTCACTAAGTAAGGGATGAAAATATTTTATCTCTGTAGCAAAAGAGAACCTATTCAGAGGGGTTGTTTCTAAATTAGGCTTTGATATTTAATCAAATTATAATACTTTCAGATTTAGTGAATCCTGTTTCATGGAGTCACCCACAGTTTGATGAAGCCACCCAAGATCTAGGAAGGAAAACCAGCCTGTCATGTCTCCACCTTTGTAGTTTTCCAGCCGTGGCTGTAGCTGGAAGGGTGATGTGCTGCACTGCTAGTCAACTTCTCTCTTTTCTCCATGTCAGAAATGTAATGTTTTCAGGGTTTATGGATTTTTTTGGTTTGTGTTTTTTGGGCTTTTTTGGGGGGTTTGTGTATGTGTGTGTGTGTGTGTGTGTGTGTAATGTTGGTGGTTGGTTGGGTTTGGGACTTGGTTGCTTGGTTGGTTTGTTTGGTTTGATTGCTTGTTGTTTTAATTTTATGGTTTTAAAGAAAACCTGAAAATGTTGGTGGAAACCAAAATTACTGAAATGTTCTTTTCAATTGTTTTGCTCCTACATAAATATTCCCATTAATATCTTACGCAGAAATACCCATTTCAGCTAGTTTCCTATTTTTTTTGTCAGGAACAGAAGTGAACAGTAAAGGTTTTGAAGAAGTTATAATTAATTGCTTAGGACTTCAAGGTGTTTCCTGTACAAGCTGAAATTTCTAAATGGCTGTTAGACTTTTGTTTTCCTGATTTCACAGACCTCTTTGTGCCCCTCCAGTCTTGACGGCGATTAGTGTTTTCCCTTCCAGACGTTTTTACACAGAAGCTCTGTATTACTTCTGGATCCCTCCTGCACAGCCAGGGTATCTGGTGAAATCATCTAACTCTTGTGATGTATTGATTAAAAAGTATAGGGTAGTTAGCCAAGAGAGCCTTTGATCTCCTGCTTTATCAGCTGCCTACCAAAGAGCTTTACTTTGCCACTAGGTTGTCAACTGACTTACCAGTTATTTCAGTATTGCATCAAAAACAAAGGAATGCCCAAAGTAAACCACTATTTCTATTACAGTTAATTTTATAGTAGGGTTTCTGTCCCTTAGGGTTGGAAAAAATATTTAAAACACTTCCTAGCTAGGAAAAATTCACATCCATAATAAAATAAGGGCTAGAAAAACAATTAAAATCTAGTGTAAGAAGGGGGCTGGACAAGATTTTTTTTAAAAATCAACTAGATGTTCAATATTGAAATATCAAAACAATACAGATATTTTCAGTCAATCAAAACACAGAGATTTTGAAGGCTTTATAGAAGACATGTCTGGAAGTATAGACAAGAGATGTAAAATTGCTGAGCTACAGTGGAGGCTGAGAATAGAGAGATCAGAAATCAAGATGGTTGGAAAATACAGTGATGAGCAGACACTGCATTTCCTGGCCTCATGTTCTCACAACAGATCTGCAGTGCCTGTCAGTTCCTCAAAATGTAATTATTGCTGGGAAGACACTTTATTTTTTCTGGGAATCTGAATCACACATTATTCGGTCAGCAATATTTCAAAGACTAGCTTGAGAAAAATCACTGCTGAGATAATATCAGCTGAGAAGTAGTGGTCCTCTTACAGCATTGATGAAGTTAGTATGGCTTTTGGAAAAAGAGAAAGAAAATGGATGTTTTCTGCGAGCCATCTGAGCTTTTTGCATTATAATTGCTATGAAATATTTTCTGTAAACAGCAATGTACTGAGATTAATAAAGTCCTAATCAACAAAATGGCTAGGTTTTGATTTTGGTGGAAAGAAGTAAATATTCTGAGGGATTCATCATTGGTGATGAGACACTCCCTCACTCGATTGAGCACTGCCTCAATTTTTTCCAGCCTATTAAAAAAATAAGTTTTCTCTGGACTCCTAAAACACAGTCATTCTGTGTAACATGAATTACTTCACTGCAGTTTATTTCCTAAATATCAGACAGTTGTAACACAAGGTGCCCTACAACAAATGGCAACATTTTTTTATGGGACAAATGTCCGTTACATCCCAACAGTTTTATTAGGCACACAAAAACTTTTTAGTAGTGGTCTCATCTTTTCTGCATACTAAACATAGGCTTTTTTTTCCCCATGGGATTTATACCTCAGAACAAAGGCAAAAGAAAGTACATGTACAAAAAGCACCAAAACACTGCACTGTTATCAGTTTCATGGCGAGATATTTTTCCTTCTACCTACCTACTTTTCTTCATCATTTGTCATTCCTCAAGCTAAACACCTGGGTTTGTGGCCTTGGAAAGCATTTGCCTCCAACCAAAACAGGTAACCAGAAACATGGGAGAGTACTGGGGTTCAAACCTTAAAGATGTTGACACAGCCACCATGGAAAATAAGATTGCCCAGGAGAGGCCTGAATTCCTTAAGATGTGATGGGGATAAGGAATGAGAGGTGGTCATGCCATCTTGAGGCCATCTTGAAATCTGTCACTAAATTACTTTTATTAGGAGTCAGTAAATATATTAGCATCAAATACATTAGCATCATTTCATCATTCAGAGGCCCACAACAGAAGAAATTCCTTCTTTATGAAGAACAACGCACTAGCTAACATTAAAATCTTTGTCCAGGCCCTGACTGTTTCTATCCGTTAGGTTCTTACAGGAAAATAGTAACTATTCAGTAAACATGGTGAATTAAAAACTGTTCAGTGATGCTTCTTGTGCTTTGCAAGTTCCTGGTTTAATACCATCAAACTACGCATCTCCCTAAAGTGTTATCTTTCTTTGCTTCTGGTAGTAAAGGTTGTGTGTAGATTTCACTTTCTACTTTCTTACTGATATTTTTGTACTTCCGTGGAATAAAGCTACTAGGAGGCAATCAAATGTCCCTTTTAATCTGTAAACCGTGATATATATTATGACTGTACCAGGAGAAGGATACGAGGTCAAAATTGCACAGGACAGGTTTTTTTAATTTCATTCACTTCATTCTCAAATTTGTGACACTAAAGAAAACAGTCTAGGTTCACAATTAGACAGTATTTAAATAACTGATGGTACGCTGTGTTCAGGGGTTCCTGCTCATTTGGCTGTCTCTTGATACAGATCATGTCTGGGTTTTCAGATGCATCCGTAGGTATAGTCCTTAGAGTTTCCAGTTCTCAGTTTTTGAAAGATAACATCCCAAATATTGAGTGAGAAACCTGAAAAGGCTAACACAGTCTGTCTGAGAAGTGCCAAGACCTACCAGCCCAGTATTACTTACAGATGCTCAGTATCTCAGAGACCTGCCACCCCTCTTTCCTCACCTCCCTGCTCTCGATCAGAGTGGTGAACCCTCCCTGCCTACACTTTAGTTTCTTGGAAAAAAATCCCACAAAACAACAAGAACAACCAAGCAATTGCGTATAGGCTGGAAAAAGTTGGTGAAGAAATGTCAGATTTACTTTATTGTTCTCTTTAAATCAAATATTTATTGAAAAATAGGTGTTGGAATACACTATAATCACAAAGATCTCCACAGAAGGAATTTATCTTAATCCCAGGACTAAAGTCCAGTAATATAACGGGCTCAATAGCGCCATAATAAATCTTCTGCCACTAGAAGGCAGCAAAGCTCCAGTATTAACGTACATTTTATTGCCATGACAAAAAACAGGCAGAGAATTCTGGCAATAAAATGAAATATTCTTTTCCCTGAGTGCATACTCAGTGGTTGCTGATTTCTCTCATATTCTTTGCTCTCAGTTCAGATGTTTGAGTGAAGAGTACTCATTTGTAGTGATTTATTTAAACTTTTGTAACAGTGCCTGTCAGTGGCAAAGTGACAGGGGAAGCTGAAAGAAACCTAAAGTAGTAACTTCATAGACTGGCTGAAGTAAGTATAAGATGTGAATCAGAAGGTAGGTTATCGCTGAGTTCCTCTCAAGTAATATCTATGTCTACACCCATAAATACACAAAGAGTTTATCTCACCACTTTGTGCACATATTCTCACTCTAGTTTCCAATATTAATCCTGTCTTATGGTATGGGTAGTATACTACTAAACTTTCCAAATGCAGAATCCTGCTTTTCACAGAGTGCATGGCGTATCTAAGCACTGTGCTAGTCAGATAACCCTATTGCCTTTTGATATCAATAAAAGACACTTTTATTATGATATTCCCAGCCCAGACGTCCTCAGCTCTCTACAAGCTTCTGCCCAGGATAGAAAAGCCTTCAGCAAAACCCAAGGCAGGCCACCTGCTTATACTGTGTATTGCAATAAACAAACCTAGGAACACAGTGTAAGAATGATTATAAAAGCCATGGAGCACCGTCCTGCATAAGTAAATCCTGGAAAGTCTTTTTCCTAGGCTAGTGGTAAATGATAAGGGCTAAATGATAGAGGAATGGGGCATTCACAAACCAGCAATCATAAGGCACCTAAGACCATAAAGTTGCAGCCACAGAGGCCTCCAAGAAACATTGCTTTTATTTTGTGAAATATTTCTAACAGAACACTCTAAACAGTAACAAATGTTCATTTTAGGAGATGGAACACTCCTAATCTGTGGCTGGCAGTGCATCTTTATGTGTCCTCTCCAAAATACTGCCCTTTCATTGAATAAAAAGTTTCACAGAGCTTGGCACTCCTAGGAGTTTGTGGGGCACTTCATGAGGGCATGTAGAAAGTGAGGTCACTTAGTTATTCCCACACTCAGGATCCACTGAGCATCAGTCACCACTGCCATCACTCCCAGCTCCAGCCTGAGGACCAGGGTTGTTGTAGTTATCCTGCTGCCAAGGAGGGGAAATATGGGCAGGAATGCAGGGCTTTGGCCAGGCACAGCACGGTGCTGCAGTGAGAAATAAGGGAAGACACACACATGTGCACAGGCCCACACACTGAAAATATTTAGAAATTTGGGAACAAGTAAAAATCTATTAAAAATATGCTTCATCAGCAATCAGTAAAGAATAGAACTGAGAAAATTATTCAGAAAGCTCAGTTTGTCCCAAAGTTTTTACCATCTCTCTATGAATAAGTTCAGAGCATCATTTGCAGTCATACTTCACTTGAATAAATCATTATAAAAACTTAAAAACTCACATGAAGTTCAATTTTGCACAACCATTTAACACATACATTGCAAATGAACCTAGAGATGAACAAACATAGATAAAAAAGATCCTGTCTCATGCCTTTTCACCCTGAACGCAAAGCATGCCCAAATAATCAATCAGTAATGTGGACATATCTGTGCTCATTAATCCTAAAGGGAAATGTTAAAAAGTAGTGCAAAACTCCCCGTCTCTGAAGACTTTGAACAAGATTTAGGTAAAATATTTTTTTCTGTAACAATAGATTTCATTTCTACCAGACTTATTATTCCTCGCAATTTGTCTCACAAATCATGGTCTGCAGTAATACTAATAAAATGCAGAAATAGTGGCGCTCTCAGGGTGGTGTGACAGGAGTGCTAGAGAGGGACACTACTGCCATAGGCTGACAACATCCAATACCTGGAAAGAGAAATAGGAAGCAGACAAATGCACCAAAGTACCAAAACCCTTTGCTGCAGCTGTGTTAGCCAGCCAAGGCTGCCAGAAGGGATTCAGAGGTAAAAACACAGACAGGCCAGTGCACCCATGCTGCATCCCCCAGCACAGAGCTCAGCTGCAATGCCACTGTGCATGAGCTGGAAAGCAGCTGTTAAAGCTTAATGGCATAAGGAACAGCAATACCTTTTGCTGCTGCATGCACATTAAACATTGATCCTGGCTTTTACAGCCAGCAGATTGCCTTCAGGCATTGCCATCACCAGTTTTTGCTCTCTGGTCTTTAAACAGCTTAGAGGAGGTTTTGAAAAGAAAACTGGAGTCTTGGATTATACTCTATCTCTGCTAAAAAGGCCAAATTGCCCACACTATCTAAAAACTATTCCCTTAATCACTCTACTCAGTAAATAGTGTAACAAATCTCAAAAGAATCTACTCACTGGTATGAGTGGAGAGGAGGGGGAGATTTATTTTATAATTTTTTTTTTACTGATAGTTGCCCTTAAGTGTATAGATACACATAATCTGTCAAACTGTCAGCAACTTGCAATACAGATCATTGTATACTGTACACTGTCCTTGGAAATACTTTCTTCTGAATTTCCATGTACATTTGTTTATCTTTCTGTAATGTGGTATTCTTTCTCAGTTACATATTATAGCTGAATGACATGAGACAACGGAAGGTGTGGGAGACGATGGCATCTCAGATGGAAGACCCAAGCCAATTAAAAGCATTTTTCTGAAATATCTGCATGATGCTGATCAATGTGGGTTTAGCTGAACAGAAAATGTACTTCTCCAGAAGGAATTTCAATACTCACTTAAAAGTACCTGAGCAATGATAACTGTTTAACAAATGGATAATAACTGCAATAGATAGAAAATTATATTACCAAAATTTACAGTTCATCGAGAGAAATATGTGCATGAGTCAAATGGTCACAACTCCTTATCAAAAAAACTGACATAATTTTTTGCAGAATGATAAAACTGCAGGAGATGAAATGTTGACTTTCTTTTCATGTTAGCAAAACTTTTGCTGCATATTACAGTAGTAAGAATCATGGTAAAATCACTTTCCCTTTGGAAGTTATATCACGTTTGTCATGGTGAAGCTCCTATGATGGCTCTTTTTTACTGATTCTTTAGCACAGTTGATTTCATAATGAACCAAATTTCTGAAAATTCAGTCAATTGTGTTAAGTCTGTAACTGAGGCATATTCAAAGCCTGCGTGTTTTGCAAAATAAAAGTCCAAAACAGAGGAAATAGGGAAGATTCTACTTTCTGTAGGCAAGGAAAGTGCAGCTGGCAGACACGGGGGAGGAGCACTGAATTATCCCTGTTTGTTTTGAGGATGGTTTCCTTGGCTATTTAAAACAATGCAACAACTTTTCTGGGCATGTGCAAGCAGCAAAGTGCCTCTCCTGTTGGGAATCAATGTCTTCCACCAGCTGAAAAAAACCCACAATGCTCTTTTGACACTGAACAGTGGAAACGCTGCAGCTTTTTAGAAAGACCAAACTTTTCTTAAAATTAAACCAGAACATACCGTGAGGTAACTCACGGTAGGCCCCCCAAGACACCCAAGGTGGCTGGTGTTCACGTGAATTCCTCAAAGGCATCTAACATTATTTGCAAATAAGTACTTCTACCAAATACGTGATGCGCTTCCTTTAAGTGGTCTGTATTCCCTGTTCCTCCAATACAGTTCCCAGCAGTGACTTGGTGATCAAAATGAAGCTTGCAAAGGGTCACTGTTCAACTCCCTGGCTGCTGCCTTTTGCAGACCATTCTGCACCTTATTTTTATTCACCACAGGAGGTGAAAAAGCACAACTGTTCGACAGACGTGGGAGAGGGAGGACCAGAGTGCAGGGCTGCAGCCGCACTGACATGCCTTCCATGCTCGGACCAGAAAGCTGGCTGCAGCGCAACAGCTCCAGCTTTTATCTTCCTGCAAGGGTTTCATTGCAGATCAGAACAAATACATTTATTTTGCCTCACATGTCAGGAAGGTGGAAATTGTGTTTCCAGTGGTGCAGCCATAGGTCCTGACTCCCCTGACCTATGGACTATTAAGGCCCCAAGAGTTTGACAAGTTCTGAGCAATATTATCAAGTTCATTATCCTACCACTCTGCGTCACCTTTACATGACACATATACCTGTTACCGGAAGTAAACTCTATTTATGCAAAATGAGGGTATGGGGATTGTTTTATCAATTTTGCTTTGAAACACACTTTATGTACTCTGTCTATGTCCACACAGAAGAAAAGGAGCACAACAACACAGGAGAGTTTGCAGCCCAAACTCTGGGTTTTCAACTAACTTAGCTATCACCATTTAGAAGTGAACATCTGAGTCTGTGCAGATGTTAGGTTTATCTCGCCATGAACTTGTATAAAAAGTAGTTATGTATAAAGATTAAGCCTTTTACAAACTGTTTAAAGAACAATAGTAGCTTTCTGATATAAGATTGTACCTAAATATTCCAGACACGTGCACTTAGGCAGCAAAAGTATATCTGTGGAAAGGAATGTCAAGCATAAACTTGCCAAACATCTTGCAGCCTGAAGCATGCACTCATTTTGGCATCGATGAGAGGAGAGAAACTTCTGCTGGAAGAAAACAGAAGTAAAGCTAAAGAGAAAGTCTGCTCCACTCAAGCACATGGATATTTCACTTTTTCACAATATACCTGGTAGTTCAGCATTGGAACAAGTGGTTCATAAGCTAGGCCTGAACTAGTAAGGATAGTGGAGCCTGCTTTTCTCAGACGCCTCCTCTCTGCATTCCCTCCAAGACAGCTTGATGTGCAAGCCTCTCTGGGTATTATTGTTGCGAGTCAGTCAGGCAGTCACTGCGTGTCATTCAGTGCACCAGCTGTCACTGGTGCACAATAGCATTCGTTCCACTGAACAATAAATTAAATCTCCCCCGAGTGCTAGCCATACCCTGCTCTCAGCCTTACTATCACTTAACACGTGTTACTCCACA
Source organism: Erpornis zantholeuca (assembly GCA_013400515.1). Lineage (NCBI taxonomy): Eukaryota > Metazoa > Chordata > Aves > Passeriformes > Timaliidae > Erpornis > Erpornis zantholeuca. Next base: position 14,705 of record VZTN01029774.1, on the reverse strand, counting down.
CAGTACATGCAGGAATCCAGGGCTGGCGATGCAGACATGGGGATTCTCACTTGAAATTCCTCGTGAAACGAAAATTTCAATTTTTTCCCCTTTTCAGTAACAAATCTATAAGAGTTTTTAGGAAAGAACGAGTTTGCAGGCAGGTGGTGGACAGAGAGAAGCAGAGCAAAGGCAGCTCTGTTGATATTTCTTGCTGAAACTGCTCTGCAGAAGGTAATGACTGGCAGCTCTGCACTTTTTTTGCTTCCTGGGACCAAAAAGAAAAACTCTATTTTGTGAGATAGGAAATAGAGGCATATGTTTGCCTTGTCCTTTGTTTTGCAAGGAAAACTACCTTCTAGCATCATGGCTGTGTCATTTCCCACTTAAAAACCCCATTGCATTTCAGAATCTTAAGTGTTTGAGATTAAGTGTGAAAGTAGATCCCTGGAATGGCTAAACACCATTCTAGTTTATTCTAGATGCTCGCTGTCCTCATCACCAACTCCCTTCATGACAGACCATTTCCAACTGCTTCTCCTTGGCTTGTATGGGGCATCACAGCTCCACTCCATTTTCATAATCCAAAGCAGGCACTCAGCTCTTCAGCCTTAGGCACTACTTTGGCCTCTTGAACAATGCCCAGCTGGGCCAGGATTAGTATCTTCATGCCTAGCTGCATCACAATCTCTTTTATTCTTATTAGGGTAGCATGAAGTTCCTCATGACTAGAAATTTGTTATAATCTGTATCATCCAAAATTAGGAAACAGAGGGCAACAACCAGGTATTAATGGTCCTTTCAAGATACGAAAAAAGTAAAATAATAAAAGTAAAATAAAAGTAATATGTTTTTTTATTTGAAAAGAATAAGAGTTACTCTTTCCAACCTTTCTGGGTTTTGGTTTGGCTTGCTTTTGTTGGTTTTTTTTTTCTCAAAACAATTGGGTTTGAAACAACTGGGTTTGAAGCTGCCAACATTCCTGTGGGATAGAAGTACCATTTCTGATCAGCTCTGCAAGCCAGCAACCTGCAGGAATAACTGCACAGCTGTAGCTAGCTTTGGAAGAACTTGACTGTGTTCAGTGTTCCGCAAATTTTTGCTTTTGGAGACATTGCTCTACTTTCTGTGTCTATTAGCCTTGAATTCATGTTCCCCAAGAGCAACAAAATTTTTCTTTGTTCCACACCTTACACTGCATGCTGCCTACTGTCCCAAAGAATAACCAGAATGTTGAAATAATTAAGGTCTTTGATAAGTACTTGCTAAATTACCACAGACCACTGTGCAAGTGATCACTGGGTGAAATATGAGCCTTCCATGCATGCTTGAGTCCATGCTTGAATCCACCTGATTCAAGACAAAACATGTTAAAGCGGGGCACGACATGGCCTTGCCAAAGCCCAGCTCCATGAATCTGTGAAAAACAAAAACAAAATAAAAAGTAAACTAATCTGGGAACATTCATCTCTCCATTTCCTTTCCTCCAAAATAAATAATACCTCAGTTTAAGTTTTGGAGATTTGTTATTACAAGTTGTAAAAAGCATTCAAAAGACCAAGGGTGATAAACAATTAATGCTGTAAGACAGATCTGTTATGTAAGCAATTCTTTTGGCTTTACTGGTTATTTAATAAAATATTTAACTGGAAGTAATCAGTACCAAGAAGTAAAAACACACAATAAATGAAACTGTTATTTCAAGATGGATTGGACTGTAAGAGGGGGAAAGTGAACAATTTTTCAAAGACCCCATATTCTGTATTTAAATTAACTTGTTACATATAGATCACATCAATTTATTTTGTTGCAATGAAAACCTGGCTACTAGATGAAACTGCTTCTAGGCTTTGGATTTGTAACTCAGTTAAATCTTTTCAACTTGTATTATCCAATCCTTTCAAATAATTTCATTCCAACCTCCTGCACATCCTGTTCAATTGATTATCGCCAGAAGAATAAACCACTATATCCTGATGAGTTCAGGGGGGTAGATTTTAGGCTTTTTTTCACCTTCCTTTTGAAAATATGCCCTACCATCAGATTATTAGGCATACTGGTACATTTTATATGTACTCCTGCGGATAAATATGGAAGCTGGTTTGAAATTTTTATTACTAATCTTCTATACACCTAAGTTAACTTCTGTGATTGCTTTTCATGAGTCCTTTAATGGGTACAGCAACATTGCCAGGCTCACAGATATGTAGGCTACCAGAAGGAGCACTCTGCCCTAGGCAAAAACAACCATTCTGGTGATGCAGTGACACCCAGGTGAAAGGCCTGGGGCTTGCGGCACAACACAGGCAGAGATGCTGGAGCTGGAGATGGCAATCGCTGCTGGAGAGAAGAAAGGTGGTGCTACCAATGCCAGTGAAGGTGTCAAAGGCCTACAGCAAATCCAGCAGCTAGGGTGTCCCATCTCCAAAGACCTCTTTCACTACCCACAGCCATGTGCTCCGTGTCAGCCTGGGTTGCATGCTGCTTGGTTACTCTCCTAGCACCAAATTCTTGGAGGACTTTTTGCAGGAGAGTAAGGACATGGAGGATGTTAATCCATCTTCATCTGTGTCTTGGCATCGCTGACACCATCAGCTGCCACACAAGATTGACCAGCTGGCCCAGACACTCCGAGTATACTACTACTGCACACACTAACCTTCCTCTGTCCTGCAAAACAAATCCTGCTGCTGCAGCAATGGAGACTTCTAGGGCACAGATATGTGGAGGGCACACAGAGGCCAACCTGGGAACCCACCATCCTTCCAGGTCTCATTTTCTGTTGCTGTTGTTTGGCAGACCTGTCTGTGCAGCTCCAAGCTCAGCCCTGTTCCCAAGGCTCGGGGCCTCTTTGCATCCATGGAGCCCAGAGAATCCCTCGCCATGCACAGATGTATCTGGACAGGCTGGTAATCCTTCCAGTTTGTCACTGAGACTGTGGACAGGCCTGCACACATGGTAACTTTCCTGATGAGCAATCTCTGCTTCTTGAGATAGGTTTTTAAATGGCCTTAGAGAAGGACTTAAAAATACCATTCAAAAGAAATTGTGAAAGTATCATGAACATCCACCGTGTAATCTATATATGACAGTGATCAAAGTGATTTTTTTTTTATTCCGGTTAGGACAGTAGATTGTCCAAAAGCTTATTTTCAGAATACCCCTTAGAAGAGGAAATGAGAGGAACACATATACAAGGGAGAGTGCTAAAACTGCATCAGGGTAATGCTTTAATTCTGGGAGGTCCATCAATAGCTAGGAAAAGCAGTGGAAAGTGTCAGAACTTAGAGATATAGAAGTTATTTTGTGTAAACAGAACTACAGATAATTAGTCAGAACTTCAGAAGCTTGCATCAAAGCTAAATATAGAGGCAGCACAATGACAGATGACATTTAGCATTGGTGAATGGTGTGCATTGAAGGAAATGCTTTGCTCGGGGTACTGAGTCCTAAGCTAAAGTAATGATTCAGGAAAAAATATCTTCCCTTTGTGTGGACAGTGCAGCATAGAAATTGTTAAATAGATGGTAAAGATAATAACAGTAAAAAAGGATTACAGATTCCTTATAGTTAATTAGTACACCACAAGTTTGCTTGAACTAATTTTGTTCAGTCCACTAGATATGCAACAAGAACAAAAGTTTCAAGGTTACAAAAAAAGGCTGAGGTGTTCAGAATGATTCAGCTGAGAAAGAGAATAACTGGAGGTGATATCAAGGGCATATAGGAGAAAAATATTCACATATCTTTTTAATTTCTGCATTCCTAGGTAGACGTGGAACTTCAGTTGTTTATTTGTTTTTCAAAAAGAAATGAAGGGTTTTGGGTTTGGGTTTTTTCCCCTCTTTTTTTCTGATGTTGTAGTCCTTCATTGGGATGGAGTTAAAACCTTCTGGAAAGCAAAAGTAACCAAGCTGGAAATATCCAGTCCTTTCATGGGTAGGTATGGGAATGGAGAAGACCACTGTGCAGAGGGCCACTTTGTCTATCTGAAACCATAGGCTCTGGGCAAGCACTTTTTTCCTGCATTCCAACAGCAGGAATGGAGAACTCGCATTGTCTTTGGTTTTGGCTGGAAGTTCTTTTTATAGACTTGTTTTGCTAAAATTTTTGTGTTCCTTTCCAAAAATAGTAAAGGGTTTTGAGAGAGCGATGTTGAGCAACATGATTTTTGCTTCAAAAAAATCCTGACCATATCTAAAAAAGGGAGATAGAAACACCTCATGGAACCCAGGAAGGAATATGCTCAGAGGAATATACTTAATTTGCATAGTAAACTATTAGCCAAGGAAATTTTATCAATGCTTTCAAGACCAAGAGGTGAGTGGAAAGATGGTGGCCCAACTGACTCATACAGGTTCCAGGATATAAGAAATTAATATATCATCTCTGCTATCATGTAGTCAAGAGTGCAGTCCTAGTACAGCTTTACTCAGAAGTTTGGCATCAGAAGTTTGTAGCATCTGCCCATGTCAAAAAAGGAGATTTTACACTTATTTAGAATTAGCTTCTCCCCCTGCTCAGTTCTTCTTGCCTACTACTTCCGTGAGACAGGTTGCACTGAGTTGCAGCAGAGCACCATGAGCAAAGCTACATAATTAATATACTAGAAAATTAGTTAACCTGGTGCTCAGTGATGAGATTTGTTCTTGGTAACATGATTCTGAATAATCATTTATCTCTCGCTTCCACTGAGTGAACAGTTTGCAAGCATCAGCAGCTATTGCAGGCAGTTACATCACTGATTCTGTCATTCTTTCACGGCTGCACCATATGGACAATAATACCTTAAACGGAGCCTAGCAGATGTTAAGGACATGGCTGGGAATGCACAGATCAGACCAGTGTGTTTTCATTGAGATGTTTTGTGTTAAAACTCATACCTAATAATTAAAACTATTTGAATCTTTTAACATATATATAGTGAAAATCTGCATTTATGTTTAGTTAGATGTAGAAATTAAGAAAGCAGATGGCACTATGGAGCAATATTTCTATAAAGTTAATTGATTTTCTGAGCCTGCATATCTTTCCACAAAGCAGGGAGAAAAACAATCAAAGATTTTTTTTTTTTAGTCAGTTAGGTTAAGAAGAGGTTTTTTGTGTAGTTAGGCAAATAAGGGCAAGAGATCCTGTTTAAGCTCAAGGTACACAAAAATTAATATCTTTGTTTCCCTGAGCTTTGCAAAATGCATTCCATTCTGTTTGTGGTACAGAAGAGACACTGCTACACTGCTCAGTGCATATACACTGAGAAAACAAGAAACTAAGAACATATTTTAATCACACTGTTTTTTTCAGTACTTACACCCGTGAGGAGGGATGCCTGAGCCCCTCCTTCAATCAGGAGCAATATCTCCAAATAGCATTCTCTTCTCCTCCTCCCAAGGTCCTAGAAACAAGGGAAGTTCTGTAAGAAAGATGAGGTCCACACACCACCTCTTCCACAGCATGGACACCCCTGTCCTTCCCTTCTGTAATTGGGAGAAAAAGTAATGGTGGCTGGGTGCTTCACAAAAGGAAGGGAAAAATTTCAAAGCAGACAGGAAACACCATGCTGCAATGAAGCCAGCCTTGTGACAAGGGAATGTGCTGTTATGGACAGACCCTGAGAACACAATTTTACATGAAAGCACTTAGACACACATACACAGGTGTGCATACACACACACACACACACACACACACAAGCACCTTTCACAACTCTCAGAGATTAGAGTTTGACCAACTTGAACTTTGGGCTGGACCAGTACCCCTGCTTTTGTGACTAATGCAAACTTAAGAGCATTCTCAGAATTTTGAGAATAATCCTGGCCCCGTGAATTTCTCCTTCTGGGCTGAAGTACTCTTTCTGCACAAATACTTCACAGTGTCAGGGTTATGAGGATTATTCTAGTTACTCACAAAGTAAAAAAGGGATTTAGGGTAATTGTCTCATTTTCCACCTGCAAGCTCATTTTTACAACAGTTTCTCTTCATATGAGAGCAGTGAAGAAACATCTTTTTTATACTAAAGTTGAACTTGATAATACTACATTTATAATACGGTCATCATATCAATATATTAATATTTTTCTAGAAATATTAATTTAATATAAGTATAATAAATTCACAGCACAGAATTAGAAATTTCATATGTTAGTCAAAATGGAAAAAATGCTATCTTGAACAACAGAAAATTCCACAATAAAATAAAATGCTGTTTATCATGTAAGCCATCAGGTTAAATTGTGAAGCAACTCAGAAGAACTGAAGAACTCAAGGAGGGAAGGAAGGTAGGAAGGAAGGAGGAATTAATGGACTGTAAACAATAAAAAAAAAGAAGTGGATCATTTTAGAAAGGACCATAGAGATGGACTGGGAGGAAAGCAATGACTTTATGCATTTTAAGTGAAAGAAATACTGAAATATGTTACATTTGTATTTTTACTGAATTTTTGTATTGATTCCAAAACCCTAAAACTCAAAATGACCTGCTCCTGTCACATAGGGAAAATTCAGTACTTTTGGGAAGAATGTCTTGGATTTGTGGACAGAGCTTGAGCACACAAACCATTGACTTCCCAGCCAGAATGCAAGTCAAACAGAACTCATGACATTGGTCTTTTGCAGTACCTCTGTATCTTAAAGGTTGTTCATTTCCATCCCCTCAAGCGTAGTCAAAATATCAATTCTCCCCAGTAAATCTATCCCTCTTTGGGAAGAAACCTGATCATTCTAGGACCCTGAGGTCATGCTGTGCTCATGAGGTCAGCCTTATAGTAATGTGTGCTTCCCATCATAGGTTCAGCTTGGAGCTAAAATCAACAAATGCATATATACCAAAACATAACTTTATCATTCTGTCTCCATGGAGGCCGAAATATTGAGAAAGATATACTGCTGAAATCCGGAAGCACTGTTGATACACAAATACATTGCAGTTACACACGAATATACAAATACAAGTATCCAATGTGTTGTCTAAACATAGCAGAAACCGTGCCCAGAAGCTTCCCACAATAAAGCCAGCCAATATGTCTCATAGCAAATTTGTTGCCCCCACCCCACCATGTAAAAACAGATATAACTGAGAAACTGAAGAGACTCTTCTCCCTGTTTTTATGATTCCTCCACAGATTACAGTAGATAAATTTGTACCAGATCTATTCATTCTCATTGTATCTTTGCTCTTTTCTACTGATTATAAAGGCAGGGATGCTCAGGCCTATAGCTGAAGGAAGTAAGAGCACAGTGTGGTTAATTTTGTTTCCCAGGGGGGATAAGAAGAGGAGTGGAATGAGGGATGCCTCCTTACATCTTGGTCTTAGAATTGCCCCAGTGCAGCATGCCTATGGAGTTCTGGGGTAGAACATCAAAGTAATACTGCGTGCTTGTTTTTGTTCTCTTCTTCCTTTCCACCTTAAACTTGCAACCTGTAGTTTTGTGAGCAAACTAGGTGTTCCCAGATCTCCCCTCCATGTACTTTCAAGATAATTATCTGTTCCAGCCTTTCTTCTTCCCAGAGGACCCACACTACCTAATGAGCTAAGAAGGAGGCAGAATAATGCACTAATGACATTTGCTGAGATCTTTAGGCAGAGAACGGTTAAGGAACAGAAATGAGAGTGAGAAAGCACTTACAGAGGCCCAGCGTAAGTCATCATGACTCATCAGAACATAACTAAAACAACAGTGGCAAATCAAAAGGAGTATTTTCAGGACAGGAACTGCTTCTCATTTACAGCAAACAAACAGGCAAGAAGGCAGGAGGCTATCACTGATTTTAATTAGTGGTTCAATTATGACCAGCACATCAGGACTGTATTAATTGAAACAGAAAGGCTGTTATCTGCTTAATCAGATTTGTATTTCTCTATATATCAGTGTTCATTTTATCAGAAGAAAATTAGCTTGCTGGAGACTGATCTATTTTGGAAGAAAAAATCCCAGAACACAAACCACTCCCCCCCACCCCAAAATCCATCTGTAATTAATGCTGCTGATGTTGGTGTGTGCTTTAGAAAATGTTGTACAATTCACCAGAATTATGGAATAGTTAAGTGAGAGCAGGGGATGAGCCATTGCCATATAAGGTTATTTCAAAGAAAGCTGCAGCCTGTCCATGAGAGTCCACCTGCACAGAAACAGGTCACACACCTACCCACTCTGTTTCAGGAAAGCTGTTTTGTTTCATGGAATCGCAGAATGGTTTGGGTTGGGAGAGACCTTAAAGATCATCTAGTTTCAACCCATCTTCCATGGACTGATTAAAAGGCAGGGATGCTCAGGCCTACAGCTGAAGGGACATCATCTGCTAGATCAAGTTGCTTAAAGCCCCATGCAACCTGAGCCTGAGAACTGTTAGGGATGGGAAGTTCAGTGCCTCATCATCCTCACCGTAAAGAATTTCTTCCTAATTTCTAATCTGAATTTACTCTCACTTTTTTCTTGTCCTATCACTACATGTCCATGAAAAGTCCCTCTTCAGTCTTCATGTAGGCTCTCTTCAGGTACTGAAATGTCACAATTAGGTCACCCCAGAGGCTTCTCTCCTCCAGGCTGAACAAATACAACTCTCTCACCCTGTTCCCACAGCCAAGGTGCTCCAGCACTCAAATCATATGTGTGGTCTTTCCCTAGACCTACTCCAACAGGTCCATGTCCTTCCTGTGCTGGGACCACAGGGCTGGATGCAGTGTTCCAGGTGGGGTCTCTCACCAGAGCAGAGCAGAGGGGCAGAATCCCCTCCCTGGCCCTGCTGCCCACACTGCTTTGGATGCAGCCCAGGACACGTTTGGCTCTCTGGGCTGGGAGTGCCCATGGCTGGGTCATGTCCAGCTTCTCATCCAGCACCCCAAATCCTTCTTATCCAGCACCCCAAGTCCTTCTCAGCAGGGCTGCTCTCCATCTCTTCATCCTCCAGTTTGTATTGATGCCAGGGGTGGTTCTGATGCAGGTGCAGCACTTTGCACTTGGTCTTGTGTTAAACCTCGTGAGACTCCCATGGCCCAACTTCTTGAGCTTGTCCAGGTCAGTCTGGATAGCATCCCATCCCTCAGGTGAGTCAGTGATTCCATCTGTATATTTACTGAGTATGCACACTATTCTTTTTTCTGTCTTTGTCAATGACATCTTCCCTCTCTTCTTCCCTTCTCCACTGATGGAGTCACACCATCACAGAAGGCCGCTGGGTTGGTCAGGCAGGACTTGCCCTTGGTAAAGTCGTGCTGGATGTCTTGGATCACTTCCCTGTCCTCTGTGTGCCTTAGCACAGCCTCCAAAAGGCTCTGCTCTGTGACCTTCCTGGGCACCCAGGTGAGGCTGATGGGTGGGTAGTTCCCAGGGTCCTCCTTCCTACCCTTTTTAAGATGGGTACAATAGTTCCCTTTTTACACTCACCTGGGATTCCTGTGACTGTTATGGTTTTTGAAGTACTGTGAAGAATGGCTTGGCCACTGCATTAGACAATTCCCTCAGAACTCTGGGATGCATCTCATTTTCATGGCTGTTAAAGTCTGAAAGCTGAACTGTGCTAAAGGGCCAAGTTCAACACTACAAAAAAGCATGATCTACTACCAAATATTTTCCTTTTTCTGGTATGCATAATGTTACAACAAAACTCAGAGAGAAACCTAATTCCACTAGGTAGGACTGGCTCTATTTAAATACCCTTATAATTTAAAGCTTATGTGAAGTGAAGGGAAACATGGGTTTAAAAATTGTGAGTGAAGCAGGGGTAGTGCATTAATAGAGCAGTGCAGTGATGTAGTAACAACGTGCAGGTTTTACCCATATCTCTAGAAGTGTGATGAAATCATTCTACTTCATTTGCGTACTGGGAACCTCACAGACTCATTAGAAGAGTTCAAAACTCACTGGGAACTACAGTTTTTGTACAACTAGCTAAAATATTTGGCAATGATGTTAAAAAAAGTAAAGCAAGAAAAAAGCCACAAAATTGCTTACACTACCCATGGCAAATTCCTATATTAGTTTTATCAATTTCATTTTCTAACTGTGTAGCTGAAGATATGTGTGCTATCCATTGGGTTTTGCTCTTTCTACTCTCTCTGAGTCACATGAATTACTAGTTATTAAGTTGTCAAAAGCCCTTTTTAAAGTTTGAGACTATATTTAGAACTAATTATGATTTTTCAAGTAGCATGATAGGCACTTTCAGCACAGATCACCTTAAGAGACTCTGTATAGGCACTGGAAGGTGTTTAAGCCAACAAAAAGAAAGGAGTGGGCTGAAACATCCCAGGAAGCCTTGCTTAGGCCTAACGGCTTCAGAAGGTTCAAGAAAGATTTTGGGAACAGGTAATGGATTTTTAAGTCAGGTCTTACTTCCCCCACTGCATAGACCAGGGAAATCAAAGCAAGTAAACAAAATCTCCACATTCTTACTCAGCAGTTTTTTTATTAAGCTAACTTTTCCTGCATGTTTGAAGATGTAGTCTTACATCTCCAAATCACTCCCAAACCTGACATTCAAAGCTAAGTATATGGGATATATAATTATTTTTTAACTGTAATACCAGAGGAAAATGTGGGTCTCTTGATTCATGATGCCACCATGTTAAAACTTAGGCATAGCCAGAAGACATACTTTTTCCAATATGAATTTAATCCAATAATTTTGTGACTGATTCAAGAAAGTCTATGAGACCACAGTCATGGGGAGTATGAGCATGTGTCCAAGTGATATGGAGTATGGGAAAAGCCATACTGTCTAGTGATGTACATGGACAAATGTTAAAGAAATGGCTTCCGTCAGGACTTGCACAATCTGGAAGACAACTTCAAAGCAAACCCAAAAAATCAGAAAACTGCAATTTATTGGACAGAATGTTAAAAAATTCACTTCTAGAGAGTAAATTTTAACCACAGCTGAGGAGTTCTCCGTCAAAATTTAAAAAACAAACAATAAAGAGGCTGTGTTTTACAATAGTTTTCCTTAAAGTGGAAATCCTTCACAGTGTTCGTCAGGAAAATGGTAGATATTAGAAGGAAAGTCTCTCTGTTATCTGTAGGTCTTTTTAAGTTTCCTGGAAAGTTTAAGTCAGCAGTATTGCAGAGCATATCCCTCTGATTTCCCACAGAAAGCCAAAATGTGCTGATATGGAAAAGCCTTCACTGAGGCCATTTTCTGTCTGGTCTTTCTTCAAAGCTAGGGGAGAGGATTCCTTGCCAGGAACTGGCCTGTCTGCTCCATGCAGATACAAGATGAGCTGGCAGCGATATTTCTACCGTGTGAGTTCTGCAGCTTGAGTCCCAGTGCTGTGAACTCAGGGAGTAGAATTTCTGGCCAGTGGTTCTTGCTGTTGTTTGACACGAAATCACTTTGCCTTCCTCTCTTCCAATAAATGTTTTGTGGGTTTTTTTCATTTGTGGGACAGAACAATGATATTTTTCTAGCTAATGAAGATAATTTCACCAACCATACATTTTCATTTGCAGGAAAGTTAAGAGCACTGGGTTAGCTGCCTGATGGAGGCAAGAAGCCCATGCTAACTTGAAATACTGGATGACCTATTCCACACATATAAAAAGGAAACATCTAACCGTAGAAGACAGCCATGAAGGCAATGTCACAGGGAAGACCTAAAAACTTATACAGCAGTGCAGGAAACCTCAGACACTGATAGAATATCTTTGCCAGTTAAAACCATGTGAATTTGTAGCAAGCCTTAGTTTCTGCAGTGGGAGAAGGAAGAGACAAGGAGCTGTCCTTTGGCAAGGCTCCTTCCTAAGGCACTTGCCAGTCTTGCATGATGTCAAACCCAAGTTACACATTTCCTGAATGACTGAACTCAGACACTGAGCAAGTGTATCCCCTGCTGGAGCTCCTGACCCTGTGACAACTGAGAAAGCTGCCCAAAGTAATGGCCCTCCATCTCCTCTCTGATGCTGTATCCGTGTGTCAGCATTCCATTCCCCTTCACAGCTGGATAGATAGCATGTTCTCCAGCAATCACTTAGGACTGTCCCTGCTGCAGTCACAACTTCGCTCTGCACAATGGGCGTGGGCAATGTCGCTTCCCAGCGACATTGGTGGAAGACAGTTTTTAAGAACTTACAGTTTTCTTAAAAGTCTTAGGGATTTTTAAGCACAATATATTTTCCCCTCACAGTGTTTATGGGGCTTGACTACTTGCACTAATTTCTAAAATTCTGTATTTGTCATTTTTAATACTGTGAATGGCAAAATTATCATCCAATTTCATCTCTGTCATAAAAATCCAAGTGGGAAAGCCAAAGTCCTTATCCCTTCTCTTATGCCTGTGAATATTATGATATAATAAATGTCAAGATTAGAAAATGGAGTAACACTTTTATTTCAAACCTATTTTAAGAATTCATGCTAAAATCTCACTCTTTAGCAATTGCATCTGGACCCTCATTAAGCAAACACAATAAGCAGAATTCTAATTCCAATTCCAATTCTAATTCCAATTCTAATTCTAATCCTAATTCTAATTCTAATTCTAATTCTAATTCTAATTCTAATTCTAATACTAATTCTAATTCTATGCAAACATGTATCTCCATCTTGTGCATAGAGGCATCAGTCCCACTGCTTACTGGACGGCAGTCTTATTTTGTAAGTCAGTATCCCCCCTTTAGAGGTGCTATTACCTATTTTTCATGAAGCTTGATTTCTCACGGGCATATCACAAAAAGATTCACTGTGCATGCCTGAAGTGCACACTGTTAGAAGAGAAAATCTTATTTTATGGTTCTGCAGCCTGTCAACCCACAGTTCTCACAGGTGGCAGGAAGGCTGGATACTATCCCAGAGTTTTTCAAATTTTGTACATTTAAAAAGAAAATCAGCTATTTTGATCATTTGAAAAGTGATGTGGAGGTGTTAATACAAAAATCGTAACCAATATATATGTGGAATGCAAATGGAAGGACGCTATAGTACTGAGGTTCCTTTTTCAGGTAATTAGAAATTTAGCTTGGCACAATGTTCCTGAAATGTATTGTCATTGGGAATGGAGAGCCTCAAATATCTACAGAGCTGTCCTTTCAGCAGCTAGTCTGTGTTACACAGGAAGCATTTTGCTGCGTGAGTTTTAAAAATCTCAATGGCACCTGGAAAAATATTCAAGGTGTCATTGAGATAAACATCTGAAGTTTCTGGTGATTCTTTGAAATCTCTCCAGTCTTCTTGAGATTATAAACCTAGGTTAGAAACGAAGTAGCTATTCACTTTTTTTGGTGTGTTCCTGTTTCTACCTGATTCATGCTGGACCAGAAAAACCATAAAAACAACTATTTATCTCAGGCAGGGCTTCAAGTTTTCTGGTTTTCCAGGAAACTTGCTGTTTTTGACCCTTTATACTTGCTGGAAACATTATATATGTACTACTACTTCTAATGACAGGCTTTACAGCTGGCATGGAAAGGCACAGGCAGCCGTGATTTCACACATCATCAGATAATGACTTCTGGGCTCTGGAAAACAACAACAGCTCACCACAACATACAAAGATTCATTGTCAGGTTCAAATTGGTCAAATTAATAAGAAACTTTTATTTAATGGATGTGAATCTGATTATGATTCTTCACATACTGTGCTTTCTTAAGCAAGCTTTTCTGTTTGAATGTTTTTGTAATACTTCTGAGTCCTGTGTCTCTGTGGGAAAGTTTTATACAGATTGCTTATTAAAATAGAAAAGCAGGAAAATTGACATTTCCACTATATGATTATAAGCAATTCCCAGCCAGGGAAGACAGATGTTTACACAAAGACAGCATAGGGCCTCTGGTGACAAAGCCCTTCTACTTTAAAATAAATAACTAGGTAAACATCATTTTATCTTTATGTTCCTTTAATTTCCCACCACAGATGAGGCAAAAAGGGGCAGATAATTTCTAGGGGCTTTTTGCTACTATTTTTTGGTCCTAAGTAAAACTCTTAGAGAGTCAGCTGGCCAAACTAGTGTTAATGTTTCTCCTCTGTTCTTCATGGGAAAGCCAATGCCCTNGGGTTTTCAAAATATGCCCTCTCTATCTCATCCAAAGGTGGTAGAGAGGTGTTGGGTCATTTAGCCAATCAAGTAGCTGGTAGCAAAACCATATTAAAAGGGATGGAAATTCTGAATAAAAAGCCTTCTGATTTTTGAAAAACAAAATCTTTTCTCCTCATTCTATGCGCCACAGCGACAGAGAACACCACGTGTCATATTGAAAATCAGTGAGCTTTGACATGACTGTTGCCAAGCCTTTGAAGAACATCACTTTCCCCAACCAGCCATTTTCTCTCTTAGTTCAAAGACCCTCCTGTGGCCAGGTTTGTGGTAAGATCTAGGGTACTGTTCTATGCATTTTGTCTATTTTGCATGAATATTTAAGGCTAGACTCACTCTAAATTGCTAAATTCTTGATTCTTACTTGAGCATTTACTGCCCTTGTTATCATCTCATCCATACCCAGCATTGTTGTAGCAATGGAAAATGCTGTGAGGCCAGGTCTCTTGAGGTTTAGTTCTGTGTCATTTGTGTTTACTCACCATTGGATGAACAAACCCAGACCATTCTGCAGCAGAGAATGACAGCTAAAAAAATCCTGGTATAGATGTGGCTTGTCAAGGAGGCACTCAGGAGTCAATTTTCCCAAGTAACAAATCATGAATATGTATGCCAGGTTGTGGGTGCATAACCAAGTGTTGTTTAGCTGATGATTTAATAATTGAGCAGATCGGGTACAATATAATTGCTTCAAGCTCCCTCTT
>VZTN01029770.1:153055-165362 GCA_013400515.1 Erpornis zantholeuca | reverse complement strand
TGTAGTACACTTCCTGCAGTTCAGTGAATGCAACTTGTAAGTATTCACAGATGCTATTCCCTAACAAGGCTTTTGTAAGGCTTTACTGCTGTCAAGAACACATCAGATGGGATACTGTTAGCTGCCAAAACAATGTATTAAAAAGTGTCCTTCCATCTTCAGCAAAGCTTATTTGTAAATCTCTCATTAATTTATTTTGGATTAGAATTCCTATGTGAAGTTTATTCTGACATGATACAAAGTTTTACCAGCTTTTTGCCTTCACAAGAAACAGACTTCATTGAATATATGCTCAATAAAAGTAAAACTTCTTTCCTTTCAGACTACATTCTAGAAGGTTTGTTTTAATGTTTTTAATTTTTTTTAAACAAATAAAAGGAAATCTCATTAAAGCCATGAGCATGCCTAAATCTTTTGTATAGAAATATTAATTAAAAACCTGCTGTATGTTTACACATTTTTTTCGTTTTAAAGACCTACCAGCTTCCTGGTTAATAATAATCCAGCTTTGATACAGTGACAGGTTGTCATTAATGTTAAATGCATCTTTCAGCTTTTACAAGTGCTAGAAGCAGTGGAGTTTAACTGCCAAGTGATCCTGGTGGTATTCCATAGTATGTACAGAGACTGGATGATTACTGCTATCCATAAGGTCAAGAATGGACTCCAGAACATGCCTTCCTGCATACCTGCTTTTGGGGGGAAAAGTTTCCTTAATTAAGTTCAAATACAGCTGGTGCAGAAGTTGCAGATTTAAGGGCAGGGCTGTGGGGTAGTGCATAGTGGCATGTTGTCTTTAGAAAACTTCTGTCTTGTTTTGTTGATGATTCTTTGAATGCTCTTCTTTCCCTCCTGTAGACAATGTAAAGCACTGGGAAAGGTGTCTTGTACTTGTGAAATAAGCCTTTGTTATTTATGTAAGCTCACTGTTTTTTGGTCTTACTGAGTGGATCTGTTCATTTCCCACTAATGGTGTGCAGTACTGGGATTGACTGAGGATGGTGTTTTTTAAAGGCGTGGGTACCATGGCTAGTCTTTAACTGTTCCTCCTTTCCAGGCTATATATCCAGCAACCACTGTCTTGGAGTTTGAGTGCTTACTTTGCTTCTGCAAGGATAGACTAAGATATCCCAAGTTTCTCTGATGGGGACAGAGTTGTGGGATGTGTGAATCACAACCAATGCTTACTAGAACAACTAGTATTAATTAAGCTATAATTAATAGCAACAACTTGGTTCCATTAATGGCAAAAAATATTCAAACCATGCAACCAATTATTCCCAAAAATGCTTTCTCAGTAACTGGGTTGTAACAACATCTGGGAGACCTCCACAGAAGCAGCATGGTGTACTGGGGCACCAACAGCTTCCATGTGGGCATTCCAAAAAAAATCTCTCATGGTGTTCTCTTTCATCAGTTCAGTGTGCAATCCTGTATTCCCAGCCAGCCTATAGCAACTGCTGTTTTCTTGAATGTAGTTTTTTTTGTTGTTTGTTTTTTGACAAGCTGTTGATGACGGTAGTGTGCAGCAGTGGCCTCAGATGGAGTGAAGAGTCTTGGTGTTCTGGGTTTCTTGATTTTTCCTGGATTCCACAGGACCACCGGTCTTGAGCTTACCAGTTTTTGGGAGGCTTCCATGCTCTATCAGTATCTGCTTCTCCACTTCTCCAGTTTGCTGTTTGCTGGTGGCTAGATCTTCAACTACACTCAATTTTAGGGTCTGTAGAGTTCATTCACGCAAGCTTGCACAGAAGGGATTTTTGACAGGGATTTGCTCATTTCCCAAATAACAAAAAACATTCTAGGAACTAAAAAGATAGCTTGTATTTGAAGACCATAAAATGTCTTACCAACACTAACAGTTCCTGATTGTAAAACTATGCTGCCTGGCCAGAAACCCTGACAGCACTGGAATTTAAGAGCCCTGAGCACTTTTCAGATAGATTGTGGTTGTTGAAGCATGCTTCTTTTATCGGGGTAAAGCCAAGAGACTGTTTGCTGTGCACATACGTGACTGCATCCAATTTGAAAAGGAATTGTATTTTAAAATGCAGCAAGTACTTTAAGTGAAGAATAAATCAGGGATCTCTTTCGAGAAGAAGAGTGTGAAGTTAGCTAGTTAACACTGTACAAAACTGTCTTCCACTAAAAGTGCTCAATATTCTGCTCTCTGAGGTAAGCTGGTAAGCTTCCTGAAAAATAACCTTAGAGATTACTGATCTCTCAATCCCTTTGTGTTATGAGTTTCTGGAAAGTAACTTTCCAATATTCAGAATAAATACACTCTTTTCATTTTTAAAGCACTTGTACATGACATGCTCTGTAGGATCTTGTGGTTGGAGTCAAACAGTACCGCTGAGTATCTGACAAGTGGTCACTAACATGGTCTTGTGATGGTTGGCTTTCTAAGAAGTAAGAGCAATGCAGTCATCTGCTCTTTGAGTCTAATTGCTTTAGGCACTGGTAAAGGTTATCTGCTAAACTGAAACTGTGTGGATGTTCCTTGGTTTTCTAGTCCATGCTATGAAAGTTGAAGGTGTGAAGATTGGTAGAAGTGAATTATTACTTCTAAAAAAAGTTACAGGGTGTTAAATTACAGGGTGTTTTTCAGCTGTTTTCATTTCAGTCTCCAAATAAGTCAGGAAGATGCACTTAAAGCAACTCCCAAATGACAGTTTGGGAGTCTGCTGTATGCTGTTTATATTTAAGAAAGTGCCTGGTATTAGTGAAAAAAAAAAGCTCTGATACTGCATAAAGTAATTTAGACGTAAAGTTGAATGTTAGGTACAAACATTAGGATCAAAGTGCCTGTAATGACAGATGCTCCACTTCAAATTAATTATTTGAAAGTAGAATACACTATGCGTTTTCTAAGCAGTAAATCTTTGCAGTTCATCCAAGTGATGAACTGGTGGAGAAATTGAAGAAATGTCAGTGGGCACAATATACTTTGTTTATATGCTTATAAAAAACAAAACTAAAACTTTCCTCTCTTTTCAGAAACTTTTTCACTAAAAGGACAAAGGAACTAAAACCTGCTGTCCAAAGTGCTCCTGGTTGGAAGTTGTTTGGAAAAGTCCCACCCAGAGAAAACCTTCCAAAAGATTCCAAAATTATTCAGCAGGTGAGTAAATATCTCAGAACTCTATGTACAAAAACTGTAAAAATAAAACACAGGTACTGCATTTCTCTGCTGTTATATCCACATTGGTGTTATATGACCAGAGGGTACTCTGAGAACACTCTTTTGAGGCTTTGTTTAAATAACTGTAATTACTAAGGAAATTGAGTTTTATGGTAAGCTTGTACATTCTGCAGTACATCTCAGTACTCATAAAAATACATACAAAAAGGTGGTGCATGTTCAAAAAGCTTTTAAGCTATTTTTGTTAAGACATTAGAACTTGTATTAATTTCCCATAAAATTTTGTGTTATTTAACAAGGTATGCTGCTATCTGACTCGTTTTTACGTAGTCATCCTTGCCTGGAAGACTTCCCATGTAGGTAACTTGTGACAAATTGCTTAGAATTCTGAAACATGTCATCTTCTCTAATTTAAAGGTTTAATCTCATTCAAAATACTTTGTTGCAAAATAATTTTGTAAATTTAACTTGTTTTGGAGCTACTGGGATTCTTCACAATGATACCTCTGATTTCCTTCCTCTGTCACAACGTTACACTTCCATATATTTGTTCCTGTGGAGTCTGTCTGTGATAAAATAATACTAAAATGTCTTCAAAGGTGAGCAACTGGTAATGTATCATTAATGTAATGTTAGCATGGAAGCCTGAAGCTGAAAGATTAGTTGACCTAAGCAATAGGAATGTCTGCTGTGTTGGTTAAAAAAGTAACTTGAATCTTCTGAGAGCTGGTTTCTCTTAAAGCTGTCTCCCATCTTAAATTCCAAATAAGCCAGTGTGTTTGGCAGGTGCAAATGGCTATGAATGACGCAGTGTTCAGTTATCTCCTAGAAAGTTTTGTGGCAAAGAGGGCCTTCTGGGAGCAACTAAAGTGAAAAATGAGAGGATCTTTTTGAAGGAATTCCATGCAATGAGACTTGTGACAATAAAACGTTGCAAAAAAAGGATGAGATTGCAGAAAGCGCAGTCTTGTGCGATGAAACTACATGACCTGTAAAGGTCCCTTCCAAACCAAATAATTCTGTGTTTTATGCTGTGAAGTAACCTGAATGCTTCTTGTACATTTTTAAATACAAATTTCTTTTTTAAATTATTTTCTTCTTGGGAGAGGGGCAAGCATTCTTGGTTTGCTTGCAGGTGGATGCTGTTGGCCTTGTGCTTTGAAAATACTGTGGTAAAATCCAGATGTGTCTTCCATGCCGAAAAATGGAGAATCTGCACAATGCAACCTGTCATCTGCTTACTGTTTTCTAGTGATGAAGATACTTGTTCTGGAGACTATGTTATAACAGAATGGTTTGGGTTGGAAGGGAGTTCTATTCTCTGTGCTCTGGGAAGACATCTGCCAATAGACCAGGTTGCTCAAAGCCCATCCAACCTGGCTTTGAACAATTCCAGGGATGGGGCATCCACAACTTTCCTGGGCAGCCTGTTGAAGATGATGATCTGAAGAAATAGTCCTACTTTCCTATTCCATTTTCCCTCAGTGATTGTGTTTGTTTTAAAGTGCAGTGTTCTCATTTTTTTAACTTCTCCAAAGCATCAGAAAACCAAATGTATTACAACAATGTATTATCTTTAAGCATGATTGAGTTGCTCCTAGTCATGTGGTTTGTGCTACAATGTTTGCCAGATTAGACTCACTGTTGGATTTACATAATCTTAAGTAAAGTATCAGTAATAGCTAATATTTTTAGCTTTCTATTTGGCTAAAGCATGCATGGTCTTTAGATAATGCCTCATGAGCTAAGAGATACTGCCAAGCTGGTTCCCCCCTTTGGTTAACTATGTTCTGCACACAGTTAGAGCTACACACCTAAGGAAATTGGATCTTAAATTGAGAAATGACCCTTATGTCTCCATAGTTAGCATATGTCAAATGTCTTGCACGTGTGTTTGAAATTTACTATATAGCTCCTTGTGCATATGCCTTTGAAGAAAAGCCAATGGTTTCTTTTCTTGAAAAGTGTTCAAATTTGCTAAGTTGGTAATGGGTTAGAATGTGTATAGGCACACTTGGTTATTGAAGATCAGTGGGGAATAGCATTTTCACTTTCAAATGGCTGACTGTAATCTCTAGACTAATTCCTCACTAGGCAGGAGACGCGAGTGAAAAGAATATAAGGTCTTCAAGAAGTTGATAGAAATATGATTAAAGCTTAATGTGTTTTGTTCACATGCAAATCTGTGAACCTGTCAGGTTACTTCATAACCTGCATGGAGTGTCTCTCCAAAGTTGCACTCCAACTTTCTAAATTGAAGTGGAAGGATCAAATGTGATCTGAAACAGAAACGGTGTATTTTTCCCCAGTATTTTGAGCTCTTTGTGGTCAGAACCATGGTTACTTCTTGTTAGCCAGCTTTTGTACAATGAACCTTAGGTGTAAGGCTACAAGAAGGTAGGAAAGCTGCCTGTGAGGGTGTTTATGGTAGTTTATTATTAGCCACAAATCTTGCCATTCCTGAACATTATTTTTCATGGTTGGACACAGTCCTTTATACTTTACTGATGTCAGTGGCCAGCTTTGGGAGGGTGCAAATAAACCCTTGATTAAGGAAACTCAATAATGAGTCAGCATCCTTTGTGTAAAAGATGAGATCTTAAGAAGCCCTGTTGCAAGAAAAATTAACTCACAACAGGAAAAACTTTGCAATTAATAGGAGGAGGAAGTCTTTTGGATAAGGATAATACTTATTTAAAAGCTTTATGGCAATATCATGAAGCATGAAGTACTTTCTTATTAGTAAAACTGAGAAAAATTGCATTATAGTAGATTTATGTCCAAAAGATTGATAGGGCTTATGTGCCCCTTCTGCATCCTGGCTGAAGGAAGCCTTCTTTGTTCTCTTTGTTATGGTAAGAATGATGTAGTAAATTGCTAATTACATTTAAATGAATGCTTGTGGCTTCCAGTCGCTGTCTGTCAACTGGACACTGCTATATGTGCTTCTCCAGGGAAGTCAGATAGTGATTGTAATATCTTGAATAACCTCCAAGAAAATCTGGAAACTTAATTGCAGATACTGTTTCAGACGCCTATGCCAGCCAGCTGTGCCTTCAGAGACTGCCTAATGAATTTTATTGTAAATAATTTCTTTGCAAGCCTCTTAGCCCATGTAGAAGATGATGAATGTTTTTGTGGTGCAGCAGCCTGTGGGGTTTGCCTGCACAGTCCCTGCAGCTGCACCGCCTCGGGTGAGATGCGCTCACTCAAACTGGGTCAGAGGTTGAAAGTTCCTGGCAGCTGCATCTCCCTGCTCACAGCTGCTGGCACGCTCATTTCTCCTTGGATTTAGAGCTGCCCAAGCAGGATGTGATTGAGGCCAAGTCTTTTGCTGGACATCTCCTTCCTCTGGGCTTCTTTCCTTCACTGTTTTTTTGAAAAGGGAAAACAACTCCTCAGGACTGCAAATGTCAAATGCATTTGATGGTTTTAGGAAGTGTGTCTTTTTTCATGAATTGCAGCTAATAAAACTAGCTATTATAAGAAGCATGTTGTCATTAATGATCAGTTTTGTAAATTCTTTTCAGTCTGTACAGAAATCTGCTTTAAATTAGACTGCTGAAATGCTTTAATGCAGAAGCATTTAAAGCAGAAGCAGACTTGTGGGCTGATATATAACATTTTGGAATGTATTGACTTAAGTCCAAGTTCTGTTTAAAAATGCAAGCTCAATTTCAGTTTTTATGCTTATGGTTAAAGAACAGAGCATTTCATCTATGTTAAAAAATTTTCTGAATATCAAGTCTAAGTTTAGCTTATTTTATTAAAGCAGGCTTGCATACTTTTCATTAATTTGTTTAAAGCAGTATGGTGGGGCTTTTTTCTAATATGCCTGAATTAAAGTAAACAAAAAAATATGCAATTACACATTGTAAAATTAAAAAAAAAGCAAAATGTACACCAAATTAGCTTTATCAGCAGTTTTAATAATGCTGCTCTCAGTGGCAGCTTTAAATGAAGTGAAAAAAAAGAGCTTCTTTTATACTTAAATCTGCTACACCATAAAACTCTTGCAGTGATTTTAGAAATGACTGCTTATTCAGAAGTGAAGCCATCTTTTCCAATAGCTGTCACCTTGTGTACAAAATGAAAGGTTTTAATCTTAGTCCAGTAAATACTAGCTTTGACTGGGTCACTGTTGTACATCTAGCCTCTGAAAATGTGTTGGGGTGGCTCTGAAACTTTTACAAAAAAGAAATACTTGAGAGCTAAAAAACTTTAGCATCTTTGCATATTTTTCCAATGTTGTTATCTCCAGTCTGAGATCTAATGGAGAAATTGCAGTCACTGATTCGGCAGAATTCCCATGGTCTCCCAGGGACAAGGGTTTCCAGAGGCTTCTCTTCAGAGTAACAGATGTGTTTTAAATCAGTTTTTGTATTACTCAAATCTTCTAGCTTGCAATATTAACTCTTCCCTCCAAACTTGGTTGTTAGAGTTTAAAAGTGCACAAAGCTCTTAATGCTTATAAAAATGTGTATGTGTTTGTAAACAAACCCAAGGACTGACTCCTTCGGAGAAGTTGTAGAATGCTTTTTTACAGGAGTGGTTCTTAAGTAGATTGTTATATAGAGGTCGTGTTGGCTCACCTTGCACTACTGCTGGAGAAAAGAGAAAGGCAAGAGTTCTGCCTGTTTGCCAGATACAGAGTAGAATCACATTGGTAACAAACTGCCTTGAAACAAGGACAGATAATAAATGGGGGTATTGGGTCTTGCAAGGAACCTGTAACTCCAGAATGACAATTGGTCCTACCAGAGGCAGTGAGGAGGCTGGGATGGTTTTCTTTGTAGATGCTGCAGCAGTTCAGATTCTCAAGTAATGTCCTGCATGATTCAAGAACCGCATGGGTAATTAATAAAATAGCCATTCTAGAGGTAAACCAAAGACATTCCCTAGTGTTTTAGATTTCTTCAGTGATTATCTTGTCAGTAAAATGGTAATGAAACTCATAGGACCTCAGAGTGACAAATGCTTTCTTATATTTTGCATAAAGGCCATTAAGTACAGTTCAGCTCCTACTGCCAGGATGTTCCCAGACCCTTTGACAAGGGAACTTGCTAAGGACAACTTCTTACGATGTTAATGCTGTGTTGGTTGCACAAATGCATCTTCAGGGGAGCACCTTATGGGGGGATGGGATCAGTGTTTTGAAAATAACATGGAGGTGTTGAATCTGCTGATGTGAATTCTTCTGATTGCTGATTTTTATAAACAAAGTCTTTGAGGACAACACAAAGAGTATTGAAGCAAGCTTTCTCTTACTAGGGCTCACAAAAGAAAGCATAGGCATTGTATGTATTTTCATTTCTGTTCCTGGCAGTGGCTGTATTTGGAGGAAACAAAGAATATAAATTGAGGTAATAAAAATTATAGAACTTATTTTACTTTGATTTGGTGGGACATGATATTTTATTTTTTGGTCTGCTGGATTCTCTCTTTGTGGGATCTCTCTCTCTATTGGGCCTTTGAATTTCCTTAGCAAAGCATGACACATTGGATTTTTTCTTCTCTTAAGAGCTGAGTGTTTGTGGGTTAAGCAGACATGCTGCTGAGCTTGAGGTGCCGAAATAGTAAAATCATCATCTAGGCAGACTGTATCAAATTCCAAAAGGATAGGTTCAGGTGGTAAATCTGCTGTCTTTCATGGACATTTTTTTAAAGTGTGGGATTGTGGGGGGTTTTTTGTTGATTTGTTTTAATATGAACTTTATCCTTCCAAGGCTGGCATGGTATTTCAGTACTGAAAAGGAAAAGTATTATGGCAAGGGTGAAGACTTTAGAATGGATTCTATTATTCTGGGGTATGCATGGTACAGAATACTGCATATATATTCTGTTGAATTCTTCATAAAAAACTGATTTTCCTTCTTCCAGGTGCTGTAATTTAATGCTTAAAAGCAGTGGGCTGTGTTTGTCACCTCCCCTGCACCCCATCTTTTATCTTGGCTTATCTTTTTATTATAAAACCAGCTTTGACTTTTGATTTGAAATGTGCAGAGCCTTGGTTGTACAGGGTCTTCTGTAGTTGGGCTTGCTTGTACCTGGTTGCCTTGCTGCTTGAGTGGTGCTTAGAATCTTAGTTTTAATGGAAGTGACTGTTTCTCAAAGCCTTACAAATACATCTCAGTTCTCACCACCTCACCAATAAGGCTGAGGTGTAGCCCACTTTTGAGCTTTCAGTTTAGAAATACTAATGATAACGTGGCGGGGGAAGCAGAGGAAGAGTTTTGTTTTTCCTTTCCCAACAGCATGTACCTTCCAAGGCTAGTGGTTAAGTAAGACTAATGTCTGTGAGTGGTGTGTACTAGGGAGACACAGTGTGTATCAGGGACTGCCTTTGTCAGGCACCTGGAGAAGCACCATGGAAAAAATATCCCTTTGGGCAAAGGTGCTGGTTACTGAAAATGTAAAGCATCAATTAAACCAGAAAAACAATCCAGTCAATGTCTGTACAGATCTAGCACAAGTGGGAAGTCTTTGTATATATGTCTATTTTGAGGGCTGGGAAAGGAGGAGGGGCAAACACATCCATATTTTTTTAGACATACAAGATAAATACTCTACATGTGAATTTAAATTTTGGCTTGCATGTTGCTATATTGTGATGATCTTTTCCTTCAGTTATTCACTAAGGCTCTGCTTCTGTTTTTCTTATTAGGATGGCAGTTCTGGCAGTCTTGCGTCAATATCTGCTCTCAGTCTATTAGACACAGGGGTATGAAATTTAATATATACTCTTTTTAGTTGTATTTGATGCCATGCATGGGACTGTGTAGCACTCATTAAAATAGAACAAACATCACATTTTCACAGTAGCATGAATATTTTATGGCACTAACCATCAACTCATTAAAAACCATTAATAAAATAAACAAATTTCACATGTGACTCACTAACAGCTTGAAGTGATAGAGTATTATTGTTTGTTGTTTATATTGCATGTTCTTGAATAGCAAGAAATAGGTAATCACAGAACTTGACAGTAATTTACTTTCTATGTTTGCTGTGCCTCATTACTTAATGGTAAAAGTTGAAAGGCTTGATGTGTAATATTTTTGAACACCTTATTAAATTTGAAAATTTATGTACTAGAGTCTTTTTTCTGCCACTAAGCCACACAAGCTATTAACAGTGGCATTTCAGAACTCCAGATGCTTTTAATCACTATTTCCAATGTGAAATTGGAAACCTTGAAAAGCATAGCTATTGAAACTTTTGTTATATATTATGTTATCTATTTGCTTCCATGGGGATCCTTCTGAAATTGTACATGCCCTTTACTTCGTACACTTTTTATGTAATTCTGTGCGCCATGTTAAACATGAATAATACAGATTGGCTTTTAGTTCTGTGGAACTGTGAAACAGAGCAGTCATGTAACTGCTGGTTGATCCTGATGCCTGTGGTTCACATTACACAGCCCAGCCACTCTCAGCATATCTTTATTGGGCCCAGAGCCAGTGGCTTCTTGTAAACAAAAGAAGATGAAATGTGATGCACCTAATTAAATATCCAATTGAGGAAAAAATACAGCAAACAAAGAATTGAAGGATGGCATTAACTTTGGAAGATTGTCCTAGAAACTCTTAAGTGTCTGTTTGGTTGTCCTTTTGTACTGTGTGAAGATTATTATTTTTTTCTCCATCAATACATCTGTTTTTTCTATTTCACCTGCAAATTAGGCGAGAATGTACTGTTCTGCCTGTCCTGACAGCATCTAGAATTCTTATTTCTGGGAAAATGTCTAGTTTATGACTCACAGAATTTTTCAGTGACATCTACTCTTGCTGTAAACACTTCTTTGTTTATAACCACCCTGTAGCCAATCCTAGCTCAGCAGTTTTAACATTTAACCTGGAGGCAATGTGCATATTGATGTAGGTTTATGCATTAGCAGAAATTCTGCTTACATGGATGCACTCCTAGGTGCTTCTATTAATGCTACTATTCTTGGATGATCAACCCTGACTCAAATGAAGGCAAATAATCTTCCTGATGATATGTCTAGTTAGCTGTACAACATCATGAAAATAATCATATAGATGTTTCATAGACCCATCTGCTCCAGTCACGTGTGTGTAGAGGGGAGAGAGGTTTAAAACCATTTGCACAATATATGGCGATCCCCTTTCTGTTTCCTCAGCAGAAGTCACAGCTGATTGAATAAAATCAGTTTTAGTATCAGACTTAGCGTTAGATAGGAGAAAGCATGTTAGAAGAAACTGTCCTACACAGGATATTTAATTGGAGTATTAGTATGCCTTGACATCTACTTCAAATAGAGGCAATCCTTAAGATAGGGGGAGTTTATTCAGTGTTGCATTCTTTAGTTGCATAAATTCTCTACACATCAGATGCCTTTCTCTTCCAGCATACCTAAAATATAATTGCATGCATGGTGTTTTGTCTCTATAATAGGTACTGTGAGAACTTACACAGTCCTTGTAACCAAAGGTTTTTATCACTCCTTCCCAGGAGTTCAGCTTTTGTTGCTGGATCATAAATAGATGAAACTTAATTCCAGATTCATGTTAAATTTTATGGTTGGTATTTATTCCTTTAAAGCTCTATAGTTTGGGCTCTGTAGAAGCAAGTTTGTCCTCTAACACTGAATCCATGTGTTCACTCTTAGCTAAATACTTTATCCTCACAAGCATACCCTACTTCAGGTCTCCTAGTGCTTGTGGAATGCTGCAATGCAGCTGATTTTCCTTTCTTTAAGGTTGTTGTTTTAAGTATTGGAAGAAGAGGCTATGAGCAGTTACTTAAAAATGTTACACAGAGCAATCCAGCGCTGTTTAGAGGTATCTAAAATTACTCTCAATGGTCTGACTGTCCTTCATGGTACTTCAGCAGAAGGATGACTGAAACTTAAGATTTGCATGTTTTCCATGTAGATATTGAAAAGATGCAAGCAATAAAGACCTCTGTGGTTTGGTGTGGTTTTTGGTTGGTTGGTTGGTTTTTGGTGGTTTTTTTGTTTGTTTTTTTAATTTAGAGCACCAGGGCATTTTTTTGGTGTTCCTTACTGTGGTGGTGTGGGAGGGTTTTTTTGGATTTGGGATTTGGGTGGGGTTTTTTGTTGTTTTATTTTAAAAAGATACTATTTGAGATATCTTTATCTTCTTAAACAAATGCAGTTTATAAGCAAAAGAT
>VZTN01029770.1:137999-151970 GCA_013400515.1 Erpornis zantholeuca | reverse complement strand
AGAACTCCTACTCTTCTACCAAGAGTAGGAGGGATGGCATTGCTACTGTACTGCAGCCTGGATGCTGATCTCTGGGTGTTATCACAGGATAGTTTCCTAATTTACAAATGTGCTGGAGTGTCCTGAGGTATGCAGCATAACAGGCATACTGATGTTGTTCCTGTTTTTAAGTGGAATGAAATAATTTTAGGCTTGAGAATATGTGTATTCATTCATATGGTGAACATTGATTTTTTTGATTTTTCTTGTGCTTGTGTGAATTGCAACAGAACTCTACCAATCCTGTGTCCAGTTGTTCAAGGTACTTGTTTGAATGTGCTGAATGGTGTTGATGTATATTATTCCATTAATGTGGCACTACATTTTTATTTACAGAAACGAAAGAGAAGGGGATGTGAGATTTGAGGTTTTCATCTGGCTCTGTTTAGCTTTTTTTCTAAAGATTGTGTCGTATTTCTGTTTTATCGAGTTGCTGTTGGATAAAAGGATTAGAATTCGTTCTTCCTCAGAATCTTGTGTGTATTGAAGGCAGTTAAATATTTCTAAGTAGATTGCATGTTTTAACCTTGGAGAAAGGAAATTATATGGAATAGACATGTAATGATAAATACTGGTGTATTGTCACTGAATAATATAGTGTAGGTAGTTGTGGTTAATGTGGGTGTGATTGTGTTGCTAAGGGCCTCAGGACTGTGAGGTATACTGCATCTTAAGGGGGGCTAGAATCAAGAGGAAGAAATTGGGAGAGCCAAATGTTCTTGATTAGTGGTCTTTGTTGTTAGTGGTGGGGTTTTTTATTGTCAATTTGACATATTACGTAAATATACCTATGTACTAGCTAGGCTGGGAAGATTGTGCAGATTTCTTTACAACCTGATCCTGGGATGCTCAGTTGTAATATTGAACTAGAATAGATCAAAGATTAAGTTGATACAAGAAGCTGCCTTCTCATTCATCTTTACATAGCAGTCTTGGAAGGCTGCATTGTTGCTATCAGCAATTTCAGCTTCTAGTGTTTACTGGTTGCTGTCTTATTAAGTAATGTTAACATATTTAATATGACATTATTTATGCATTAAGTCATATCATGCTTACTAATTTGGAGTGAGACTGAAAGTTGAAATTTAATTTTTATCAATGATGTTGTTTAGGAATATGAAGCACGGACAGGAAGAATGTACAAACCTCCAGCCCCATCAGCAAGACGTAAAAATATTGAATTTGAACCACTTTCAACTACTGCTTTGATTCTGGAGGATCGGCCAGCGTAAGTATGGTTCTGCTGTGCAACTGAGGAACTGAATTTTAGATACATTTTTGGTGAGTTAAAATTCACAAGTCTTGTGTGAAAGCGTCATGGGATTATTCTGTCCCACACAATAGCCTAACAAATACTTCCAGAAGAACCTTTAAGTGTATCACAGTCTCTATGAGGAATTCTTTCTCACTGTAATGGAGCCACCAGTCTGTTACCTACTGTATATCACAGCTGTCTGTGGCCATGCTCTGGACATCCTCTAAGTATTCAGGAATTTTCTTGATTGATTTCTTTACTGCTTTTTCAGTGTGCACTTCCTTCTCCCCTATCCTCCCTTTCCCCACTCTGGAAACTTTTTAAAAAAACGTATTAGGTAGGTAATACTTAAAAGTGCAGCTGAAGGCAAGGAAACAGCAGATGAAGGTGTAACAAAACCCACATTAAGTACAAATAAGAATAGTAATGAAAAATGGGTAATAAATTGGTCAGTATTTTCAGCTATACAGTCTTCAGCAATTTAAAAGAAAAAGACCTGCTGACTAGGAAGAGAGGCCTGAGGAGAGCAAATGGAGCAATGCTTTCAGATTGCACCATGAAAAAGCTTGTGATGGTACTGTTAAATGTGTTAATCACTTCCAATTAGGAAATGGAAAATAAAACATATTAGTGTTTCTTTCAATATTCTCTCTAGGGATATATAAGCTCATTCTGCGCCAAGACAGAAATATCCTAACAGAATGATGGATTGCTATGAATATTTGTTTTCATAAATGCATTATTTCTGTTACTGTATGGTAGAGAGTAAGATAGGCAATAACTGGATTGTTGATGTTTTTCTCTACTTTCATAGTATTACAATTCACAAGCTAAGATAAATATGCTTTTACAAATGACACTTGTTTCAAACTGGAGTGCCATCCCAAGCATGTAATGTGTTGCCACAGTCTAACCTTTGAAAATATAATCTGCTCTTACTTTCATTGAAAATATTAATAAGTGATTTTGTCTGCTTGTATGAGAGGAGAGAGAAAACTTTTTTTATATTAAAGTGATAAAACTGTTTTCTGTTTATTTTGGACCAAAGTAGACTAGAGATTGGGTAAGAGGCTGAGACCAAACACTGTGTTCTTATTTGCTTTGAAGTGAGTCTCCTTGGTCAAGAGGAAGTGTGTTTGGCATTTAGGGGATCATTATGCAGCCAAAAAACAAACACATTTTTATCTGGTGAACTTTTAGACTGCACCAAGCTTCCTTACCTTTGGCTCTAACATCAGTGGTGATCTATCCTTTCTTCCTCTGGGAAACCTATCATCTTTGGGTGAGAGTTTTAAAGGGTTAACTACAATGAATAAAAACCTTGACCTTTTATTGAAAATATGCCATCATAGATTTCATATGAACAACTGGCGTATCAATAGGCAGGTATATTTAATGATTAAAATACACATGGGCAGAAATCCATTGGAATAAGTAATTATATGGTGTATCAGCATTTCCCATTTGTCACTTCATTTGAGCATCATTTCAGGTATTCAACCAAGTGATGTACCTTGCTTTGGGGGAAGCTCTAGGAGAACTGAAAAACAGGAGCAGCAAACATCCAGTAGTTCTCTACAGCTGTTACTGGAACACTGGCAGTGTGACAACCCCAGAGCTCACCTTAGAGGGAAACCAAATTTAAACCTGTTCTGAAATGGTCCAGAATGTCATTTGTATGTATTGAATTCAGGAACAACTTGTTTTCAGAAATCTTCCTGCCAAATCAGTGGAGGAGGCTTTACGTCATCGACAAGAGTACGACGAGATGGTGGCAGAAGCAAAAAAACGAGGTATGTTAACTGCCAGTAATCACTGTAATTCCTCTCAACTCTGCAGCAAAAATAAAGTAAATCCTGGCTTCTAGGCAAGTGGATACATTAAAGAACCTCTTGTTTAATATCTGGGTTATTCTCTGATGCATAGGGGCACACAGTTTAAAACAGAACTCAGTTATCAATTTGTTATTCTGCTACAATGAATGTAGCTAGGTTCAGAATGCAATTTAACCTTTCATTTACTTTTTAATGAAAAACATCCTTTTTTTAAGGTACTTATGTAATGTAGTCAACTAGAAACTTTCTGGGTACTTTGACTCTTTTTTCAAGATGTGTTGCTGCAGTTGCCACTAAGAGCCAAAGTATAATAAAGCTGACTGCTTAAAGATGTGGTTTCTTAAGAATTTCAGATCAATTTCAGTGTGAAGAGAGATTAAAACTTTATGGTTATTTTCCAATCAGCTGTACTGTGTGAACCTTCTTATTCCCACTAGACATGATTAATTTTAAAAACAGATCTGTAGCATCTGGTACTGTGTCAATGAATAGTTGTTGAAAGGACTTTTGTAGTCTTGTGCCTAGTATTCAGGGAATAAGCTATTTTAAGAACCTGTGCTGCATGTTTTACTTGGGCTGTTGTCAGAGATACAAGCTTTTGAACTGATTGATCCTCTATGGATCCATGGCAGCTTACTTTGAAAGATGCTGTAAGAAATCCAAGGTATTTGACAAAGCATTTCACTCTGCTCTTGTGATGTGTATCTTGTAAGTTGTGATCTGTGGTCCGTGTTATTTACTAACAGCATCTTTGGAGGTTCAACCATGTGTAGTGTTTTCATGTGTGTGCCCTGGTTTATTAACTGTTGCTACACACCCAAAGCTTCAGAAATAACTCGATGAAGCTGGTCAGCCATATCTGTTTACTGGGGAGGTCATGTTTACTCTCTTGATGTGTCTAATGCATGCTTAAATAGAAAATGTCTTGCAATTTCACAGTGGTTCTAAGTGATGTCAGGAGAGCACTGCTCTGTCCTTCTTTTAGCCTTTTTAATAAGAGGAATCTACAAATGATCCTTTTTTAACAGAAGGCAGGACATTGTTCTCTTGTTCAGCATTGTGACTTTGTCTTAGGTCTTTAGGTCCTGTTTCCAGAAAAGAAAATACAGAATCCTTTTAGGTGGAAGCTTCAGTAAAATTTGAATAATCTTAAAATGGATGTAGAATTGCACTTTTAAATAATAAAATTATCTATAAATATTGTTGATTAGTCTAAGTAATAAATAAGTCTCAGATAGAATATGATATGAAAATCATGAGGAAAACCAGCGCTGATGATGTGCTTGCTTTTTAGTCACCTAGTGTACTGCAGAAGAGAATTCTCTGAGTTTTCTAAACTGATTTTTCCTTGTCTAAATCACTGTATTTGAACAACTTAAATTAAAAAATGTCCAGAGAAATACACCTATAATCAACAGAAATGGTATGTGCAACTGTAATTTACCCTTGATCTTTTAGACATCTAAATACTTGGGTAATAGCTGAATAATTTACCTAATAATTTTGTATGCACTAATACAGAATTATTAACATGTTATGCCTAACAGAAATTAAAGAAGCACATAAAAGGAAAAAAATAATGAGAGAGCGTTTCAAGCAAGAAGAGAGTATCGCTAGTGCTATGGTGATTTGGGTCAATGAAATACTACCTAACTGGGAAGGCATGTAAGTAAAGCTCTACTGGGTAAATGAGGGAAGCGTGGCTTGTTTCTCCTCTGGAAACTGAGGACCCACATACCTTATTTTCCTTTTCTGTGTTGTCAAGAAGTCAGTTTTTGTTGCCTTGATATAGTGTGAGGTCATTACAGAGCGACATGAAATGTGCTTTCTGGGGGCTGAATGTTTTGGGGTTTTTAATGGGGCTTTAGCATAAACAGATCCTTGAATACTGATTTGGTAAATAATATTAAAAAGTAGTAGTTATTTTGCTTGTCGATTGCCCAGGGATTTTAGAAAACAAAATGTGCAGTGTGTGCCCTTTTTATTTTCCCTTTCTTCTCCCTGCTCTTATATATTAGGCGTGCTACCCGGAGAGTTCGAGAGCTGTGGTGGCAGGGATTGCCCCCAAGTGTACGTGGCAAGGTTTGGAGTCTAGCTGTGGGAAACGAATTAAACATCACTCCCGGTATGTTCCTAACAGATCACATGTTTATGCTAAATTAAGTTGGTTATTTTCAAATTAAAATGTAAACTTCTGTTAAAAAAAATGTAAATCAGGGTATATTTCTTTCTGAAGAAGTGTATTTTGTAAGGTTAGGAACAATTGCATTTTACAGTTAGACATTGTAGCATCATAAATTATGAAAACAAGATTCAAAACAAAAACATTTAGTATTTTAAGAATTAAGGTAATGCTCCCCCACAGAAAATAATTTTTATGTTTAAAATTGAGGATTTGTAGCTTTGCTTTCTTAAGGGGATGAAAAGGGGAATTGCTTTATTTCATAACTAATGAATGATGAATTTTAAGCATTTTATTCACAGAAATGGAAATCTGAATTATGTAAG
This sequence comes from Erpornis zantholeuca, assembly GCA_013400515.1. NCBI lineage: Eukaryota > Metazoa > Chordata > Aves > Passeriformes > Timaliidae > Erpornis > Erpornis zantholeuca. The sequence continues at coordinate 146,333 of VZTN01029770.1, read as the reverse complement.
GCATGATTTCCCTGTCATAATTAGCATGTTTGCCACAGCAGAAAGCACAATACAGTGCACACTATAAAACTGTGTATAGTGTTAAGCATCTTAATAGATTCTTCTCCTGCCCTCAGTGATGAAACCAAGTAACCAGTGCCAAGAACACTTAGCATTTTTTTATCTTGGATGGGTGCTTTTCTTACTACTTCCTTTTTAGTTATTGGTTTCATTTTGCTTTCTTGCAGAACTTTATGAAATCTTCTTGTCGAGAGCTAAGGAACGATGGAAAAGCTTCAGTGAGACAAGTTCTGAGAATGACATAGAAGGTGAGATCTCCGAAGTGCTCAACAACTGCCTGTTCACTTTTAGAAACTCAGGAAGTCTCACAAGTTCCTCTGCAATTGTAGCATTAGGAATACTTGTTAAAAGTTCTCTAAGCCATTCCCTCCTTAAACGTTTGCTGTCTTACAACAAGTCAGTGAGTAAGGGGCTTGGCAGTACTTACTGTATCAATAAAAGACACATTAAAATAGTGCATGTGCTACTTTCAAATTAATATTTTCTTCTGAAATATCAAGACTGAGGTCTCATGAAGATGTTAGATGAAATACAAAAAGAAGAAATAGGAAACTAAATTACAATTCGTGCTCTTGCTTAGCTCTCCTTAGTTGGGTTCTCCTTAGTTGGTATTACTTCCATGATTATGGGAAAGAAAAAAATACCCTCTATTTTTTGGTTCTGAAACTGAGAGGTGAAGAATATAAAACATGACACATTTCAGATCCTGCTTGTATTTCCTTGCCTGCCTAGATGACCATTCCTCCCAAATCTATTAGCGCTCTTGGGTGTAGAATGCAGTTTTTTTGCTGGCATATTGCTATCTCCTGTGGATGTTCTTTCTGTTAAAAATAGTATCAGTGATGTTTTTAAGGTTCGATGTATCCTTGTTATAAAGGTTAACTCCTTGTGCTCTTGATAGGTATTTTTTTAAATGCTGCCCTGTGATAGTGTCTTTTCAATTACTTTAGTTGTTTGTGCTTGCCATAGCCAGTTTGACTGTAAATTATTCGGGTCTTCCATAGGGATACCTCTGTGACTCATTTGAAGGTTGTCTTGAAAGAAACAACTTATAAAAATTCTATGTGTACATGACTGTAAATATGCTTATCCTTGGAACACATGTTTGCAATGCCCCTTGTTCTGTGGGGTAGTGGTTTTCTTGTTCTTTTATTGTGGTGGTGTGGGCTGTCCATGGGGGAAAGCTTAGGTAATCTGGTTTTTTTTGGAAAGCTGATAGTTCTGGATGAGAGTAAAGGGAGAATGGGCTGTTTTAATTCTGCCAGATGTCCTGGGAAATGTGGTAACAAGGGAAAACTTGAGAGTGATAGAATTTTCATCTCTGCTTGAAAAGCAAGCAAGCTGACAGTGCTTACTACTAATCCTTGGTATCAAAGTCTGGAAGACCAGACTAGAAAAAAAAACTATCATAGTTTTAGAAAGACTGGAATGAAATGCTGCTTTCCAGGCTTCAGCAGAGCAGGTTCTGTTTAGCCTATTCATCAAATTGTTGTCTTCTGCTTTCCAGTTGGCTCTTGTCTGATTTAAGCCCACTGAAAGAGCTTTTCCCCCAGGTGCTACCTTTTTCCCCACACTATCATTAGTGTTTGTTTCATGTCCCTATGGCCTATGGAGAGGATTGGACAGACAGAACTCAAGGGCATGCAGAATTTCTTCTGGAGGTTCTTGAGTGAATGCTGCCTTCTTTGACATTTTGTGTCATATCAGGGGTTTTGTTCTGAAGTTTGTGGAATTTGTCAGCTTTAATAAGTATTGGTTTTGCTTGCAGATGCAGGTGCATCTGTTGCTGATCGTGAGGCCAGTCTGGAGCTAATTAAGTTGGATATATCACGCACATTTCCATCCCTGTATATTTTCCAGAAGGTGAGATTCCTTTAAATTTAGTTGACAACTTTAGAATTCTGAATAGTTAAACAAGAAAAGAAACACAACTGGCCAAATATGGAATAGTTTTTAGAAGCTGTTTGGACTTTCAAAGTGTTTTTAAGTGAAAATAAAATAGAGACTTAATGATGGACTATAAGAGGGTTTTTTCTCCTTGAAAAATTGCATGAGATTCCTATGAATAATTATGAAACTACAGGCAGAAATGAGAATATTGTCACTGCTACATAAGTCTTGATGCATTCTAGTACACCTTTTCAGGCTTTATGTTTTTTATATAGCTATAATATGTGTGCATACATGCATGTAAAATAACATGCACTATTGTAATATGTTAACTTGTGCTACTAAGTATTAAAATATCCATTGTCTATGAAAAGGAATCCAATCTTGGATCTGTACCACATATCCTCATTTTCCATTATATACTGATTTCCACTGAATTATTTCATAGGACTGTTGTTACTTTTCTTTTAACATCTCAGAAGCATTTGTGGTAATGCTTGGAGTATAAAAATGGTATCATTCTAGATGTGAATAAAGCAACAATTCACTGGCTCACTTGCATCTTAAAATATCAGCTTCTTCCTATATTTCTAATGCGATTTTGATAATAAATATTTTTTTTTCTTTTTCCACTCTCTCTTCGTACTAGGGTGGTCCTTACCATGATCTCCTGCATAGTGTTTTAGGAGCATATACATGTTACAGACCAGATGTGGGATATGTAAGTATTCAGTGTAAAATATTTGTGATGCGGCAAGTAAGCTTAAGATGTCATGTGTTAAAGTTTATTTAATAAAGTAGGTTTTCTAAACTTTATGCTACTAGCACTTAATAAATAAACTTTGGCAGTTATTACATAGCAGTCACAATGGTGGTAGTACATAGAAATATTGAAGCAGCTGAAAATGTACTCAATGTCAGTGATGAGTGTATAATCTGGATTGCATGGAAAATTTTAAATGGATGTGTTCACAAGGCATTATAGTTCTGACAGCATATCCACAGGAAAAACCCCAAAAGATGTTAGTGGACTTCCAGTTAGCACCTCACTTGTGCTGTTCCACTGTTGCTTCCACTGTTGCCATTTCCATAGCGATACTCGCTGCTTCATTACTGCACATCCTAAAACACAGAAGCTCCTTCTTGGTGTCTTGCTGACACAGTACAATCACTCCCTCTGAGTTCAGTGAAGATAAGAGTTTTCAGCAAACATTACTGTGTTTAAAAGCAAGCAAAAAAAAAAAACCTGTCAAAACCTGCCAAAAAACCCTGAACAAATCAATTAAACCCAACATATCTCTAAATGGTGTCAGCTTACCGAAGCATTTAAATAATGAACAATAATGAAGAGAAGGGGGCTTTTTTTGTTCCTGGGGGTATCTAGGAACATCTTTCACAAGCTCTAATGGTTCAGGGTTCAAAAACACTTGAAAAGTTTTAAGTCTCATCCATGCAACAAAGCATTATTTAGCAGAGGGTGTGTCTTCCTCTCTAAATCAGATATCCTTGAGGCTCTGCATAAATAAATAGTCAGTTTTTCATGTTCAAATGTTTTTAAGCCTGAATTCTGTCACCTGTGACCTCATTTTTGGAGACTCTCCCATATTTTTTAAGTGAGATTACAAACTCTGCAGGTTCTGAGACTGCTTATTTCCAGGGTGGAGTTTCAAAAGGCAAATAAGTAATTTTTCATGGATAAGTCTTATATTTTTCCTTAGAAATACAGCAAGTTTCAATATTTCTCATCCCATTTTTTAGATGTTAATATGGCAGTAAATGTAATGTAATCTTACTTCCACACCTATTTATCCCCCAGAAATGAAAAGCAGATAGACTATTTCTGATGCATATCAATACTCTTTTCCCTAGTTTGCTAAACTGCTGAGTGCATTTTTTTAATGAGAAGCAGGCAACATGAATGTTTAGAGAGAGTGGAATAAATATGATTGCAATTGAAATTGGTAAAATTACTGTTAGCATAATGGGTAACTGCAAGAATCATGCTCTTCACTTTTATTGCAAGCTAAAGTGTTTTTGGGAGAGCAATGGTGGAAAAATGTAAACTTGGATTGCAGCTAACCACCTAGAAGTAATTTTATATATGTGAAAAAATAGAGTTTGGCAAGTGGAAAGACAAGTATTGACTGTTCTGAAACAGAATTTTGTCTCAATTCCAATGTATCTGTCTGGGTCTAAACTGTCCCATATGTGAAATTTTTCTTCATGACTGCTTTTCCCATAATTTAACAATGAACTCAAGGCCAGGTTTTGTGTCTCATGAGTTTTGTATTCACCCTGTGTGGTTTTAACTTTCTCGTATTTCAAGTCCTGAGGACTTGTGATCCTGAAACATCCCAGAGCATCTGAACTGCTGAAATCAAATTGATTGCATGCATAAAAACAATTTTTCCATGTTGTTTCTATTCATCTGGAAATGTTATGCAATGGTATTTGATAAATTGCAAACAGTAAATGTTTCCAGTTCCAAAAATGTAAGATGTACTGAACCTACTGACCTATATTTGCCCAATGCTTTTCCCACTTGAAGGTACAAGGGATGTCCTTCATTGCTGCTGTGCTCATTCTCAATCTGGAAGAGGCAGATGCTTTCATTGCCTTTGCTAACCTTCTAAACAAGCCATGCCAGCTGGCCTTTTTCCGTGTGGATCACAGCATGGTATGCACAGAGTTTTCTGGTTTTGAACCGTGATGTTCTTTTGACTCGAAGCATAGTTGTTATATTGATGAATTCCTTTTGTCCTGTTGAATAATGGACAAATTTAACCTGTGATTACAAAACTGAGGATACCAGATACTAATCCATAGAACTCATTATCATGTTTTGATTTCTCCTCTAGAAACATTTAATCATTTTACTTATCCTAAGGAGTCACATTGTGCTGACATCCTCAGTTCTTGGTGGGGTTTGTGTTGTTTTACAACTAAACATTCTTTTGATGACTGCTTATGATGTGCTTTACTATCTCTACAGATGCTGAAATACTTTGCAGCCTTTGAAGTATTTTTCGAAGAAAATCTTCCTAAATTGTTTCTTCATTTCAAATCATACAGTCTTACTCCAGACATATATTTGATAGACTGGTGAGTTCATAGAACATAGAAAACCTAGTATTAGAACTGTTGGAAAACTGTTTATTTTGCTATAGGTTTTTCAGCACTAGAAATAAAGCATAAAAAAAGGCATTCAGTAGGTCTTGTGAAATCATGATGAAGTGTTTTGTGTAACTGCAGTTCCTCTGGCAGGCTTCAAGCCTTATTAGAAGGGATGTATTCACTTAAAAAGAGACAAACAGGAATTCTCTGTGCTCATTTTTTTGCTGCTGCAATTGTGTGACGTAAGCGGGGGGGGAGGAAGCTACTACACCATAGTAGCATTATGATTGCTTGTAGGTGATTTGATGAGTATAGTCAGGTACTAAAGGAAGTATAACTATAGGACTAGAGACTTTAAAAGAGAGGGAGGATGAAATTTAGGACCTGGTTTGGGAAGGGATGAACTTGAAAATACCGTGAACAATTTGAAGTAATGAATGCTCTAAAGCAGAGAGTAGCAAGCTATGTTGTTAGTCTGTAATGGAAGGTAGTAATGCAGGCACCCATGAAGCATGGTAGTGCTGTCAAAGACAAAATATCTGTTTGTGTATTTAAGGATGAGCTTCATATGGATTCTTATTAGATTTTTGTGATTTTAATGTGGATAGAAACAAATGTGTTCAGGAAACAAATGATTAACAGAGCTGTTAAACTGAATTATTTCAATGGGAAAGGTTAAGTTACACCATTATGATCTTTGTTGCTTAAGTTCTTATGTGTGTATTATACTCTGAGTATGAAGAGATTTGTATCTACTTTAGCCAGAGCTTTCTAAAGGAGATGGCATTCGAATGGAGGATTTCCTGTGGTATAGAGAGAGATGGTTTTCAGAGTACAAGTTCTGATTTCAAAAACTGGATACTTGTGGATCATTGAAATAGGGGAAAAAATAAGAATGTATGAAATACCTTGTCATCTGCTTACTCTGAACTAATATAACTGAGATTTAAAGGAAGTTGTCTTTTCATTTTTCTGAAATAAGTTATAACTGTTCCTTTTTGTTTGTGTTTTATTCATTTGTAGGATTTTTACACTCTACAGCAAGTCATTGCCACTTGATCTGGCCTGTCGTGTCTGGGATGTTTTCTGTAGAGATGGAGAAGAATTTTTGTTTAGGACAGGATTAGGAATCCTTCGGTTATATGAAGATATTCTCCTCCAGATGGACTTTATTCATATAGCACAGTTTCTAACAAAACTTCCAGAAGATATTACATCAGAAAAGCTTTTTAGTTGTATTGCAGCTATTCAGATGCAGAATAGTAACAAAAAATGGGCACAGGTGAGTTTCTTGGGGAGATATACATATATATATATATCAGTCAAATCAGACATGTCAGCACATGAATATGTGGGGCACTTCTCTTCATGACTATTTTTTGCTGCTTGTCTGACTCCTGAGCCATGGGCACTTCCTTTCTAGTGTCTCCATGCTAATATTTGCAGTGGTTAATATTGATATTATTATAACACTGGTAGTTTTTGTATTCATTAAATGATTTACTTTTTCAGGTATTTGCCTCGCTGATGAAGGACAACAAAGAAGGGGATAAGAACCATAGCCCAGCACCGAAAAGCTAATGTGGAGTCAACTGGAAATGTGGAAAACCGCTTGATGACAAAGAAGTCTTCACATCACTTCTATGTGGAAAAAGCACTATAGAAAATGTGAAAATGAGATGGAAGAAGACACAGTTTTCAGTGGAGTAATGAACTGATGAAATCTTCACCCTTTTGCCAGTATTAATTTTTGCCCTGGGAAGATCTGATTTCACACAGAATACTAAAACCTATGAAACTGAGAAGCGGGGAGTTCATATTTAATACTTTAGAAGAATCAGCTCAATGCAATAAACATTTGTAATAACTTCTGTTGGTACTTTAAAAAAAATTTTTGAGGCATAACTGTTTTTACAAATACCACAAAGGCACTTTTTGGAGGGGATGAGGGAAATGCTAAATCTTAAGGCCCCCAAACTGCTATCCAAACCAAATGCTTTGGTACAAACATTACCTCCAAAACAAACGATTTGCAAGTATTGAGGACCAAATAAGGTGGTTTGGTGTGTTTATGTACAAGGTGGTTAAAATTTGGGAAGGGGTATTGTCTCATTTACTTGTTTGGTTATTTTTTTAAGTTGCAGCTTCATTCTTCAGTCTGGGCAAATGTAATTAACTCAGGAACTGTAGACGTATTGTGCCCAAACCTAGAGCAAAAATAATACGAATTTTAAACAGTGGTAAGAAGAGGGCTGCTATTTTCACTGTACAGCTTTCAAAGCAAGTGGTGTTTAAGCATTTGTTTTGGTGTATTAGTTGTGGAGTAAATGGGAGTGGGTATTCTGTGAAAGGGTTTTGCCACCAGAAGTTCTACTTTTCACATTTCCAACTTAGAAATACTTGTATGTAATGGTGAACACTAGAAAATGACAAGGCTATCTATGGCTTTTGTGTTCTCAAAGAAGCAGCCACTTTTAACACTTGGAAATAATGCAGACACAGAATTGTTTTTGAAACTGTCTTTTTATTAGTGTGCAATACTGAAATCCAAAAAACATCTGGTTTAGTGATACTTAATTCTTTAACATCTTTTAACTGTGAGACATAAGGTCATACTGTATGTGTCACAGCAAATATTTTCAAACATTTCCTGTTTTGAAGATGCTGTACAACAACCTGTGGTTGTAGGGGACAGAAATTTAAAATGGATAGCACTGCAGGTGAGGAACACTTGCACTCTCTTAATCCATTTTTTGCTAATATTTAATGTAAATAAATTCCTTACATGTGGGTTTTTGTAACTGGTCCCTCTGGAAATCAAGTAAAAATTACCATTATGTATTTTTAAGTGCAGGAGGCTTCCAGTTGTCTGGTGTTTTAAAAACAGAGTCTGCATACTCGGGGTAAAGATTTAGTGTGGTGTAACTTGCATTGCTATCTGGTTTTAAAACTACATATATGCTACTCATAACATTACAATTTGAAATGTAAATGTCAGATTTTTCTTAACTTATGTATTCACTACTTTAATTGGATCCAATTTGTCTTATATTTTTGTGTTATCTTGTACAGTTTTCTTACTTTTCAACTATAAATCTGTATATAACTGTAAATAGAAGGATCAAACCTTCCTTTAAGACCACTAGTACCAATTCCTGTGTAAATAAAACTTACAGCAGCTGCGGGCTGATGTTCTTTTCCGTTCCTGTGGGCCTCGCTGCGGGCCGGGCCGCTCCCGCCGGGACTGACAGCGCTCGGCCTCCGCCGCCA
>VZTN01029770.1:127111-137927 GCA_013400515.1 Erpornis zantholeuca | reverse complement strand
CGTGGCTGGTAGCGGCCAGTGCCGCCGGGGCTCCGGGAACGGCAAGAGCAGTGCGGGTGCCTTGGGTGGGCGCCGTGGCGACCCGGGAAAGCGCAGGCTCGTCTCTCACCCCGAGGCGAACACTGACCTTTCAGCGCTCTCCCCCTAGTCCCGCGTAGAAAGGGAAGCTAAAGTTGTACTGGCACAGATTCCGGGGTCCCAGAACGTTCTCAGTTGGAAGGGGCCCGCAAGGATCATGGAGCCCAACTCTTACATGAGTGGCCCGTACAGGGGTGATCCCACAATCTTGGTGTTACTTGCACCATGCTCCAACCACCTGAGCTAAGGATTCCAGCAACCCCACACTGATCCAGCTACTTGTCCCCTTTGTAAAGGGACACATCACCCCTGCCAGCGCTTCGATGCCCGGTTTCTTTGCACAGCCCTTTCCTTCCCATGCCCCTCATTAGATGATTCCTGCTGTCCATTCCCAGCCCGAGCAGCCTTGGCAATGTTTTGCCGGTTTGGCACGGGCCGCCTCCATTGACCCGCGCCGCCGGGCTTTCCCTGGGCCCGGTTTCTCATGCCCACGGTGCCTCCCCGAGCTCTGGCCGCCGTAACCCTGTTCTGGTACTGCTGCTGTTGGCAGCCTCGCCAGGTCCCTGCAGCTGCTTGCCAGGGAGAGTTTAAGGCAGGAGAAAGCCAAGGCTCAGTTTGCGGAGGTATGATGTAGGAAGACATTTGCCTGAGGCTGTGGCCTTGGACGTTAATGTCCCCCGAGGTACCTTATGTGCTGGGGAACAGCAGCACCCTGAAAAGAGAACAGAGTACTTGGGAGCACACCAAGAACTGTGTCCTAACAAGCTGTGTACCGTACCTTGAGTGTCCTCAAATGTGTCTAAAAGTGATGGACATAGGGTTTAATAAAAAAGTTGTCAGAGAATGTTTCTGTAAAATATTTGTCATGGTGTTCTCTTCTCAAAGATGTAACACAGTTGTGTAAATTTGAGACTAAGTGATGGTACTGTTAGCAAGAAACATGTTTTTCAGCCCTGGTAGAAATAAGAACTTGGAGATCTTAAACAGTGGAATAAATTTTGCAGAGGCTGTTAACGTGTCAGTGACTTGTAGTTTTCTGTTTGTTTTCTAGAGAAAAAACACAAAGCGAGTTCCAAGTTTTCGCAAGTTACTGAGAACTAGTCAAATAAAACTTGACAATAAATTAAAGAATAAACAGTACAAGCAGAAGAGTGCTGCTAAGAAGTATCGTAAAGAACAAAAGAAGCTAAGAGAGGCTGTCAGAGATGCTATTTCTAGAAAGCCTTTTCCATTGGAGGAACGCAAGAAAAAACAAGTTGGTAAGTGTTTTCTCAGGCGTGGGGGTTACTGAATATCCTGCTGCTTCCTGTTGTAAAATTTGAGAAAAATACACTTCATTTTCTGTATACAAATAGTTACTGTTCATGTTGAAAGAGACGGAGACTGGTGAAAATAGAAAATGTAGCCATTCTGGCACCTAGAACTGTCCGTTAGAGGTGGTAGAAATATGTTTGCACTGATCATTTTTGGATGTCACAGTAAAGGGGCAGTTTTCTGGGATAACAAAACCCACATGCATAAAGGTCAGTAAGCTTCAGGCTGAAGTAAGGTGTAAAATGGTCTCAAAAGTGTAGACAGGGTTAGGTTTTCAAGGGTGAATATACATATGGGATCTTAATCTGTAAACATCATCTTCTAAAACAGCTGGAAAATGGGAGGAAAAAGAGGAAGAAGATGCTCTTCCACTGGACATGATGGATGAAGATGACTTAAAATTAATGGAGGATTTGGCCCAAAAAGCATCCTTTTTAACCAGAGATCTTTCTTCTAAGTGAGTTGAGATGTCTCCTTTTCATACTAATTCAGCCTTGTATGCTTAATATGTAATTAATATGTAAAGTCATGCATTTATCAGGAGGTCTCTTTCAGTCTGGTGTTTCTTTCTAGCTCTTGGTTGAGTGTTTCCTCAGCCTGTTAGTACTTCAGTATTCATGTATTGATGTCTCTCAGTACATTCATTCGGGTGCTCTGCCTGACCTTCAGCATACTGTTTCTGACATGTTCCTCCCTGGAAGGTCCCTGGCTGTGAGATGAGTACCATCCCTCAAACTGAAAGAAATGCTTTAATCTGTAAACAGGATCTTTTTTTCTGTATAGAGTATTTGGGATGTTCCTTGGACTATGGATGACTATACATATTGTACTGCAAATTTCTGGAAAAAAATGAAATGGTTTATGTAAGCCATGTCTACAAACACATGCAACACCAACACATTAATACAAAAAGTTTGTTACCAGTTTTGTGGACAAAGGCATTGGATAGAGTTCACAGTGACTTGTGTAGAAAGGTAGTGCTCCTAGTTGTAGAATAGTCTTTACAAATAGAGTTCTACAGAGTTGTCTGGTTTCACGATTGTTTGAAAATCTTAGCCTGCCTTTTTTGATGGATGTGGAAAGACATGTCTATGCCTAGCTGCTGTAGGGTGGTTTTAATTTGTTAATGCTGATTCTGCCTGGTAATTAATAATTTAGCCTAGTTTCGAAGGAAAGCAGTAAATGGCTTTTTATTTCCAAGTTGCAGTTGTGCTGTATTCTACTACATTCTACTGTGGTCTCTTGTAGCCACACTGCAAGTTCTTGAATTAGAAGAATTTTATTTTAAACTTTCCCCTTTCCCCAAACTAACTGAGTCTGACATAAGTTTAAAGTCTTGCAAAACTCAAAATGTATCATGTGCTTTTATTTAGAGATATTTTGCAAAATGTAGTTCTATGTGTCTTGCATTCATTATGGCAGAATGTTTTTAGAATGGTAGGAAAACAGTGGAAGTGGTTGCTCTTTTACCTGTTTTACTGTTACAGGCTTTTAGCTCCTTTCATGGTGTTCCTTTAAATTGGAGACTTGTCTTTTCAATCTGCTTTACTCTGGTCAGCTATAATCTGTCTTAAAAACTTGTCAGGTATTACACCACTTACAAATTGTATGTTCATAGTGCACAGACTAATTACTTACCTTCTTTTATACTTAGGTGTAGTTTAGGAGCATACCTGTGGAAGGGTGATACACCACCCTGTTATTGCTGTTGTCCTTGCAGAGAGGGGTGTGACACAGGCTTTGGCAGTAGGCAGCGTAGGAAAGTGATAGTACTAGTAGTAAAAGCATCCATGGAGTAGGGCAGATAAAAATGGTCACTGACCCACTCATACTGTATCCTGGTTAAACCTCACCTGGAAGGTCAAGAGATAGTGAGGGAGAGAGAGGCTGTGGGACATCTTAAGGAAGACTCTGGACTTTATGGATCCTCGTCCTCCTGGCTTGCTGGTGGAGTCCTTCATGGCAGGACTGCTTGGGGTGGTTTAATGGGCTTCAGCTCTACCAGGGCAGCTGCTCTGCTGTGGGGAAGCACAGAAGGGGAGGAAGGACAAGTGAAACAGCACCCTGGCCTGGGTGAGATGCAGACGCTTAATCCAGCTGGTCATACATACATAGTTCTTGTCTAATTACATGGCTCGTTCATTTAGTTTGCCTTGTATTTTTCAGTGAACCTGTTCACATCAAAAAACGAAAACATGAAAGTGTAATTGAGAAATACGAGAAGGTGCCAAGACGTTTGCAAACAGAGCCAGAAAAAGAACTCATCCATCTGCTCCCCATTAAAGATAAGACTGGCATTATTCCTCAAGCTGTGGAAAAGCCAGGTAAGGCACAGATTCCAGAACTGGTATAGTAGCCAAGAAGTAAATAATTCATTCTTTTAAAATTTCACAATGTTTATTAAGTGCTTGACACTAGAAAATCTTATTTTTGTAGTTCCCAATGTTGCACAGGATGAAGAAGAGGACACAGAAGATATGGAAGAAGCAGAAGGTAATAAAACGTTATGTTTGCTTTTTGTTGTTTTTTTTTCCCCAATCACTGACACACCTGAAAAGTACTTTGCTGTTTCCCAAGGAAGTTTGTAATTGAAGTGTATTTGTTAAAGACATTTTTGAATATGTTCATTACTATGTTGCCGCCAAAGCATAACCATTATTCGAAGTTTGCATTCTTTCCTGTTAGAATCTCAGGAATGGCTGGCTTCAGATTCTCTTTCTTCAAAATAATTTTGATTTTTCATCTGGAACTGCTGCTTGCATTAAGTTCCTTTTATCCTTTGTCTCATCTTCGCTAGTAAGAAGGAAAATATTGGTCTTATATAAAGAATATCTGTGTGGTTCTATTTTGATGACTCTGAGATCATTTTGAAATGCTGTTCAGGACACAGACTTTTGTAGGCATTAAGTGTCTGTCTTTGTCTTTAAATTTTTTTCTTAAAAATCAACACTAGGAAACTGAGCTTTTGATTTGTAGTTTGCTATTGAGTTGATAGTAATCTTCAAGTAACATTGCTACTTCTGCGTCCTTGTATTCTAAATATAATCTGAAGTTAAGGAAGGAGATACTTGTAGCAAAATAATACTCAGAAAACACAAAAAAACCAATTGTATGTTTAAAAGAAAAAGTGAATGGTTAATAATTTGATACAAGTTGCAGAGTAATGCAGTTTTTTGGAACAGTTAGGGTAATACACTGAATTTGTATGTTCCCACTGTACTCAGAGAACACCATGGGCAGATTCAAAAACATTTAGAAATTACCATTATGTAAGCAAAAGATTTTGAAGTGGAGCAAAAATTAATCTGTGGGTTAATATAAGCTCTAGCAAAGTAATTCTTAAAGCTTCTTTGGCTGTGGAACTTCTTGTGTTACTCTGTGTGCCCTTACCAGGGTACCCATCTAAAATGCAGTATCTGCAGCATGGTGTGTATTAAATGACTTCTCCTCTTTTCTAACTCTCACATCTGTGCCAGACTTCAATGAGGAACCCCTGCCTATTCTCACTCCTGAGGAAATGGCTGCTCAAAGGAGACAAAAGCTGCAGGAGAGGAAGATGCACATAGCTGCCTTAGCATCTGCCATTCTCTCAGAGCCAGACAGCAATGTAGGTACATTTACTTAATCTGCATGTACGTGTGTCTGTGTTGTGCACTAAGTCAAGAAATAAAGATAAGAAGTGATCAAACAGTAGCAAAAGCACAAGAACATATGGGTAGAACAAGGAAAAGGTAACTTCTGTTATTTTATGTACAAGCTACCTTGTTCCTTAAGCATGCCCCTTATGTAAGCTTTGATTTCAAGGTTGTATCTGATAGTTCTCAATGCTCTATAATTCTGTACAAGTTTATAATAGCAGGATATTTTGAACACTCCTGAGATTAAAATTTTGTTGGGATATCTATCATTTCATGGCTCTTTATGCAGTGCTAAGTAGATTCTGAGTGACTGCTGAGTTAATGGACATTGTGCTTGTCCATTGGTTTGCAGTTGATCTTCATCTGATGTCTACCTATTTTCTTCAATCAGATTAAGAAGTTGAAGGAGCTGCGGGCCATGCTGATGGAACAGGATCCTAATGTGGCCGTGATTGTTCGGAAGCTGGTCATGGTGTCTTTGATGGAGATATTCAAAGATATTGCACCTTCATACAAAATTCGGCCTCTGACCGAAGCAGAAAAGGCTACCAAGGTGAAATATCAAATCTATTTATAGTGTATGTGAGTAGTTAAGAATTTTTTCAGCTATGCCAAGTAGTAATACTGATTTGTTTAATGACTTTATGATTTTGAGCAGAGGGGACAAATACACAAATACTTGTGGAAGCTCTGAAGCTGTGATGCTTTCAGGAGCAGAGGTTTTTGTTTTGAACCTTTAATTGTTCCATACTTTCTTCAATAAGTTGGTGACATGCAGGTGATAATGGAGGGGAGAAGTAGTGCCTGAAAGCAGTATACCAAACCTGGGTGACTTTCCTCATAAACCTTGGAATAAGGTCCTGTACTGAAGAGAATTAGAAAGAAAGCAAATTATGCAATGTTGTCACCTAACTGGCATGGATTTATTTGAAATGTGTTCAAAACTTTGCTGAAAAAATGCAGAGTAAGTTGTTTTCTAGAGCTTCTTTTTAACCAGTTGTTTAGAAGGTTTTTGAGTATAGGTTTAGTGCAGTTTAGAGTTATGGTTTAAAAATAACATCTTGATAGTGTTACTTCAAGCTCTATAAATGAAATTGGCCTAGTTGGGAAAGGCCCTCTGAAGACCTGTAGAAAAATGCAGAAATATATATATGTTTTAATACATTTCTAGGAATGTCTGTCTAGAAGAAAAAACTACTTAAATATCTGATATTTGTTTTAAAACTTCTTTTTTTTCACCATTGGCTAATTTCAGTATTTAGCTCTCCAAATAAAATCTCATTTCTGTTATGTTTACAGGTTAAAAAAGAAACTCAGAAACTGAGAGAATTTGAAGAAGGCCTTGTAAGCCAGTATAAATTTTACTTGGAAAATCTGGAACAAACTATTAAAGGTACAGTCAACACTTTCCATTTTTTTTTAGTAAAGGCAAAATTGTTTGCAGCAGTTTCCCTCCTCTGAATGAATGCTGTCTTCTGTCTTCGAGATAGCGTTGGTATGAAGTATGTAGGAGAATGCCTGCAATCACTAAAAATTTAAATATTTGCAAGATCACCATCATTCTGAACAGTAATCACTAAAAATATTATTTTGGGCAGATTGGAAGCAAAGGAAGTTGAAGAAAAGCAATGTCATCTCATTAAAGGCATATAAAGGTCTAGCAGAGGTAGCAGTGAAGTGTCTGTGCGAGCTGCTTGTGGCCCTACCCCACTTCAACTTCCACAATAACATTATTGTTCTCATTGTTCCACTGATGAATGATCCATCTAAAATGGTGAGTGATTTTCTGATTAGGGAGAGTTCTTGTTTTGCATGAAAAAGAATTATTTCTGAGCTTTATTCCCCAATATCCAGATCTTGTGGCTGTATCTTTTCACTGTTTTACAGGCTGTGTGCACTTTGTAATTAGTAAATACCATGAAAGTTGTCTCATACCAGCTGTTGTTGTGGACTTGGCTTTACAGAACAATTTGTGTGTTTTGCTTTTCAGATTTCTGAACTGTGTGTTGAGGCAGTTAAGAAGCTCTTTAAACAGGACAAGTTGGGCTATGCTTCACTTGGTGTAGTTAAGGTCATTTCTGGCCTTGTGAGGAGTAGAAATTATGATGTCAGACCTGAGGTAAGAGTCTTTATTATAGAAGACAATATTCTTCTGTCAAAACTTAAAAAAAGTCCAAACATTAAAGTTGCTGCAGCTGCTGGCTACAGACAAGCAGAATTTCCTCACTCTGTCAGACCACAGACAGTTCAGGATTAGGCTAAGCCAGAGAGTTAGAAAGAGAGGTATGGAACAAGGGAAGGAGACTGGGAGGTGGAGATCAGATCCTGCCAGAGATATGGGTGAAGTCAGGCAGGGAGACATGAAGTGAGAGGCAAAAGAAGGAATGGATAGAAATGGGCAGTGCTGGGGAAGGAACTGGGAACGGGGATTAAAACTCAGTTATGAAGGAACAGGAGGGGCATAAAGAGAAGAACCTCTGACCAGCAAAGCCCACTAGCTGGAATGGAATTCAGGATTCCTTACCCTTTGTTCCTATCAGGTTGTAGATCACCTTTCCTTGTATTTATTTTATTTTACAATAGGTGTTAAAAGTATTTCTTCACTTAAGAATTAAGGAAGTAGAATTACAAAAAGATTCCGAAGACATTGCACCAAAGAAAAAGTTCATGACTTACAAAGAGAAAAGAAAAAATCTTTCCAGAATGCAAAGAAAGGTACAACATGTGCTATCTCATGCTCTGCTTCTGTTACTTCACACAGTGATTTGTTCCAGCAATAATTGCACATCTGCTGTTGCCATTGTTAACTCTCAGCATTGGTGATCAGTTTTTGAATTATATTTGAAAATGTATGAGGTTCTACAGGGAATTTAATTATCTGCCTATTTTTTTTCTCTTTCCTGTGTTGATAATGCTTTTGATTGGTTGTTTCTGATAGGGGAGGTTACCCTGTAGAATAACAGGGTGACTTAAGCAGCTCACCAAGTGTGGAAAATTTGTTCTCTGGGTATCTTTGCAGCCTGGATATCCAGGTTGGTTGGAATCATTTAGTCTGTTGTCTTAAAATCAACTGTATATTTTCAGTGGAAGAAAGCAGAAGAGAAACTGGAACGAGAGCTCCTGGAAGCAGAAGCATCAGAAAGTAAAGAAAAGAAACTGAAGTTGGTAAGTAATTGAGAGATTATTTCCCTATTTTTGCAGAGTGACAGCTCCTAACCCATTTGTAACTAAGTGTCTTTGCTCCATCCCAACCTGTCAGCATTCCACATGTCTAGGTCATGCTATCAGCTAACAAACACTTTGCCTGTGACAGAGTTCTAGCTTTTAGTAAACCAAGCTCTCAGGAAGGCAAATGGTAGCCATTCCTATTCCCTTCTGCTCTCTGCTCAAAAAGATATTAAATCCATTGACGAATGTCCTCCAAGTGCCCTGTTCCATAGGACACTGCGTAGTGGTGTTACAGCCTCTCAGAGTGGCCTTTAGGCAAAGGAGGAGTGTGGCTGTAGCCAGGAGAGAGTCAGGGGCAGGAGAGCACTTGAGGACTTGAGCTTTTCAGCATAAGAACAGCAGAGATGGCAGTGCCAGGACTGGTTTGGAAGGCCTGAGTGCAGGCTTGGAGAGAGAGAAGCATTTCAGTTGAGTTTAAGTGAAGTAGAAATGTCTATTTTGCATGATTAAGTATTTAATTTTGTTTTCTTTCCTTTAGCACACAGAGACCTTGAATATTGTATTTGTAACTTACTTCAGGATCTTGAAGAAAGCTCAGAAGTCTCCGCTTTTGCCAGCCGTGCTAGAAGGTCTTGCAAAGTAAGAACTGACTGCCTTCTTTTGTGTGTGTTGGAAAGACATAAAGTACTAAAGAAATTTTTGGCCCTGAATCTGACAAATTAGTTGAAATTCTTTTATTTCTCTGCTGAAGTTTTCAGCTGTTTCCAAAGGCATTTCAGTGGATTTGAAATTTCCCATTGAAGAGGTGCAAACGCTGCAGGGCATGATGTGATTCTATTATTTTGTGTGATTAATTGCTGAAGGATACAAGCATGTCGTTAATGCTCTAGAAAAGCCATTTTTAGCATCTGGGGGCTGAACCATGCTTTCCTGTGAAGATAGTTAATGTTCAGCATTTGATTTAGCCTGCTTTTAAGGTGTGGATCTTGACAATTCAGAACCCTCTGAACTGACTTCACAGATAATGTCTATAATTTAAAAATGAAAATCTCTTTGATTCAAGGTTTGCTCATCTCATAAATGTGGAATTTTTCGATGACCTATTGATTGTCCTTCATTCTCTTATTTCATCTGGGGTAAGTTGAGTTTTATTGCAGTTTTCTAAAAATTATTTCTTTTGGATACTTAATCAGTTTTGTATTTTTAGGATTTAAGCTATCGGGAGGGTCTTCACTGCATTCTCAGTGCTTTTTATATACTTTCTGGTCAAGGTAAGAGATTTTTAAAAACAAACTTTTGTTTAATATTGCCTAAAATAAAAAGAGTAAATGTGTTTATTTGGGATTATGTTAATAGGTGATGTTCTTAACATTGATCCAATGAAGTTTTACACACATCTTTACAAGACACTGTTCAGCCTACATGCAGGTAATTCCAGATTCTTATTTTCACTGTTCACCTAGATAAGGTTTGTTCTGTTTCTTTGCTATCAAAGCTTTTATGTAGCATTAATAAACTACACTTTTTATAAGATTATTGTCTGGTTTAATCTACTTTTTTTTTCTCAAGTTGCACAGTGTATTACTGCACTACAAATACTTGAATTATTATTGCAATACATGGTAACAGGTTCTAATCTTGTCATTTCATTAGGAAATGCCAAGTATTTGATTTTGGATAAGCATTTATCCTCTCCTCAGTTAAATTTTTTTTTACTTCCTTATAATTACTTCTTTCAGTGGCAATTTAAAAATTCTTGTCTTTTTTCTCTAATTCTTTTTCCAATAAAGAAAAAATACCTGATTTTTCTAATATAACTAAAAAAACTAAATTTAAATTCTGTTTTCTAAAATTTTCTAGTGTGTATTTCTGATTTTTGTAATTATGACACTTTAATTTTCTGGTCTAAATTTTCCAGTAATTCTGAGAAGTAGAATAATTGATAAAAAAAGATATTTATAAAATTTGAAATTAACATAGTTTTAATTAACTTCAGAAATGTGGATTGACTAAGAATTAAAGATCAAGAACATACATTCTACAGTTCTGGATGGGTAAAAGCCTAAATCTTGCACTGGTTAATTATTTACTGAAAATGATACAATGAAGGCATTTAGGATTAAAACAGTAGCTGTGTTTAATGTTTAGACATTTTTGATGGAACAAGTATTCTCTTAGAAAGGAGTACAGAAACAATCATACTTTTTTTCCGTTCAAAACTGGACTATTCTGACCAAAAAAGGGTGGATGCTTAATGTCTGTATCATGAGAGNGTACGTCCACCAAGTGGTTATTTACTCTTTGTATGAAATTCTGCTTTTGAGGTGGTAGCAACGAGGACATGGGGATTGTGCTGCAGTGCCTGGATGTCATGTTTGCCAAGAGGAGAAAGCAAGTCTCCCAGCAGAGAGCTCTTGCTTTCCTAAAGCGACTTTCCATCCTTGCTCTTCATGTACTTCCAAATTCCAGTGTTGGGATCTTGGCAACAAACAGGGTATTCATGCAAGTAAGTTTTACTTGAAATTTTTAGCTTGCTGGCTAAAGGGTATTGAATTTTTTGATAAAGTGATTTTATGTAAAAGTTTTTAAAGCATCTTTAACAAGAATATGAAAACAGA
>VZTN01029770.1:91572-127101 GCA_013400515.1 Erpornis zantholeuca | reverse complement strand
AACAAGAATATGAAAACAGAGTATCCTTAAATACTGCTGAGACTGAATAATGTGGATTGAATCCTGAAACTGACTTAACCATGTTATAAGTGGGTGTGTAATATAAACAACTCTGTTTCTGTTCTTTTGGTGTTGTAGACGTTCCCAAAGATGGACCTCTTACTAGACAATGAATCTCAAGGCAGTGGAGTTTATCTCCCAGAACTCGAGGAACCAGAGCATTGCAATGCCCAGAACACAGCACTATGGGAGCTGCATCTACTGCAGGTTCGTGAGTAACTCAGGGATTTGGGAAGTAAGAGCAGGAAAGCTGCTCAGTGTTTAGGTGCTTTACACAAATGGGGAACAGAGGTCTTCAGCCTTATCTGTCAAGTCTTGGCCCACATGAGCCTATTCCAACAGAGTGGAAGAGGAAGACCAACACAGTGGTATGGAAGGATGAGCTCAAAAGGGGATGTTACACATCCCCTATGATAATACCGTACTGGATCTTACTGCAGGTTGCCTTGTTAGATTCCTTTGGAGACTTTTTAAAACCGTTAAGTTCCTTTGCAGTCCAGCCGTTGTTCTGGGAGGAACTGACACCTTGATCTGTCATTCCAGTCAGGGTTTGGAGAGGGCTTCCTCTGCCCTTTCTCCCTGTTTTCTGGAAGTAGGAGTTTGATATCTAACTGTGGAGGGTCATGCTCACAGAATGATATGGGAGAATAAATGCACGACTGGGTGTTCTCATTCATTTAATCCCACAAATTCACTGATTTTGAGGTGCTCAGTCTCTAAAGTGAGGTGGACCTTCCATCTTAGAGAAATGGAAATAAATATGAGAATCTAAACATAAATACATTATCCCTTACTGTCTGTCTACTGCCTTCTTTCTTTCAGAGACATTATCATCCAACAGTGCAGAAATTTGCATCTCACCTTATTGCTGGAGCTCCAACTGAAGGTTCAGGAGCTCTTCCACTTGATTTGAGCCAAAGGTGAGTTATCAAAGAGTTCTTCTCTTTTTCTAAATACGCCCTGAAAGGAAGCTGTTGCTTATCCTATATTAAAGGACTTCCTAAAAATAATTATCTATTAAATTAAGGACTCTGATCTTCAAACTCTCTTTGTTCTTCTCCCAGCTCAGAATGTTGGCTGCCTTTTTCTTTATTTTTCCCTTTTGAGACTTGTTGCCAGGCTGTGACGAGGATAAACATCTCACAGTGCAGTATGTTTTCTCCCGGGAACAAAATATCTTCAGTAGCAGCCCTGATCTGAATATGGATCAGGATCACTGAACTGGGGCTGGCCAGTGGAAACTAGAACCCAAGGTGCAGTGTAAGGTCTGTAGTAGGTTAAAACATGAGGACAGCCATCCAGGCTCAGAGCAAGGTGTAATTCAGCATCCTGTCTATGGCAGTGGCTGGCAGCTGGTGCCTTGTGGAAAGTAAAACCAGGGCATAACACGTAAGACATGCTCTGAGCAGTGTCCTGGCCTCTGACAGGTTTCAGCATGGTAGATTTCCTGAATCTGATACCATTTTCTGTTTACCTCTCTCTTCACGGAGTTCTTTCTAAAACTGTTCCATGTCCCTTGAATCAGAGCACACATTTTGCAAATGCAGCATTGTTTGGAAAGCGTTCCATGAGTCCACAGCTCCTCATGGTAAGATCTGCTTTGTTTTGTTTTGAACCTGGTGCCAGTTTGCTTCGTTTAACAGCCCCTTGTTCTTGCTCTGGGAGCTGAAGTGAACAGTCTGCTCCATCACACTCTTTGTGTGCCTCATAGGACTTGGCAGACCTCAATCATAACCTACCCCCATCTATTGTCTCTACTGGATGGAGTGATCCAGCTCAGACAGGAGCTATTCCATATTTTCCATCAACTTTATTGCAGGTTCCTGAACTTATACCCATTTCAGTATTTCAAGATGAAATTGGAGACTCGGTTGCAATATTTTAAATGTGGATGATCTATGGATTTTTACACTGATGTAACTATTTTCTATTGTGTTCTCTGTTTCTTTTCAACTCCAAACAGCAACCAAAGTCACAATCCCATAAAAGTATATGTCATAACAAGATTTTTTTTCTTTAAGTGATAGTGGTCATCTCAGAGCCTATTGTTTTTCTGTGGAGTTGCTTTTTCCACACTAAATTTCATTTCTGCCTATACTGATCATCTCATACATCTCATCTGTCTTCAGTACTCTACCAGTAGCTCATTTGTACTACTCCAAATAATTTGTTATTCTCCAGCTCTTTTTTTGAGCATGTTGGAAAAGGCCTGGAAAAGACCTTGTGGAAATCCAGTTTCTTCCTGCCATTGCAAAAACTGACCATAGACCACTGTCCTCTGTTTCCTTTTATGTGATGGTCTTCCCTGTTCTCCCATAGATGCTTTTTCATAAAACCCTTTGGTAAGGAACTGTTGGAAATTCTAGCAGATGGTGTCAGCTAGATAATCTTTACCTGCCTTTTTTTTCATCTCCCTTTTCAAATATGTATAGAGCAGAGCTCTGGGAAGACAGCAGAACAGTTTTCTTGTCTCCCCCAACTGAGCATTTAGACACATTTTACTTACTTTGACTCGCATTGTTCGCTTACACTGACTCCCAGTTGGCTTCTGATTTTTAACAGGTGATGCTCATTACTCTGAGGAGTTCTCCTAAAGTGTGGTGGAGGGCGAGAGTGGGGTGGAGTGTGAGAAACTGCTCTAGGAGTGGTGACAGATCAGCTGAAGTTGTATTTATCAAATGCCATTTTTCTTTCACTGTTTATTTGCTGTAGGTCTGCTACAGAACTTTTTGAGACATACTGTATGAAGGGAATGACCTTTAATCCTCCTGTTGCTTCAGTAACACCCAGAAGAAAGGTATGGTCTCATCTCTCTGTGTTCTTTTTTAACCATATGGCACACCAATGTAACCTGTATCTGCTGGCTCACTGTGCAGTGCCCAGATATTGGCACACTGAGTTTGTCTTCTTGTTTCTGTATTTTGTATATTTTTTAACTGCCATAAGATAGGACTGAGTATAAGGAAGGAAAAAATAGCTGTATAAATAGTCCTACCTCCCACAGCATCAGTTAACATAGCAAGATTAATATGGTAGTTGTTATTTTGCACTTTGCAGTGGTTCAGTGCAGATTTCTTGTCTCTTTTCTGTAATGATGAACTAATGTTTGCTCAAAAAGCAATAATAAAAAGCCAGCTCTTTCCCCAGGGTGAGGAGTTGCCAAGACAGCTGGATTTCCAGAGCATTTAGATTCAGCGTGTCAAGGGATCCTGATCCCCATTAGTGTCACTAAGTGGAAATCTGGGGGGAACAAAAAGTTAATGTAAAAAGAGAAGTGGGGGAAGTGTTTTTATATCCTCAGCACTGGATATGTTCCAGATGCCAGCCTCCATTAAATGTCCAGTGAGTAGTGTGTCCTTTAAAAAATGATAATTTTCCTTCTTTCTAATGTAAACATTATAACCTATTAACCTTGTCAGTGCTCCACTTTGTAACTCAGTAATGTCAGTTGAAGCCTTGAGAGCACAATTTTTTTCTCCCATTTTAGAGAAGCAACTTCTGAAAATGTGTTTGTACTTAACTTATTCAATTGTTTTATAATGACTTCTTGATGTGTCCTGCTAGGGAGTTACATGAGCAGCTCTGGTAGAGCAAGGCTAAAAACAGCAGATGGGAGAGAAATTTGGGTTGAATAAGGAAATGCACGAGCTCTTTTAGATAGCAGAAACAATGGAACAGGAAGATAAGAAAGTGTCCATAGATGGCTATAATGGACCTAACTGGGAAAATTACCTTGGGGTCTTGTCTGCTCTATGGTTGTTTGGCTCATTTAACAAATTTTGGCAGTTTTCTCCACTCTGTCCTGGATGTCCTCTCTGTGCCAGGCTGCCAGTCTGTCAGCATCTCCCTGCTCCTGACAGAAGCTCTGAACTGGAGCCCTGTGCACCACTAAAGAGAGGCTCTCATTTCTTTGTGAGTGCACAAAGTACTTGACTCTGGGAATTTTAAGACTTTCACAGGGAAGTTTAAATAATGTGCATGACAATCATTCCTCATCTGAGCACCAGAAAATGCAGCACTCCAGATGTGGCTGGAGGCAGAAGGGTCAGGGGATTCCTTTCTGACTCACAACCTGTGCTGTGAGCATTGTTGCTTTCACTGGCCTTTTGGTCAGGCTTGATTTACAAAGGCATGCTCTTACCAAAGTGTGCCTGTTGTGTATTTACAAGGTGTGTTGAACAGGAGGCAGTGTGTGAACCCCCAGAGCTGGAAGCCATGGCTGTGTGTAGTAGGTAATCTTTTAAAGCCCAGCTTACCACAAACCAGAAAACCCTCACCAAACCCAGGAGCTGTGCAGCCAAGGGAAATTTACTGCAGGCCAGGCAGGAGTGAACTGCCAGTTCCAGTCTGGTCTAGATGACTGGAACCACGGGAGAGAAACAAGACTGCTAAACTCAGCTATGCATGGAAAACATGGCCTTGCTTAGTAATATAACTAATATTTTGTAATTTTCAGGACACCTTCTCACAAATGGATTCATTTGTAGATGAAGAACTAAACAAACAGCTTCAACAACACATCAGTAAGACTGTTGCTCACAAACCCTTGGATTTTGCTAAGCACTTGAAGGAATCATCCTTGGCATAAATGTATCAATCAAGTTCACTTGGCTTCTTAATTATGGAGAAAGATTGGCTGAAAGAAATCACCACTCATCATAAAAGGAATACAAGTAGGCTTTTGTGTGAATATAGAAACACGCAAAAATGTAACAGCAGTTTTTTACATAGTTGCAAGCCTGTCCCCCTAACCACCAAGCCCATGTTCAGGGGGCTGGGGAATCACAATGAACTCTCATGTCAGTATTTTAATCAGCTACAAGACCAGGTAATTTAAGAATTGTTTGCAACCATGCATAATTTTATTTTTGTTTATGTATTTTTCTAATTTTTATAACAGAATATAGACATATGTGTTTCTGGGAATGCACTCGGTTCTGTTGATAACTTAATAAATATTTTGAAAATGTTAACAGAATATTGACTTTTCAATGTCTAAATTACCTAGACATTTGCAATATATATTACATTTCTCCTGTTTTTCTTCTGATGTCTTCTAACCATTTATCTCATCTTTAAATGATTTGCATTTGGTGGGGTTTTTTCCCTCTGATGAATCCTAATATTGGCAGATTAAGAATATTGAATCTCAGTTCTAAACTATCATCATGATTGAATGCTCTACTTCAGTGTCTTGAATTAAGCATTGCTGTCAAGAATACTGGACAAATATAAGGTAAGAATGTTTTGGAGTTTTTTTATGTAGGTAATTCTCTCCACATTCCCCAAATATTATTTATTGTCTGATTGGTTTAGAATCCATTTTCAGCTGCATGCTGGCTTTGCAAAGAGCAGGTGAAATATGTGAAATAATTTAAAGGTGAGTATTGTCTCTATGTGAATTCCATTGTACAGGGGAATGTAGTGGGCTGTCCCTGGCTGACAGCTAATACACTTCTGTAATCTGTGTAATCCCTAATCTATGATGTGATAATGGTATGTGTGTAAATTTTGCAAAGTTTTCCTGTAAGTCCAAAAATTTTTTTTCTCTAGGGTATTTAGTCCTTTATCCTAATTTATGGTTCTTAGATAGCTTTACAATTAATTTATTTCTTTTTTAATACGTGTTTTTAGTATTAGTCACACTGGTTCACCAACTTCCAAATAATTAAACATAAATTGACAAACATTTTTAGAACAGACATCTGTATTGGCAGGGATTAGAAAATACCTATTTTACTATGTAGACTGCAAAACTGCATACGTAATTCTGGTGGTTATGCATGTGTGTCTGTCTGCTTAGGCTGTCATTCCCACAGCTTTTGAGTAGTTCTTTAGTTGTTAAGGGTTTGCAAATACAGAAGTGATTTAAATTCTGCAAAATTCCAAGGGGGCCAATACCTTTGTCAGTTCGGGAAGGCAAAAGCAAAGAGTCAACATCTTAAACCATTTATTTTTTTACAACATATACAGATACAAGTTTATTCTTCAAGTCAGCAGAGAGAAAATAGTCCAGGTGGAAAAGTCACTTTTAAAATTGTTCATTTTACATAGTTTCCAAACATATAAAGACTGGCATGTAGTGATGTTGCATTGTCAGAATATTTTGACATGCTTGAAGAGGCAGAAGAAGACAACTGTACAAGTTATTCTGAAAGAGCCTATACATCTATTGGAGCAAAATCTATTTACTGCTATTTATTTTTGTGTTTAATTTCCTAGCTCTGCCAAATGTCTATCACTATTTAAGTTACAAAATATTTATCACAGACAGGAAAAATTGCCACCATTGGTACATTTAGTGGGCTACCCTAAAAGTAAACTGAGTTTTATAGTGGAATAGTAACAGACAGTGATTAAAACCCAGGTGTTAATTGAAGCATTTGAAGAGCAGAACAGACAGTTGAGTTTCAGAAGTTGCAGACTTAGCCCATAAAGCTACCAGCAAGGTCTTCTCTTTTTGAAAATAAACTATGAATGTAAGAGAAAGTGTTCTTGAAATATTTGGATATTTCTGTGTTGAAGTGTTTAATTCTCGAAAGCCTGCGAATTCTAGAAGCAGACACCTTTCTAAAAGTGGCTATTCAGATACCTCACCCAGTAATATTTGTAGCAAGAAAAAGAAAGTAACTAGGCTTAAAAAAATGAAAACTGAGATAGTATTTTGTAGTGTTCTGACTGCTCTGATCTGGGGTCAGTAAGACAGAAACAGGAAGCCCTTTGGGCGGCAGAGGAAGCAGCTCCTGGAGTGCTGCAGTTCCTACAGGCAGAGCAGCTCTGCACGCACAGGGGAGCTGGGGTGCCCAGCTTCTGGCCCATACAGGCACACCACTGCAAGCAGCACATGCTGCACAGGGAAAGGCACGTAAGAAATTGGTACAAAAGTAGCAGTTTTTAAATAGTACTGAAGAAAATTCTTCTGTGTTTTTGCCAATAGGCAATGGAGCATGAGAAGCAAGAGATTTCCACCTGTAAAGTGTGCAGTGCGAGGCCTGCTACTGCTCAGAGACTGCATGTTTCTGGAAGATGTTGATTATTTACATTCCTTTCTTTCAAACTTTATCCTGGAAGCTGCTTCCTGTAAATAGTTTGTAATGTAAAAATGAATGTATTTTCCTAATTGATGTCCATATTCAGCCAGAAGCATGGAAAAGGACAAAGTTATTTTGTCAGTTTTGTCATGGGAATGTGTGGACAGATTCCTGCAGAAATAAAATCCGTGACTCAACAGAATAAACATTCCTATTAGCATAATAACTTAGCACATGAAAGCTCTTTAACTGGGCTTTCACAAAGGTTAACAACCTCCCCTTGCTGTTTAATGCTTTAAGTGGTATTGTATTTCCACTACTTGGAACCAGCAAAAGGAAGGGCACTACAATTCTTTTCCAAATTCACCCCAAAGTGTATCATGTTTCACCAAGACAAGTTTACCTGGATATTTACCATTACCTAAACTTTAAATTAAGTGATGTATGCAGATTAATGAAAATACTGGCACAGGTTAATTAGCCTTACACAATTCCAGATGTCTATATGCCTACGAAGTTAGGGGTTTTTAATAAAAAGCCAAATAATTTGTTGTTCTCTTTCACCGTGATAAACAGCAGCAAAAGGAGGTTTTGACTGTGATTGATGATGAAGATACTTATATTAATAAGCTATTCTCACAGCTAGAAAAACTGTGTTAGCAGAAATAGTACAAAACTGCTGATTTTAAATGGCCACCAGACTTCAGGCTAGTGTTAGGCCTGTGGTACACAATGTGAAAGGACTACAATTGTCCCCTTTCATTTCCCATGGTTGGGTTATTTTGCTTTTAGATCTGTGTGACAGAAAAGCACTAGTGGATTACAACATGGGCATAAGACCTATGTTGAATCCAATTAATTAGCAAGGGTGTCTTCCAGCCTACTGTGACACTAAGGTGATGTTAAGAATTTTCAGAGCTGCTAAAGATTAAAAACCCCCACAGAACCCAAAAAAACCACACCAACAAAAAAACCCAAAAAAGTTAAACAGATAAGGGCAAACTACAGGAAATTAAGTGTTGTTTCTAAAATGCCATAAAAACACCAAAAGGAAAAATCTCTCAGTGATGTCAAACTGCTACTGTGTTAAAATAACAGAGAATGATGCTAAAATTTAAAAAAATTGTTACATTAGTTGAATTGTGCAGCAGGTTGATATAAGTATTTCCCAGTAATTCCAAAGTATTCCAAAGCAAACTATGCATGTAAAACTATGTGTAAGTTGTCACTTCTTAACATTTTACTTGGGATCAGTCTTTCCTTGGGCAGGGTGGGGAGGGAGCACACATGTCTCACAAGGCCTGCTACTGTTGGAATTGGTAATGAGTGAGAGGCTGAGCTGGCTGGGGGCTTAGCTGGGTCATGCTGCTGATTTGCAAAATGCTGTTTTGGTACCTAAGTTCAAAACTTTACTTTTGTGAAAGATGAGCAGTGGGCAGTGCATGGCCTCTGTGAGGATATCCCACTGAGCAATTTGACATTTCTGTATGTCTGTGGTTATTTTTTCTGAAAGCTGGAAGTGACCTCAAGAGGGCACTTTTTTGCTTTGGTAATGGCTACTTTATAGGCATTTTCTGTAGTGTATAGTGAAAGACTTCATGGTTTCTGGTGACAGAATGCAGTTCTGTGTGTTTATCTGCCAGTTAATGACTTTGCTTTCTTTTAGTTCTCTTTCATAGGTGGGGGGCAGTAGCTGTCATGAGACTCCTGCGTGTAACTTCTTTCCTCTGTTTGGGGTTTGCTGTAGTGAAACAAAATCATGTGCAGAACAATTTGTTCCCCACAGACACATTTCTTGTGGGAGATCAAAGGGGGGCAGCTGATTGCTGCAGTTGCTTAATTTGTGCCCCTGTAATGGATTGTTTTAAATAACTAAACACATCAGTACATCCCATGGAGGGGAAAAAAAGAGACTACCACAACTAACTTAGATAACAAAAGATGAATTCAGCACACGTAAAACTTCACAAGAGTGTTTCTATGTAAACAGAATTCTCAAGAGTTATAGTGTGAAGTTCTTTATACTCTCTGGGTTTACAGGTAAGTAAAAAGACAGTTCCTGACTATATGCAAAAGTGTGGTTTGAATTCAGAATTTTGAAATGTTAATTACACTTATCAATGCATTGGTTTGAATTTGGTCAGTACTGGGTATTAATCACCTTGTGCTGAAAAGAAACAACCAGAAAAGTTCAAACATCTTTTTCCTCTAAATCCAGAGAAAGATAAAAAAGTTTGCATTTTCTAAAAGGTCATATATGATAAATATACTATACAATGGCATGTACTTTAGAACATGATAATAAATATTCTTTCTTTAAACACAAGCCTGGAAAACTAAAATTTCTAAGAAGAAAATGTTGTTCCTTGTCAAAATCTCACTACCAGTAAGGTGTATTCAGCTATTCTACATTATTTTGTTAATGTAGATAAACCATAAATAATTTTGAGTGTTTTGTGTATGTATATTCACCAAAGCTAAACAGACATATGAAGGAAGTTACAGTATATTTAAATCTCTTTACAATCACTTAACACAGTGTTTAACAGTAATCTTCAGGTAAAAGTGCGTTATTTTAATATAATACACAAAAAAGAACACTCTGGTTCTCTGCCTTCAGATTCCTTAGAGGCAACGAGCTAAAATTATCTTTTGTTTAAAAAGGGGAGGGTGATGACACGTGTTTGTTTACAACATACAGTCCAAGAAAACTTCTCCATCCGCCTATGGAGAATCTGCAGATGCGAAGAAGATACAGGAAGAGAAGAATCTTCCGAGAGCTGACAGGCATCTTTCCAATCCACAGGATCCCATTTAGGATTCCCAGATTCTGGATGTTAATCCAGCAGCATTGCCTGGATTAAGCATCTGCAGCACAGGGCACACAATTGCTGACCAGTTCAGTCCGCAGCAGGATCCTTCAAAGGCACTGCAGAAGGATTCAGTGATGTAAATTCCAGGTTGGAGTTTCAGAAAAAAAGAAAACAGAAATAACCCCCCCAAAACAAACAAACAAATTACAAAATAAAACCCCAACAAAACAAAAAACCAACCAAATGCAGAAGAGGGAAAGTGACTGTGATCTTCCCATAATTTACTTTGCTTTCCTTGAATTCATATTGTTTTAATGCATTAGGGATTTACAGCAGCCTAGAAATAAGGTATCAAATTCATCCCTTCCTATTTGAAATACCTTGCAAATGAAAACAGTGTTTGAATTCTGGTAATTTAATGCCTTAGCAGCAGCATTACAATGCATGTAAATAATGCTTTAATAATTAGATGTGTACAGAAAAAAAAAAAAAGTAATCTTAAATTGGCCATATGTGAGGTGGGATTATCAGCACTGAAAAAGATTTCTTCATTTACAATGAGCTGCAAGTTCCCAGCTGCTTCTCAGTGCTGTAGTAGCACTGTGCAAGTGTCTGGTTAGTGTACGTGGCTGGCCAAGTGGCACTTACTATCTCCATATAAACGGGACAGTCTTTGTTGTGTATTTCAGTTGTTTGAAGTCAAGCAAGATGGAAGAAATTGAAGAGATACAGAAAGGATAGTGTAAATGTTTAAACATTTCTGGCAAAATTTCCACAGACAGAATGTAATACTATAAACTTGTTCTAGCTAAAAAAGAGATCACCAATCCTGATGATTTTATTATCTGGACATAAAAAAAAAAAAATAAAAGCTCTACTGCTCACTTCCATTTGCCATGGCTCAGAGCAAAAGAGTAACAGAACATCACTAATTTAGCACAACTGTTGATAAAAATGCATACTGCAAAATCAATCAGGATGCAACATTTTGGATTAAATGGACAGAGAAAGTGGGTGAAACTCCACCATTCTGATTCACTGGAGCAAATCCCATAATAAAGAATTGGAGACCTTCCTGACATCATCGTGCCTGTGCACACCAATGTATGAGGCTTTAATGGATCATTCTGTCCTTGTACCTCGCTTGGTTTAATCAGCTACAGCTTGGAAACAGGAATGTTCTGGGAATGCCGCACTGGATGCTTGCTCAGTGCTAGAGTCAGTAGTGCCTCATACCTGAGCAGGCCTTGCCGGGCAGCAGCCAGGACTACTCCATGATGTCACTGAAGGCCAGGGCGCACGCGGCTCTCTCGTCCCTGCCCTGGGGACTGTCCGACAGCGCCTGCAGCGGGGGCGACACGAAGCCCCGGTACTGCTTACTCGACTTGGTCAGCTTCTTCAGTTCGCTGGTGAACGAGATGCCTTTTCTCTTGTCATCTCGTGCTGCCTGTAGAAATTAAAAGAGATCATAGAGGTGGTTCAACAGCTACTTGTTTGCTGTGAAATACCAAAAGAATATGAAAATACCTAACATATTGCTAAGCAGTCCTCCCTTTAGGAATTCAGTATGGCTGTGCTTTCATCCAGGCACATCCTTCTCATTGTTCTGAATAAATTAATTAAAAATTATGTGTTGTTAAAGATATGTTTAGCAAATTTGGTAATCTGTGTTTATAATCCAGTTACTTTAAAGCAACAGCATCTGTGGATTGGTAGTGTCTGCAGGAAAGGAGAACCCAGCTCCTTCTCCCAGCAGGCATGTACTTCATTCCTGCCATTTTTTAAAGCCTGAGATAAAGCAATGGAACAACTTTTTCACTGGGCAGGAATAAAGGGGACTTTATTCCAGTAGCTTTTAAGTTCTGCCCATTTGAATGGTCCTTTATTATGACAAGGAACATGGCATGCACAGCCAGAAGGTTTTGAGAAACAGAAAGCTGGTAGCAGATAAAGGCTGTCTCGGATTTGCAGGCTGTGAGGGAATCGTGTTGCTGGGTGTAACTGATGCAGTTTTGCAAAGGAAATAGGAAGGGAGGGTCAGAGAAAAGAGGAATCTGCTTTTTGCTGTAGTCTGTCCTCCCCACCTGCCCTCACCCCAGTCACGTCTCCCTCCCATTGAAAGCAGATTCCCATTATGCTGAATTACACACTGTCTATAACACCTACAGCAAAGTGTTGCATCTTTTACCTGAACCTGTTCTTTGAGCTTAAGGATAAATTTTCCTGCTCCCTTCCACTTGCTTTGGGCCTGAAACACACACTCTTGATCAGAGAGAATCCTCTGGGATGGTTTAGATGCTGAAGACTTTTTATTTGCTGGGTCTTTTGTCACCTCTTCCAAGAGCACATAATCACTTGGGTTTGGATTGCTCAAAATGCTGTAGGAGTATTTGGCTTTGCAGAGAGTCTGTTTAAAAGCAGGAAAAAAAAAAACAAAACAAAACAAAAAACACACATTTCCTCAGATCCAGGTTGCTAAACTGATTCCTCAGCTAGTGCTGAGAACAAACCCCTCCTCGGCTTGTTTGAAACCAACTTCCACCCCACACGCTAAGGTGGGCACATGCCCTTACCTGCTGTATGACATCCTGAGCCGTGCTGAGGCGTGGAGCTTTGATCACGGTGCGTGGTTGCTCTGGGGAGACATCATGTACCTGCACAAAGAAACTGTCATCCTCAGAGCTGATGGCTGCTTCTTCCTTTGCTTCTTGAAAGACATTTCTCTCATTTAAATTCTACAGAGAAAATGAGAGACAAATTCATTTACATCAGAGAGGTAACTAATAGCTAGTGGTCACAAAAGGTTTTTATCACGTGGAAACTGGAGACTCTGCAATTGCCCCAGCTCCATTTCATTAAATGCATTATTAGAGAGTTTTAACAAACCACTATTGCTAATAATAATAAATAATAATAATGCTAATAAATACCCATGTATTCTAAAATCAGTATCTGAAATACCTTTCTTAGTAGGTGAGGAATGGAGATGTTTGCATAGCACTGTATTTCACAAAAATGGTCCCTTAAATCCTTTCCTTATGAATACAAAATGATGTTTTGTCATGTAATGGTGCCAGTACAATGGGAGATGGTGGAAAGGGTTCTTTTCTTTCCTGTCCCTGCACTAAAGCGAAAAGAATTTAGAGACCCAGAATGTGAGCGAACATTTTCCTGTAGTGTGGAGCAAGAGGAAGGCTGCTTGTTTCTCTCTCCCTTTTCAATGACTACTGCAGACTTTAGACAGAATTCCTCCCTGAGCCTTCTCTCAGAAGAGTGCATTCCTGTCCAGCGCCTTGGAACACAGCTTGGATTCATAAGCTGTAAATATGTGCTGTCTATCACACCCTGTCGCTGCACCTGCTCATTGTTTCCCAGTCATATTTGCAGCTTCATTGCTAGCTCCATGCTCTGAGGTGCTGCTGTCTGCAGAAGGGCTCAAAATTATGGATAGTGCTCTGAGGTACTCACATCACAGGATAGAACTAGAGCATTCACATGTCCTAAGACAGATTTTAACCTATTTTCTGAAAGAATGGGGCTTGGCAGGACTGTGTGGCACTGTACACTGACAGAGGCAGTGCTGCAGTCAGTGCAATTCAGCAGGCTACTATTTCCACAAACAAATTTCTACCTTGTCATTTTTGCTCCAAGTATTAGATATAAAGGAAACCAAAATGTGGACTTGTATCATATAATAGCAATTTGCCAAAATTTGAAGCTTTATCAAAAGTTCTGTCAAAATAAAATACTTTTTTTTCAGTTTAAAATATACCAGAGGACCTCTGTCATTTATGTATGCAAAGTCTGTGTAATAAGCAAGCATTTTCATTTGTTGAACTGACCAAGAAAGTGCCTCTGAAAATGGGATCATTAAGTGTCTTTCTCCTGCTTTTTTTGTCTGTCTCACAAGCCTGGGAACTAGCATATTTTAAGCTTTGCTTATAGTTTAAACTGAAGTCCTCTTCCACCTTTAAATTAAAAGAAATCACCTATTTTATTGTTATAGGGTACTATAGATAAATTTAATCATCCTTTGAGGCTTTTAGACTTACTCTTTAATATTAAAATTATTTCTAACCTTTCTAGACAGATAAGAAGTTGCTGCCTTCTAAATTGATGGTGTTTGTCTGGAGTTCTGTTATCTATGATCTTTTGGTATTAACTATTATCTTTGTATTAATTTCCTATGATGGCATAATCTAGATTTGCATTAAATTAACAGAGGCACTGAGCCATAATGAATAAACACCACACAGCTGCTACTGGAGCTGAGGGAGGTCCAGTTGGTGTCACACAGGTGCATAAAGTCCAGTTGTGCATGCTCACTCAAGAGTTAAGTTTGTTTTTAAATAATGTACACAGCATTCACATTACTTACCAAGTAGTGAAACAAATACTGCACACCCTTTTGTTTCCTGGTCCTAAGAGCTATTTTTAGCTACCTTTGTAAATAATAATTTATCTAAAACAGACTTACTTCCTCTCGGGTTTTAAAGATAATTCTTCCAACATATCCTTCTTCTGGGAACCAACTGTTCAAAAGCTGCACTAACCCTTCTTCAGGACCAATCACTCTCTGGAATGGTGGTTTCCTGCATTCACTCTTTTCTTTAGATATAAAACTTTTCTCTTCCATCAGAAAATAGTCTGCAGCACACGACTCAGTGCCTTTTATGGAAGCCAAGAGCTAAGATAGACAACACACAACAATTAGAATGCTAAATATAAACACTGCATAATTAGTAGTTATAAATGAGAATGAATAAGGAAGCTTTAAAAATCAGTAACTATTCGGATAGTGCAGGCAGGATTTCTGATGTGCTATTTATTATTCAGATATTTTACTCCAGGGTAATGTCCTGTTCTCTTTAGCCCAGCCAAGCAGTTCAACTATTCCAGACAAGGCAGTACTATTTAAGCTTATTTCAGTCCTTTTTGGCTGCCCAGAAAATTTATTCATAATCCCAGGACAGTACAGTCTTTTCCCACTGCTAGAATAACAATCCCTGCTGAGTTAACTGGTTTTTCTACTCATGAACTTAGCCCTCTAACTTTTACTCTCTGTTCCTACGGTGCTTCAGTTCAAAGGATTGCACAGGAATGTTTGCCCTTGCTCTAAGGAGAACCCATTGCCCCCACCAACTAGAGAGATTGTTTTTCTCATCTGCATATGCCCAAGTATTAAAACACTAATAGGGAATATGTTCTAAGATTATAAACCCATTCTCTGAAGCCAAGACTGGGAAAATTCCGCTGATTATATTCTGTGTTTGCAATGCAGTCAATTCCACAGCAATGCATTTCTAACCAGCCCTTGCTGTGATGAATGAACTCCAAGGACCCTGTGCGTGAGAAGTGCAGGGAAGACAGAAGTCCAGAAGGATGTTAGTGTGGATTCTTGCAATGAAGAGTCTGCAGTTCAGCAGGAAGCTCACCTGATGGAGCAGCTGTGCAGCTGTGGTCCCTGCACTTACACTGAAAACAGTGAAAGGCTCCGGGCCTGGAATTCCATGAACTGTCACTTTGTAAGTCACAGCAGCTTTCCTTTCTCCCAGGCTGAACAGCTGTTCAGACAACATTCAACAGGTTACTGGATGTTTTCACACAAGCATGTTATTTCTAGGTTGCTTAAAAGAAACTGTACACTCAAGTTGTAAGGGCCTTGACAAAGCAAAGCTGTTCAGTTAATACTTGGCTCTTTCTTACACTACAGATCCAGACGTCTAAAAATCCCCAACAAACCCTCCAAAAGCCTCCATCCTACCTTGAAGCTGAAGAGAAAGAAAAAAAAGGAAGTTTTCCAGTGGGAATATACAAACTGCCAGGGCAAAAGGCCAACTTCCATCACACATTCCCCACTCTAGCTGAGCTCAGATATTTGGATTCAGCACACAGGTTACTGGATGAAAAGCTATAGCCTTGTTTTAACCTCCAAACTACTTGTTCTTCCTTTCTGCCCCAGTAATTCACCAAGATACAAGTTTGGTATGTATTCACAGGAGGTAATATCTGCAACATATCTGCTGCACACACAGGAGCTCAGAAAGTTTTATCTAACACTTTAGGAGCCAGCAAAATGATAAAATACATGTTTAAAGTTGCCAAAACACAAGTAACCCAAGCAATCTAACAGTAAGGACTTTTAAACAAAAATCACATCCATCTATGCATGCATACATACATACTTTTAGATACACAAATACCTGGATGTATGTATACATATGTGCACATATAAACATGTGGATGTGCACACACATACATAAATCTGTATGTATTTATGGAACTACAGAGTTCATCTTTTCTTGTAATAGAAATCCATTTTACTCTTATTCTTTCAAAGTTGTTGGCAATTTGCATCTTTCTCTTTTTGGTCTCAAATGCTTTGCTGGCAATTCATGCACAAAGGAATGCATGAGGCAACACTGAACCTCACTGCTCATCCACACTCCCCCAGCTGAGGAGCACATTTCTTCTTCTATGCCTAAATACAGCAGAGAAGCCAGACTTTGAAAAGATTTACCTTCCCACAGTTTAAGCCAGGTGGGATAACCTTACTTCCACTGAAGCCAAAAAAAAACCACAGTCATCAAGGTATGTCTGAAGAGTGTGCAGGTTTGAGGGTTAACATCTTTGAACACTCTGGCTCTAGAAATCTTCACATCATAAACAAAAATACAGGTAATTCACACATGCTAACAAAAATTAAATTACCATAGATGCAGGCAGAGTGTTTCCAGAGGGACTTTCTTCCATTCTCCGACTGTTTATGAACAAACTGGAAATTTCCAATGTTTCGTTGTGTAGGTTATGGAGCTGGACATGTCTGTAGCCTAAAGAGGAAAAATCCTTCTGTAAATACTTTGCCACATCCTAGGAGAGAAGTGTCATTATTGGAAAACTCAAATTTGCTGTATTTATAGCTACACTTTGCCACAGGGGTAGGATTTAAAGCACTGCAATAACACTGCATTAACATTGTACAACAGTGTGACACAAATGTTACTGCCAAGTGGCTCATAGAGCAACCTACCTTTGTTTTGCTGTGCCATTCAGTATAGTCATACATAAAATATCTAAATATCTGAACATGAATGAAGCAAGGTCAAATTCTACTGGAAAATGCATGTCTATGGCCAGATCTCCTCTATGCCAACCCAGACACTTGTGTGGTGTTACAGTGGCACAAAGCAATTGTAGAAGAGCTCCTGGCAACATGGAAACTCCCAGCCCCGGGTGTCACACCATTAGTGATGTTTCCTCATCTCTCTCTCACTTCTTTTCACCCTTCCTTCAACTCCCCTCCAGCCATGGCTGTGAGAAGTGCGATTCCCCTCTGCAATTCCAGCAATCAGCAGTTACAGCAGTTTCTTGGGCAAAGAACAAGGCAGGAGTGAAACCACTCCAAGCTTCCTAAGGGAGCAGCCAGTCTCCTGGTGAACAGAACCTCAGGAGCACCCTCAGGACTGGAGCAGGATCAGACTTTACAAGTCACTGGGGCCAGCTCCCAGGGAGTCTTAGATCAGCACTGTACTGCCAGGCCGTGGTGTGCTGTCTGGCTGTCTGGTATTTGCTCCCTGTCTCCTCTAGAAAAATGCTATCAGTTGATTAAAAATTTCCCTCTGGAAGGACCCAGCCCAGGAATCTGCCGGGCCATTTTGGCATAGGGTGCCACCATGAACTATACTGTACCTCTCTTCAGTGCTTTTAGGGGAATGATTCTCTGAGCTGTAACAGCTGAGCTGTTGTTTTCAACAACCGCGAAGCGCAGAAAGACCAAATCCTCGAAGTGAACCCGGAAGAGGAACTGCTCGTTCCACATGGGGTTGAGGGTGTTGCGGTGGATGGGCTTCGTGCGGAAGTGGCAGCTGTCCAGGGGCATCCCCAGCACGTCGATCTCGATGCAGGGGCTGCCCGTGCTATTGCTGGGGCAGACGTTCTGGCCAGACACGATCTGAAGCCGAGGAGTGCAGAGAACAATTAGTGCAGTAATCCCTTTGCTGTCATGATCCTGAGCTAAATACTGCTCAGCACAGCCCTAAGCACAGTTCGTTAACACGCTGATTTAATTACAACACTCACTTTTGTGATTGCCAGGGCAGTAACTTCAGAAGCAGAGCTGCCTCAATCCTCCCACCCCCACCACCACTGCTATGGTATCTCTCCCATGAAAAAATACACTATACATAGTGAGTGTAACTGTTCAAGGCATCTGAACATTAATCCAGAAAGAATGTACCAGTAATGTGGTCAAAAAGGATCACATTTTCTTCTCCATTACTCTGGGGTGATGGCACTGAGCTCTGGCTTGCTTTGGCATACACAACACAAGAATTAAGTGTGCAATTACCGCAGCTGGGAGAATTCTGATTCTTACAAACCTCACTTTTCTGACACATTTCCTGGAAAATACTAGCTTCTGAGAATACTGTTTTTTGGCCACAAATCCATGAACTATATATCTTATTATATAACTTAAAAATATATCTTTTCAAGATTCAGTACAGCTTTTCATAATGGCTTTTTGTGCAGCACTTCAAGTGTTCACAAATGTCTAAAATATCAAGACACATGTAATTTTACACAGTTGTGTAGTCCCAGGGAAAATGCTTTCAGGACTAGGTTTCAACAAATACAGTGAAGGAAACAGTGAAAGTAACTATGGATACAAATCAGCCAATAGAATAAAATAAAGACATGTCTTTATTCCTTTCCTCTCCAATTTCTGTTAGTTTGGCTGACCT
The DNA here is from genome assembly GCA_013400515.1 of Erpornis zantholeuca. Classification (NCBI taxonomy): domain Eukaryota; kingdom Metazoa; phylum Chordata; class Aves; order Passeriformes; family Timaliidae; genus Erpornis; species Erpornis zantholeuca. The sequence goes on along the minus strand of VZTN01029770.1, from coordinate 108,456 downwards.
TTGGAACCAACATTTAAAGATTTAATCTTTTCCTTTAGAAGCATGACTGTAATGCTGGTTAAAGATTATAGTTGCACATTGTCTATCTGTTTCCCTGTATGAAATTCCCTTTTCATGTACTTACTGTTAAAGAATATATAGCTGGCTCCTTATTATCAAGGTCTCTTTCCAATGGACAAAACTGCTGGTACATTGAACAGTTTTTATCCCACAGAACTGGAGGTTTCAAAACATATCCACAGCCACCATTAGCTTCAAACATTGCTGCATTGAGTTGCAGAGGAAGGTCTGTGAAAGTAAGGCAGCCAAAACTGACAGAGAGCAATGGTACAATGGAAAAACTGTAACAGTGAAGACAAAGTCATGTCTGAAATATCTTTTTAAAAATTATTTTAGTTGTGTAGTATTCCTGGTTTTCAGAACTAGCTGTGATTTATGTATCCAATCTATCCAGTAATTACACAAAACTCTAGGAGAGTTCTTTCCCTTTCCATTTTCTTTATTGAACTGTAGGGTTTGCCTACACCAGTTCTCTGAGAAGTCTCTAGGAATGTACCCTGAACTGCAAAATGAAAGAGCACTGTAGATGACCTAATGGACCCCCCATCAAAAATATGAAGGAACACAAGATAAGATAGCCAATAGACCAAAAATGTTTTGGTAAACATTAAACCAGCATCCAAGCACTTCCAAGTTAAAAATAGTTCAGTACCTTTTTGTACTTGAAATTATTAGAAAGGAAAAACAGTTACTTGAACTGGGGGAAAGAAACACCTTCAGCAATAGAATGAAAATAAAAATGGAAGGTGTTGCTGTCCAGGCACTTCTGGGTTATCAGGGGACCTGGTGCATTGGCATAAAGCTCCTGGACTCTGGGATCGGTGCTCTCAAGGACCAGACTGTCATGGTATGAACCTGCTTGTGCTGGGGTGCACATATAGGTAGATCCCCTTGGGAGTGCAAGGAAAAGTAAACAGGGAAAATACAAATTCATTACTTAAGGCCTCCTATCACATTTAAAATGTATTAAACCCTGAGTTTGTGTAGCCTTACCGTCTGTTTGGTAGTTAAGAGCCACGAGCTGTACCCCGTGGAGCCAGAAGATCAGCGGGTGGGGATTGGAGGAGTCGATGCGTGTGGCAGCAGGGTAGGTCCTCAGGAGCTGGCAGGTGGTGTGCTGGATCAGCTTCTGGGAATAGCGCCTGCAGAGCCGCTTGGCAGCGTTCTCGTTCAGGGACGAGATGTGATAGCACTTGGGCGTCCTGATGATGGCACTGAGGGAAGCTGGAGAGTTGTAAGGAGAGCAAGGATCTTCCCAGGTCTGCCGCATCACATCAAAAGGACCTGGAAAATAAACAATGCCCTCAAGGTACAGCTGCAGCTCCAGAGACTCCAAAAATTCAATGTTTTCTAGTGGAGTATGCGTGTGTGTGTGCTTTGGTTACAGGAGAAAAAGGTGATCCTGGAAAATGACACTACTCAGGACAAGTGTCACAGTCCTTCTTACAGAGCAAGAACAATCAAAGGTAGGAAATACAATATTCAAAAGTGTTGAAATAATACCATGAATAGATGTGCTAACAACCACTTTCATAACTAAATACCTAACTGGTATTTGGCTGAATAAAATAAGGGGAAAAAATTCCCTTCTTCTCATTTATATATTTTACATGAGGAAGAGAGGCAAGACTGAAAATTACCATCTGGTAATTTTCCAAACAGGCAATCTACAGAGACTGCAAAAGTTAGGGGACAAAGGCAGCAAAATACTTATATGCTTTAGAATTAGGCACCAGACTTCTTCACTTTCAGGACACTGGCCTCTAGAAGAAAATCTTTCCTGTCTGATGCAGTCGTGCCCTTGGGCTGCAAGAAATGCAACCCTCCCTGAGCCAGAAAATGAGGTAAAAATATCTGTTTATGGCAATGACTCAAAAGGCAGGGGATCTGGGTCTTATTTCTGCTCCAGAACCTTTTCTGTACTTTCTTTACATCCGTTCATAAGCAGAAGCACAGTTTCCAGGTTCACAAACTGAATCATGTGCAGAGTCGAATTTGCACAATTACATGTTTGGACTTGGCTGAATTTTAGGCCACTAAGTTCTACTTTAGACAATAAAAATTCTTTTCTGGATCAGCCCAACAGCCATGGCTTTCATTTGTACTCTGAAAAAACACACTTATATGTTTTAAAACATGAACTTTAAGATACATCACTTAAGATGTATGGTAGTTTTGAATTGCTTATGAATTAGGGTCATCATATTTCTGACCAAGTAATGCTAATATTCCACACTTCAGTTGTAATAGTGGTACTGTAATAGTGTGGTGCCAACAAAGAACCCTTCCAAAGTTTAACGTCTCAAACATTGCAAAGTATTTGATCTTTAACAACTTGGTCTGGTACATGTGTTGGATTTCAGAGCCATTCCACATGACTGGTGAAAGAAGATGCTAACTTTACCTTTTCCAGATGCTTTGGCAAGAGCAGCTGACTCCCCAGGGCTCAGCCTGCCAGGATTGTTGCCAAAAATGGACTTCCTGCTTTTTCTTTCTTTTCCTCTGCTAGAGCCAGATGGGTTTAGAGTTGACAAGCCTGTTCCCATAAATGTAAAATAAATGAGCCAAAAACATGACCAAGAGGGCACGACATTTTCCATCATATTTTACATTATTTTTGAAGGCATGAATACTCCTGTTATATAGTACACGACAAGCAGAGTATTTTTCTCCATAATTTAATTTTAGCATCTTTACATATATACACACTTTTATATATGTATATATTATGTATGGTTTTATATATAATGTATATATGTATGTATTTATATAATGTATATGGAAACTCATATGAAGCAATACAATATACAGTTCTCCCTCTGTGATATAACTTTTCTCCATTTTACTTTCTGGCTTGAGGAAGGTTGCCTTCTCTCAAATTACTAAATGGTCCAAATTGATACTAAAAAAATCTGCAGTAACAGTCCCAGTGTATTCATCCTAGGAATAATTTTAAAAAATGAAAATCTTTTCTACAGAAGCAATAAATCTGTACAGTAGTGAATTTCATGGAATTCATCTAGATTATGACAGCTACATAATTAAATAAACGCAAGATCATGATTTAAAAATATAATATAATTTAAAAAAATAAATAAAAAATAAAATAAAATAAAATAATGTCCAAATGCTGTTGGTTAAACACTTTAACTTCAAAATGTTTTCAGAGTCATCTTCTGTTTATTTGTATTTCAGTGAAGGGAAATACAGTCAGGTATGCAAAATCCATTACATATTTAACGGCCAATATGTACTAGGAGTGGAGCTGGAAATCTCTAGTGTATCTATTATTCAAACTTGTGCATTCTAAAAACATAATTATTGAAATTAACACCTGAATCCTGGTTAAGTAAACAGACTTAATCCCACTTAAGATCAATTTCTTTCTGTTGGCTTGGAGAGAGCACATAGCAAGTGCACAATAATTATTCTGACACCCACAGCAGTGAGGTGTGGGATGCTCTCAGAGACCCAAGATGTATTTGTGGTAAAGAATATAATAAAGAAAATACTCTGTATGTGCCTAACTGAGACTCCTGAATTCACATCAATTCACACTTGCCTAAAGACAGTTCTGGATTTAATACTTATATTTCAAATATGAATGTAAATCACTTTGGCCTCTTTCTGACTGAAGCCTGCCCACAGCTGCAAATTTTCAGCTCTCAATCTTTATGGCATGTGTACATGTACTTACTAAAATTCTGCGCACGGTTTCAGTAGAACTGCTTGGGTTAGTAACATTTAGAATATACAAAAATATTTTCAGCATTGGAGATGTATTGTCTTTTTGGGCCAAAGCATACACATAACCCACAGAAGATGGAAAGAAACTGAGATCAAGGAATATGAATTGACTAGAAGAATGAGGAGTTATGCACTCTGTGCTTCCACCACTATTTAAATCCAGTTTTCAATGGATCAAATGGATTTGGCGAGTAAGATCCAGGTTTCAAAATCCTGTTGTGGAGACAGTTACTGAGGGAACAAACAAACCTCATAAATCACCAGAGAGTGCAGTGCAAAGCCCCAGGGCTGGCTGAACCAGTGTGATGGCCACAGGGTACACTGTAGCTGGGAGTTTCCTTTCAGTCTTTCCCATGCCTTGCACGTTACACACCTCTTCCCAGACACAAGCTCCATTTTTCACTCCAATTTAAACTTGACTTCAAAATATAGCTTTACCAATTCACAGAATCATAAATTGACAAAATAATGGAGGTTGACAAGGATATGGAAGGCACCTGGTTCAACTCTCCGGTCAAAGTAGGACCAGCTTAGATCCTACCATAATGTACATAAATCCTATTATACTACAACTGTGACAGAGTTAATGTTTTGTGTTTTCCTACAACCCCTGTGCCATGTTCTTGTAGTGCCCATCTCATGTGTTAGATATAAGCACACTGCTTTACTGCTTCTAGATTTTTAATCCATAGGATTGCAAGTTTCCCCGCCCTTCTCATTCCCACCATACTAATGTAACAGGTTAAATTGTAATTAAAACCTTCTCACTACATCTTTCAGACCAAGAGAAAGTCTGCAGGTTTGCAGACCTCAAATGAGAATTTACAGCATTTTTATATGTCGGGTGTCCCTTTTTAGGTTCACTTTAATTTCTTGAAAATAAATTAATAAAGGGGCAGATAATCCAATATGATGGAGATGGTGACCAAATTTCATACTGGTGAGCTCAGGTGACTTCCTGCTCTCTCTGCTTGATTGTGCAAATCCTGCTTTTATGTACTCAGTTTCTCTAGTCATTGTGTAAGGATCACAGCACCAAGGCAATAAGCCATGTGCCAGTAGCAGTGCTCAGGGCTGCTCCACTGCCTCCAGCTTGGATGAACCCAGAGAACAGACATTCAGCCTCTCCAGTAAGGGTGTAATGACATCCAACACACTGAAATTCAAGTTAAGCAAGGACTGTAAGGTCAAAAAGCACAGAGACAATGTGAGCTGTGGTGGGTTCCTTGTTACCAGAGGTTTTATAAACAAGAAACGCTATTTTTTCCACATGATAAATTCTGTTTTGACCAAGGAACACTTAGGGAAGTCTGTGTTACCCAGTAGGTTAGGGTAAGTGAATGTAATGGTCCTTGTCCTTTCTTGTAGTCACAAATCAGATTAACATTTAGGAACATTGGCAAGTGTAAACACAGAACAAAAATGTATGAAGAGAGGAGAAATAAAGAATTTATACAATTGATCAGACACTGACATGAATTCTGCCCTCCCTATTTCCAAAACTCTTGCATTTTCTCAGTTGGTTAGGAACACAGGCAATAGGGCTACACATCATGGATCTACCAGCCTTGCTCCCATCATTAATGCACAGTACGGGGGTAGGGCACTGCACCATGCCTGCGCCCTCCAGCTGAGCAGAGGAATCCATTGTGGCATGGTGGCCATGGAAGTCCACGTCACCTCAGAGGAGGCAGTACTTGTCTCAAAGGAGACAAAGTATGTCCGAAAGGTAATTTCTACAGCTTCATGTTTTTATCTGTGAAAGTAGATTATTCTCTTAATTGTTCTATTCATGATCCCTTTAAAGCAAGAATAAGAAATCTGAGAAGGAAAGCAGGTATTTTTCTTATAACCAGTATTACATTAAAAATTAGGTTTTTAGAAAATTTTCTTAGAATATCAGAATTTTTTTGTGTGTTGAAATGATCAGAACAACCCCAACTATTCCTGTTTAATCTTGAATATCTTTCTTTAAAAGAAAATATTTTACTTGAAAGATATCTCATTGCAGATTTCATTTAAAAGAGTATCAGATTTGAATTTTTAGAAGTCATTATTTTTACAAGTGACACCTACAATTCTTAAAGTTATAAAAGATTATAAAAGAATGTCTGTCCATTTTCCAGCATGTTTATCTTGCCTATTTGACACTATTTTATGTTTGGTTAGCTTCTCTAATCTGATTATAGTTCTGTTTGTATAAGATCATGTTTTGGCAGAATTGCTAACTTTTCCACAGAAAACCATTCCACTAAAAAGCAGATTTTTCATTCAAAACATTAAACACATCAATAAACAATAAATCCTCAATTTAAAAGTATTTATGTACACAATATGAGCCAAAATATACCCAAACCCCACATGCCAGAACTGAACAAGTAACTATCAGTGATCTCTTCAGTTACTCCCTCTCCTTTTTTCTGCAAACATTATTCTTCCTACTGTACAGAAGATTCTCCTATTTCTGTAACTGCTTCCATGAAGACTGTGTGAGAGTGTGCAAGCAGCTGCCCTCACCCACCCCACAAAAAGGTGCTTTACCCCTGCAAATCGTTCCTCTCCTGGCCACTTGGGAAAGAACAGAAGACGCAGTTGTAGGCAAAGGTGAAACACACTAAACCAAGTCACTTAAAGAAATGTGACACACTCTTCCTTCAAGGTCTTAAGATTATTTTCCTTCTTAATTCAGTAGGTCCTTACATGGAAACTCGGAGCTCTTAAGATAAAGCTTTCTGTCGTCTGGCATTTGGCAGTGAAGCAGTTGTCTAAGTTGTGAAGACTGGCAAATTTCACTTTTGTAAACATTTTAATATGACAAACAATATGTATTCATATAATTTATGAACACTACTTCTCAGCCAGGAGCTGTTATTATGAAGACTACCAAATCACGAAGAACGATCCTCCTCGACTACTTCAAACTAATTCAAAACATAAACATAATGTCTCCAGGAATTAGAAAGCTAAAAGCAATAAAACAGGGCAGTGTACTTACCCGGGAACTTTACAGCTTGACAGTAAATGACAAGATCTGATAGCTCTGGGGCTATTTGTCTGCTTTCCTTCTTATTTTGAGGAAGGTAGAATTCTTCACCCAGCTCCATGTCATAAACCTGAGTGACAACACCAAGAACATTTAATAATAATATTACTGAACATGGAAGAACTCTTTCATATCTTACTTACGTCTTTAAAATATTTTATCTCTTTCCTTCTAAATAGTTTCTGTTCTCATCTAACAAATCTCCCTCCCATGTGCACATTTCTGCATCAATACCTGTTACTGATTCTGCAGTAGTGTGTAAAGGCCTTATTCAGAGTCAGTTCTACAAACATTTAGACAAAACACATTTATGTTGAGAAGAATCTACAATATACTAAACATCAATACACTGGTTCCTTTTTCAGATTATTTAATAAGAGGTGCTGTGGTTATCTGATATCTTAGCGTGGTATTTTAAACTTACTTTGAAAAACAAAGATGCTGAAGATTCAGACGAAATCTTCAGTTCCATCAATATTAATAGAAATGAAATATCTAAATAAGCTTCTGGATCTAATTTTCAGCCAAGCAGCCTTTATATACAATAACCTCTGAGGACTTTTCTTGAACAGTGTGTTGAGCATCTGTTCTATTTAAGCTATTTTCTCTGGTGTCTTTCCATGCTTTCTATTATTTCTCTTCATTAAACTGCATTTGCCATCTCAGTCTCAGTTACCTAAACAGTCCAAATCCTTTGGAACCTGGTTATATATCAAAGCACAGCTGAGAAGAAAGGGGGAAAAAGCAGAACTACCTTTCCTTTGTTATTGTAAGTAGCACAATCAGCCTTCTTCAGTCGTTTGGCAGTCTCTTCATTATATTCAAACTGCAGTTTATCACTTGATAATTTATTCTCAGGTCGGTCTTCAAGAATATTATCTAAAAATTAATAGGATTTTAATAAATGTAAAGCCAAACAATTTAAAAAGGAAATTTAATTCGATTTAACAATATTTGTGGACAGTGCCGTGAATCTCATATGAATAACCAGATGCTAAAATAATGCATTTACTGGTCAAAGCATCATCCTCGAGCAGTAACCTTCTGTTTAAAAATTTAATGCTTGTGTTTGGTTAAGACATTGCACTTCCTTTAAAGCCCATCCTTTTGTGTTCAGAAGATCTTTAAACCCAAACCATCTAATGATTTAAGTTTGCCATCTGAAAACAACTGATATTCCTGAACGACAAAAAAATGCCAAAGTCCAAGCACAATTAACCCCATCAAATATGTACACATTTTGTACTGCAGGTTTTGGCTTTCCTCTCCTTGCTTTCAGCATGTACAAGGATTTGTTTACATCTATAGAAATACCTCTTCAAAACTACATATTTTTTTGAGAATAGTATGTCTAATACTGATGTGGTCTTTCTGGACCAAAATACTGCAGTTGTCACAAAAGGAATGGTTTCAATTCAGTCCTGATATTCCTGATGCTTTGACCATATTCTTTTTATGCATAACAAGTGTCACACATGCAGGCTTCTAACAGTTCCTGACCAGTTAACAATGCCATATAAGAATATCTGCTTGCATTTATAATAGTAGAAACTATATATTCACACTGTCACATTGAACAGGCTGAAGATGCAGTGCTGATTTCATGCAGTTAAAATGCTCAACCAAGTGGCTTTTACCTTCCTGGCTGTTAGGAGCAGGAGAAGCATTAAGGACATCAGCTACAGGGAAACGAGTCAGAGAGGGAATAAGAGTAAAGGGAATTAAGATTTAGAGCCAGAGAAATGAAAAATGAGTGTCAGCTGTAAAACTATCAGCCTTATGCAAAAAATTGTATCAGTAAGAAAAATAAAACTGAATCTGTTTTAGAAAGTTTACAGACCATTATTTAGATTAGTTTTAACAAAATATTAAAGACTCCAAAGAATAATCATTGTAATAAAGTACTAAACCATGCTGCAGATTCCTTTGTATATTGGAAGGTGTGAATGTTTCTTGCTAGCTTCAGGTTTCTCAAACCTTCTCTTAACTAGAACAGTGCTCAAAAGTCACTCACTGCAATTAAGTTTGCAACATTTTCTTGGCAAGTCTATTAGCAAAGATCTAAGTTTTCATAGCAATTTACATCTACACTGTCTCTACCCTGTTCATCAAGAAGAGTATGCTCAAGCAGCCAGTTAGGCCAACTTTCAGGCAAAACGCAACTGAAGGCAGCATTGACATCAAACTCATAGACAACATTGCTATTCCACAAGCAGTGTCAAGTCCTGAACTGCATTCATTAATTTTGTGACTATTTTTTAAATCCCTAAACACAGAAGCAAGTAATGTACATAAGAGACCACCTGGAAAGAAGTCTGTCCTGCAGGACATGCTCCAGCCTTACATGTTCTCTGAACATGGCACCTAGAACTGAAAGGAGTTCCCACCAGACTTAAAGGTGCAGTGAGTGAAGTACTTCACTGACCACTCAGGAGAACATCCCCAGCTCTGCCAGACCAGTTGTCCATCTAGCCCATAATTCTCTTTCTGACAGTGCCAAGAGAGCAACCAGCCACTAATCATGGTCCACCTCCCTAGTACCATCCCAACAACCACACCTGCTGAATAACAGGGATGTTGGACCAAATACTGCTACCTGTAACACTTGCTTATAAATCTGTCCATGAATTTGTCCAATCATTTTTTTAATATGCTGATGCCATTTGGCTCTGCAATTACCCATGGCAGCAAATTCCAAAAGTTTACTACCAGCTCCACAACCAACCTTTACCTGTTTTAGACTGAACTTCCACTTGTTTTACTAAGCACCTCCTAGATCTAATGAGTAACATTCTGTGCTTCTATTAATCCACCTTAGTAAACCTCCTTCCAATTCACCCCTCAGTCCTCTTCTCTACCAGCTGAAGAATTCCAGCCTTTGCAGACTCGTGCAAGGACACTGCCTACCTAGCTCATTCCTGAACTAGAATATTCATATCTTATTACTACAATTCTAACAAAAGCATTGTAATAAACAAACAAACAAATATAGTTACCATCAGAGAGAGATTCATAGTCATAGTCATATTCATCCTCTTCATCTTCTTCCTCTTCATTGCTAGGTGTGGGGTTGTTAGCACCATTGCTAGCCTGTGCTTGCATATGTGCCAGCTGGTGAGCCTACAAAAACAGAAGCACTTACTACATTATTGCGAACTACTTCTAAAAATAATAAGAATTTTCATCACTGTTTGCATCTAATTTTGTTTATATGAAAGCAATGAAATAAGTAAGATTGTTAAGATCAAGCTAAAATACCACTTTTAGGGTTTGAATGTAAAGAGAACTTGTATTGCAAGAAAAACACTTACTAAGATATGAAACCTAACTAATTATGGGAAAATGTCCACGTTGCACATGATTCAAGACTGCCTTTTTCCAGTCTGAGGTATGCTGTTTCAGAAACAGTTTTTCAAAAGATAGAGGATATCCATATACTGGTATAATCAGTGCAATTTACCCATCTGATAACAAGAATTTAAGACTAATGCAATTGTGTTTACATTTTAGGTAATGGCAATTAGTTTTCAAGGATTTAATCTAACTGCTGACTAACCACAGACATTATTAGATTGAGGCTACTAGAGATGAAGCCCCAATTTTCAGAAATAAAAAAAATTGTCACATGGGAATAAGCACTATTTGAGTAGCAGAGTCCCCCATAAAAAAGTCAGTAAGAAATCGAGTATTTGCCTGGTTTGAATATGAAAAAAGAAACAAAGCAGAATTCTACCAAAAATTACTACAATTATACACACATACTCAATGCATTTCAGTGCTTCTCAAATAAACATAAATAGTAAATGTTATAGCCTCAGAGAAAAAGATCCATTTATGTTTGTCACACAGAGCATGGGGTGTTAATCATAATATTATGAAGTTTTATAAAATTAATATACACTAAGATTTAGTTAAGCTGTAGCTATAATTTACTATACTTGTTGTCTACTTATTTGAAAGCACTACAATCCACCGTGAGTCTTCCAAGCATGAATGTGCATTAGATTATTCTGCTGTACATATGGGATTAGCAGAAACTACAAACACAAACAAACTATTTCTAAAAAGAGTTGGGTCTCACTGCTTGCTGATAAGGAAGGACTTTACCTTTTGTTTCAATATATCCACTGGTGTTTGATGGGCTTTCAGCTTCTTGTTTTTTAGCAGGATTTTTCTTCTCAGTTGGCCAGGGGAAGGAAGCATGGGATCATCAGAAAAGTCACTCTCAAATAAAAACCTTGTCACCAACTTATCTCCAAATACATTCTGAAATATCAAGAACACGTGATGTATTATGGAAAATCCCACGTGCATGGAATAATTTGTGGCAGTTCATGGCCTACCTTGAAGATCTCGGCCATCTTGCGCTGCTGAGGCAGCGAGCAGTGGTTTTCTATGGAGATGATGATTGGCATGTCGGAAGTGATGAACGCGTTGCGATCGATGGCTTCAACCACCTCCTGAGAGAGGGAAAGGCCATTGGAAGAACACGGGATCAGCCTGCAGCACTCAGTTCACCTACTGCTAGCTGGGAGGGGGAGACATCTGCTTTCCTCTGTCAGAGGAGGCCACAGTGTGCTTTCAAAGCAAGCTGACATCTTGTTACAACACAAGTGGTAATACCCACTTTTGTTACTTATGTAACAGCAAAAAGACAGAAAATTGTGCTACATATGCTAAAAAAACAAATTTGAAAAGCATAATATTTACTGCTGAGAATGTCATGTCTATTTTTATATTCTATTATAGTTTATATTCTATTAGAATTTAGCCCATCAGGATTTGTATTTTTCTAGTAGGCAATCACCTTTTCCCTTCGTTACAAAAAAAATATCTTCTCATTTTTTTGTTTCCATGTGCAATTACCAGCATACCTTAAAAGAGATCTTTGTAGTAAGAGTGTGCCCATGGTAAATGATAGGCATCCCATCATCACCATCCCAGCAGTCTAATTCTACACTTCTGCAACCTTGTAAAAGGACCTACAATGCAATTGAACAGTGTAAGCACATACAAGACACAGTATCATACCATCAAAGCAGAAAACAAACTTTGCAGAGATGAATGAAAGCCCAGTGATTCAGCAAAATTGCTGGAAAGAGCAATCTCTGTGAAGTAAACAGCCCACAGAAGGTATAGTGCCCAGAAAATTGCATTCCCTAACTGAATTCCTTATTTCCCAGTGAAAAAGAATGGGAAATTAAGAAAGCATGTATGTTCTTGGAAGAATTACTATAAAACTTTCAAATTCATGGCATCTTAGAGGACACATGGGATCTGTTTGCAGATTTGTTTCCAAATCTGTGTGTGGTTCTTATTGTATAGCTTAATTTTCTGAGAGAGAGAAACATTTCCATATTTCTACCTGCAAAAGTAGCTATAAAGCAACACGGCAATTTATTCCAGGTTGCTCCCAGGAATATGGGAATATGGGAGCTTTCCCCCAGCTTATGGGAAAAGCACCTGCAGTTTGTTTGTTGGGTTTTTTTGTTATTGTTAGTTTTATAAATAAAAGATAGTCTGAAAATTATGTCTTAAGAAACTTCTATGAGGATAGTTAAAATGGAAATGTGCTGGGCTACCTTAATCAATTATATTAAGCTAATTTACAGTCATCAGTTCATTGATCAATTTTTAAATTATTCATTTATTTATTTTAGAAAGCCATTGCTAAAAAAGCCAATGAAGGAAGGAAAGACGAAGGATGAAGGGAGAGATAAGCTAACTCATATTTTGGTAGCCCAGTTTATTATTGCTATCAGTATTTTTAGCATAATTGTCATCTGTACTACAATTTAATATTTTACTGCATAGAAAGATCTCAACAATCAAATCTATTTGCAACAAAACTGTTCATGAACAAAGAAAAAACTACTTCTACTCAAAACCTGAATAATTTGTTTTCAGACAGTTGTGTCCATAACTGGCACTCCGTCACTTCTGTGAGAGCCAGACAGTGAGCCAGAACCAAGTACCCCTTCAGCAGCCAACAACTACTTGAGGAACAGGAAGAAGCTTTTCTTAATCACACAGACCTTGAAGGCAGTTGATCTCTATCTCACTTTCCAATACTCCATCACCTACACAATACTAAGATCACTGTGCAGTGCTACTAGAGGAACCTCTGCAATTGCACTACTCAGTGCATTCCTGTTACTCAGGATTTCCTAACACAGCCTCACCTCTCTGTCTGTAGCAGTGGGTGAGGGAGCACATGGGACAGCAGATGAGTCTTTTCTCAGTGGTGAGTCATTAACTCTTAGCATAAGGAAAACACTACTGACAGGAAGTTTGATGCTTTCTCCAGCATTTTGTAAACACACACATACAAATATATATATACAAACAAACACAGAACTGAAAGCCCAAGGGAGAAATTGTTCCTTCCCTGTTCACCACCAATCAGGCATAAAGTCTAAAATCTTTAGAATATTCCTAGAAATAACATTTTTAGAAGTTATACTTCTATTTGAAATTTCCCTTTGCAGTGCAATGTACAGTATTTCAGTAGTGTTTTTGACATCTGAATGAACTAAAATATTAGATCAGTCTTTCCTGTGGGAAAGTCTAATTTTAGTAGGTTGGGTCAGACCGACTGGTGTCTAAATGCTATGAATCTCAAACTAAACCCATTTTTTTGCCTTAGAAAAGGCATTTGAGCACAACTGTTCTTACAGGCAGCTTTCCCACACATCATGTTTTCCAACGTTTTGCAAGCAGGGGTTTAGGACATTTAGATTTTCAAAGCAAAAGGGTCATGTTCCTGAAGCTTGCCAGTAAAACAAACAAGTTCATGTTGAACGCTACAGAACAATCCAATCCTGCATACCTGGCTGTAGAGCTCCACTGAGGACTCCCCTTTAAGCTGATGGCCAGTAAGGTAAGTATTGTGTGAGGATTCTATGTAGTAATATGAGAGCGGAAAGTGCAAGTCCTCAGCATTCTCCTGTGATTCATCATTTTTGGAGGCAAAGTTGTCTTTATCCATCAAAAATCTAGAAGTGAGAAGATGTGAGGAAATTTTATGCTGTGCTGAGCATTTTGTGACTCTCCTAGAAACATCAATACACTTGTATCATCTTTTAACATATATATATATGTCTATATATAAACTAGAGTGTAACTAATTACCTTGCAAATCCTTCAAAAGACAGCAGCCCCTGCTGGCACATGTTCACACTAGGTTCAAATTTCTATAAGGAGGAAGGAATTAAAGAGATATATAATAACAATTCTTAGAAATATGTCTTTGTCATGTTTTTATATGTAGTCTGCTCATAGCACTGAGTACTTAGTATGTAAAACCAGTCTTTTTGTGGATAAAGTAATCAGGTACCTGCAAATTGTGTCTTACAAATCACTAAACAAACACACTAAAGTCATGATCATAAATCAAAGAATCATTCAGGTTGAAAAGGATGTTGGGAGACTGTCTAATCCAACCTCCTATTCAAGGATGAGGTGGCAATCTGAAATTAAGAAAGACTTATGATCAGGTGTCCTACTCCCATCTGTTATGCTTAAATACAACTTACCACCATCTCAAATTAACGAGACTTGTGGTATTCCAACTTGAAGTTTCTTTAATGTCTGTCTTTGCAAACTTTCAAAATCTGTCTTAAATGTTGATAGTTATATACAGTTTTTAGCCTTTGTTAACTGCTAAATGGGGGCTTAGTTTTGGAGTACATTAATTATGCATGTTTCAAGGAATAAAAATTTTTTTACACACTTTCTAAAATCATCAGCCCTTCTACACAAGGGAATAAAATGTCTGTGTTTGCTCTTGAAATTTTTTTTTTACAATAAAAAAAAATATATGTGGAAATGGTGCTTTCTAAAGTTCTAAAGTAGGGCTATCCTCAATCAAATGTGGCCACAGACAAGAAGAAATAAATGACCTGTCACGAACACTTTTCCTAGGTGGTGACATCCATTCCCTGCTAAGTACACATAGCTAATAAATATATTTATTTGCCTTTTTAAAAATGGATATATTTATGGATATCCATAAAATTTTCTAGCCCAAAATAAAGACAGTATTAAATTTTAAATTCAAGTAAACTGTAGAGACAACATCAGTGTGAAAGGAGATACCCACACAGATGCTATTCTGAACAGCATACAACGTTAATGGGCAAAATGGAAGTACCAGAAGTTCTAGTAGAAAGGAAATACAAGATATTTGCATTACAGACCTGGATAATACTGAGGATTTCATCATAGGTGCAGTGTTCTCCTTGACAATTCACTAGGAAGTCATTCAGCTGCTGGATTCCTACTCCAAAAACTCCCAGCGATGCGCTTTCAACGCCAGTACCATTGGTTACAATGCTGGCAGCAGCAATAGCATCAGATATTTGCCTCTGGTTGTCTGATAGCTGCTGCCTGCTCTTAATGAACAAACCAAGGTCTGAAACATTTCTAGTCAACAAATCTTGAAAGAAAAACGAGAAAATAAAAATATAAGCTAAATAATTATTTGTATTATAGATCCTGTATAGAATGCAAAAATACACACAAGTATCTAAATGAGTGTTTTAGCACTGACACAGTAAATTAGAACAAAACCATCTTGTTTCCATCCACTAACAGAAGAGGGAACATAAAACATGCATGTGAGTGAATTCAATTACTCTGAACAAAATCCTGGAGCCTTTAACCTGGATCCACAGCCTCTCACACTCCCAGGACTCTCCTGCTCCCTCTCACCACCATGTACAGTCTCAAAGCCTTTCCATCACTGTGTGCAATGCCACACCCTTCCTGTTCAATCACCCTTTATCTTCTTCCAGTCTCCTATGCCAGTTGTTCTGCACCCTCCCCACAAGCTGCTTGGCAGAAACACTGTTTTCTTTACATGTGGCCAAAGTCACAGACTTAGATTATGGTAACTGAGGAATGTAAAGGGGGACAGAGGCTTCCATCCCCCTTATCCCACATAAAGCAGATCCACTAGGAAACTAGATAAGAAAAAGCCAGCCAAATGGGACACAAGGCACAGCCCCTTCATTTCTCCACCCTGTATTTGCTCAGTGTTTTAGCCCTTCCAGGGCTCTTGCAGCCTGTACATTTCCCTGGGCTAGGCCACTCAGCAACAAGTTTTATTCCTCTGCTATTACCAGTTACAAACATATCTGGCTATTGGAAAGCTGGAATGCTTTTCCTTCACCTCATTTTTGTCTTATATCCTGCTAACTAGGTATTAGTGGAGGCATGGCAACAGTTCCCTACTGAAACTTATAATTGATAATGAGACTGACTGAGACACATTTTATTAAGGCCAATAACTGAAGTTGCTCAGCAGTCTAATAGCTGCGTTTTTCTCTTTAACAAACCTAAATCAGGCTGGAATCCACTGCTATTTTCATCAATCTTCAAATTAGTATAAAGTGGAGCAGGCTCTAAACCAGACCGGTTGCAAGGCACAGCATAAACATCAAAAAGGTCCTTCAGATCCTTGCGGCTACGGACACTGCAAAAAGAGCAGAGAAGTTCAATTTTTGCTCTTTTATAAACTTGGATGAATGAAATTAGTATAGTAAAAAAGTATCTTTTACCTGAAAGATTTGAAGAGCTCTACAAATTCCACAAAAGTCATGTTACTATCAGACACCATGAAGTTCTGAAATCCCTTCATTCCTCCTTTGACACGGCCATGCCAGCTACTGCTGCTCCATGTGCTAAATAAAAAAAAAACCTGCTGTAGTTTGGTTATATTAAACCTCTACTATATTGAAATATTACCCATTACTGTATTAACAGTTTATTTGTGCTCTCCTTAATACATTTATTACCAATATCTGGAAGAAGCAAATAAAGCACTGTCTTATAAGATGGATAAGGATGGTTTTTACCTTCTTGTTTTATAGCAGCTATTTTTTTTCTTCCAGACAACTGCAAACTTTATCAGAATGAATAATGTATATTATGCAATTTAAAACTTTCATGTGGAAAAAGGCCTGATGCACGTGGCACAAATGAAAGCACTTATTCTCCCTTGAAAGAAAACAATGCCAGTATTCTTGTAATGC
>VZTN01029770.1:62577-83809 GCA_013400515.1 Erpornis zantholeuca | reverse complement strand
TGTTCATAGCAATAAAAATAAACCAAACACAGCCTCCATACAAGTACAACAGAACATGGCCCTTCTTTCTCTATAGCCATTTGCTCTTGTGCCTCACCCAGATTTCTGCATGCTCAGGAAAGTCATGGTAATTTCCAAAGCCTGTAAGATACTTAAATCAGTACTTTCAGAAGTATTCTCCTACAGGTATTATACTATTAAAATCAGTATTTACTGCATCAGAAGTACAGATACTCATAACTGAGTAGTTAGTAGCCTAACTACTAGCCAGGACACATAACTTTAATTACCCATCTGCAGTTTTGTCCATTTAAAGTTTAAATTTTCATTTCAGATTCACACTGGGTTTTTTAAAAAACTGAATTCCAACTTTATTTTGTGGAACTCACCAGAGTATATTTACGTATAAATCATAAATAAGTAATTTACCAAGAAATTATTTCATAAACACATAAAAAAAAGAACTCAATTTCTTTTCTATTTTGTTCATCCAGGTGAACTGTTTATATGCCTAGCTTATTCACCATTTGAACTGTGATTTGCAAGTTGATTTTAAAGTATATTAATTAACAAAAAATAATTCCTGGAAGAAAGTATTTGGACTGAAGTAAGAGATAACATAAATGGGCAGAGAAGTGGGCCTGCCTTCCTTGGCTTAATCTACTGCTCCACTTCCCAGAAGCAACTAAAGCCAGATGTGAATAATTCCATTAGAAACCATTCCTTCAGGAAATAATGATTATTTATTTGAAATGAAATTTAGAATTACATGTTAATGAAATAAATGCATTTTCAACAGGAAGATAGTAGTTGCCTCTCAGGCAGTCACTTATTAGATTTAACGTTTAAGTAGCTGAAATAAGTTGGATAGTTCCGAATATATTGATATTTCTGACACACCTTATCAATAAAATAAATCAAGCAATGACTTAAGCATGGTTTTTTTATGCAAGCCCTTATGTAATTTTACAGTGCTTCACCTCAGAGCAGTACAGTTCTGTTACTTAATCTGAAGTTGGTCTAACACAGTTACTTAGTTGAAAGCTGACCTGACCCACCCACAATGGACTTTGCAATGAGACATAATTGCAAAGCAACATTCTAGAATATCATGTGATGTCTTAAAATATGCGTTTTCTGTATTTCTTGTTGGTGACTATACAGTCTTCAAAAGTGGTCTTCAAAGTGAAATCAGGTTATTGAACACTGGGCTTTTTTTACACAGGCTAACAAAAAGTTTGTAAACTTCTCCGCAAAATAGCAGGACTATAGCAACCTAAAAATTCAAAATGTGTACTCACACGTTAATGTTTACTGGACAAAATTTAAACCCCTCAAGCTAACATGTCCTTAAAAGAAGAAGTCTTTTGAAGGATAATAAATAACCTTTATTTTGAAGGGGGCAGAACACTGCCTGAGCATGCAGAATATAATGTTCTGAGCTCTGATAACAAATATGTCCTGGTGCTATTCCTGTCACTAGAGATCAAAATTGTAATTGTAACTGTGGATTTTTAAAGCTCTCTGTGTAAGACAAAAAGGATTTACCCTTATCGTGAGAGGAAGTAATTACATCATGAGGGAAAACAGAGCTATACAGAGAGTTTCCAAGCAGCTGAGTACAAGGGGAGAAAAGTTCTGAACTGGAAATACATAAATACAAGGGAGGATGTTAAAGTTGCTCTTATTTCTAAAAGCAAGCCTTGGTAAAAGAAAAGCAAAGATTAAAACAATGAAATATATATGTGGTGATATAAAAAATTGAGACCTACTGGTAGCGGTTTTTGTCCTTCAAGGAGTTTTTCCTTGAATCGCTCCCTTCACTAACATTATCTTCACCCTCTTCAGACTCCAAACTGCGATTGCAGCTCCGAATAGTTTGAAAGATGTTGTTTGTTGTTGATTCTTTTTCTGGATTATTTAAACCATCTTGGCCTACTCGTTGTAAGAAATTATCTTGTCCACTGTAATCTGAAACAAACTATAGAGATATCTAAAAGATTAGTAGAGTTAGAACATTGTGTCATCTACTTCTCACCAGAGAAATTTTTACTATTAAGAATATTCAGTGTATATTTCCTACTTGCTTCCCATGAGTTTTTGTGCCTACTTGCAACCCAAACCAGACCAAATAATTTAATACATCAGGTAACACAAGTTAAAGCAACTCCTAAAAACGAAAAATGTCTCAGTCTTTAAATTTTCATCTAACAGGGGCATTTTTCTTTTAAAACCAAAATAATAAAACTCAAAAGATTTTTTTCTTTCCATAGAGGAGAAACTTGATCTGATGAGCTTCTAAATTCTATTTTTAAGGAACTGAAAACTTCCAATTCCCAGTGAACTAAGTGGAAGGTCAGAGTACTTAGCAGAAAATAATTACACATTTCAGGTTTTACATACTTATTTAATCCAAATTATAAACACAATCCTTTGTTACTAATGCTAATTTCTCAGTACTCTGATATTGAACTAGGTAGAAACAACCAAATCTAAGTTGCTAAGTAACTATGGGAATTAAACTGAGGTCCATGTAACTGACCAGTCTAATAACAGCCTGGTTTAGAAAACTTTAATTCGATGATGACTTTGTGTAAGATTATATAAAATAAAACACCGGCCAAGAACGTAACATCTTAGAATATTCATCTCACTTACCTCTAATGTTTCATCCTGGGAGTTATATCGTGGACAGAGTCTGATGAGGCTTGATGCTCCATCCAAAACTTCACAGAGCTCTTTTAAAAATACACCACAGAAAGGAACAACTTTACAGCCTGGAATGTTGAGTGCCCGGTTGACCACTTTCCTGTATTCAGATGATGACTCATGTTGTGCCATAGCATCCTTCAGACTTCGCATGGTTTCAATATCAGACTGGTCCATAAATTGCCACATTTTTAACACTTTTCTTGACCTATTGCAAGAAGAGATCACCACATTTATTTAAAAAAATGAAACTATTTACCTTCAAGTTCAACACCTGCAACATATATGTTAATAGAGGAAATCATCATTGCTCAGAACTGAATGCATGAAATCAAGGCCATTATTTTAATGAAAATTCCTCCCTTTGAAGTATCAAAGAACAAAACCAAAAATGAAAAACTAGCAGTCTGATCTACTGGAGTAGTATTGCATATTTTAATAAATGCCCAGCTGCATAAAACATACCAGCATGCTTTCTAACATTTTTATTGTGTCATTGCCTAAAATTTTTAAGGGCCTGGAAAGAAATAAGATTAAGGAAACAGCATAAACCAGAGTGTTTCTTACAAATTCCTTCAGCTTTATTATGAACAATCCATAAAGCTAGCAAAAGTTGGGGGGTTTTAATAAAATTTATTTTAAAAAATTAACATTGATTTCTTCCCCAACTTGCTCACAAAATAAATTATTTTCACAGAAATAAGGAAGTCAGAACCATGTTCCATCTCTCAGGCACCACTGCAGTGCTGTAGCTGAAAAGAAATTCTGATTTCAAACAGAAATAGCTCCAAGAACTGAGTACTTCTGGGAGTTCTCTTACCTTCTGAGGTGTGTGTCTATGTAATTACGTGGCCTTTCTTCCCACCCCTGGCCTCAGACATACCAAAAGGTCCAAAGATATGCTCACAGTAGACAGCCCTTAACCCCACTTTCCATCCCTGTCCCAGAAATGCTGCTCATCAGCACTAGCCTTCCTCTCCTGTCTTTCTCTTGTGCTGTGCAGACACATTAGAGATAAAATTAAGTCCTTAACTGGCTTTGCATTTGCCCTCATAACTTATGTAGCTTGGAGATTGTGGAGGTATTCTGCTGAAATATACTCTCCATGCCTATGAGTGTTCCCAATGTGGTTTATATACGAAAAACATAAACAAATAGCTCAATGAGATCCTTACTACACCACAAAGAACAGCAATGCAAACACTTTAGAGCTTTGTTACTCAAACGTGTTATACAACAAGGATCAAAACCAAGAGATGGGAAATTTAATCTGAACTCCTCCCTGTTCAGTCCCATTTGCTGCCCTCTGAACTGCCAGTGCTAAGGCACTGCTTTCCTGCTCCCCTGGCCCTATGTGAACCTATAATTCCAGAGGAAACCACACAATGAGCTGTCTTTGAGCCCCTACTCTCTCCTCTTTGAGATAATGCAGGTCATTCTACATAAGACCATGGCAGCATGAGATCCCAAAATCAGCCTGTATAAGTAAATCAGAGGGGTTAAAAACCATATTTGGCTCTTTGGTTTTGCTGGGGTTCTTTTGTCATTTTGGGGTTGGTTTCTTTTTTACACTTAAGACTGATCCCTTTAGATCATCACCATGATTATGTCTCACTTATGTTCTGGAGACTCCAACCCCAATTCACATTAATCATAGCCCATTAGATAAACCTCAGCTGCTTTCCCATCTTCTTCTTACATTTTTAAAAAATTCTGTTAGAAAAAAAAAGTTTTCTAATGCAACATATTCAGCGTGCACCAGGAAAACTGATGGAGTCTTCAGAGCATTTTGAGGGAAAAAAAAAGGCATTTAGCATGCTTCATTTTTCCAAAAGGGATTACTAGAAAGTCACAGCATGAGATGATGTGGCTTAACCATGGATTTTTGTTTAGTTTCATTGTTCTCCAGAGACATCTGCTTAACAGAAGCTGCAATGCAATCTATCACTGAAAAGCCATTTAAAGAAAAGAGTTGCCAGTACCTTAGCCCTGCCAGGAATTCCATTACAGCATTGTAGTTGCCCATATTCCAGCAGCATTTTGCCACATGTACTAAGTATGAGAAGACTTCTCGTTTCTCTTCCATAGAACCTGCAGTCAGGATCAGCCAGGTAACCCACGAGCTCACCTTGTAAAATCAATCAGACAGTATGGTCAGCCAAAGCAATGTCACTTGCATTCAATTGTACTCAACAGATAACACGGGTCTGTTTGGTTTCTTCCATCAGTCAAAATTCCACTTACGTGTTCATGGTCAAATCACATATGCTTTGCAAACACAACTTACACAGTGACATATTCACATTGCAACAGTTAAATCATTCACTAGTCTAGAAAAACTTTTATTAAACACAAGATGACTGCATTTTAATATAAGATATTCTGAATATGCATTGATGCCAGAGAAGAAAAATGGACGGCTTTAGCTAGCTCTGGAGAGCTAGCTGCTGGAGAGATCTGCAGTATAAATCTCATTAACATGGCTTACACATCTCAGCCCCGCAGTGAATATCCCTTGCTAACAATATGAACAGCGAAAGTTGATAAATTGGAAATTTTTTGTTTTGGTTAATATCATAAAACTAGATGCATTTAATGTAGAATTTTGCTAATTCCTATATGCATTGAACATTTCAGATAATTCACATTTTCTGTTTGCAAGATCACAAATTAAGTACATAAAAAGAAATCCCACCTTCCAAAGTGTGCCCATACTACCAACTTCTCTTTGGCAATTAATTAATGCCAGAACCAGAAATCAAGTTAGTACATGATTCTGCTTGTATTTAAACAAATAAAAATCAAAACTTCATTTTATCAGTATGCAGATTTTCTTTCCAGTTTATGTTCCCACAACATCCATAAAATGTAGCTATGTTTCACATGGAAGCCTAATTTAAACCAACTGTTTCTTTTTACAATATGACTCCCTGGAGGCTTGATTTTTGTCATTGTGTAAACACTTAGGAGGCAATAAACGTGATTTGTTTACTGACACTATGTTCCATTCTTTGGTCCTGAAGGACTCAAGTGTTTACAGATAATACCAGTGTGAGGAAAGGCTTATAAAAATTAGAAAACGTTAGTTCACCCCTCAGGGGCCATAGACTTTTATTTTAAAAACCAAGCATGTGAAATAAAATGTAAATTAGTACAAACAGGAAAATAACCCCAGTGAAAATATATAGGTCTTCTATTTATACAAGTCTATACAGACTCAGTGTTCCAAGCCACCCACTCCTGAGGGAGGACAGTCAAAGAATATGAAAAATCTAAGTTACTATTTAACCTTTCTGATGGCCAAACCAATCAAGAGCAATAAACAAAAAATGTCCAGATGAGAAGAAAAGTCACACTCCCTATATGCAAAGTATATGTTTGTCTGTACAAAAAAAAGAAAAAAAAATTACATTTTTAGGACTGAATTCTTGAAAAAATTCATTCACTGGGGACATACTCATGAGTGAGGACAATGACTATGAAGGATGCTCTAAAAGGTTGTGAGCATCAGGGAACAGCACACTAACCACTGCAGCAGCTCAGAATGAGAATCTGAGTTCAACTAAAATTTTATTTGATGTGTTCAATTAGTTACTCCTAAATATAAAAACCCAATTAACAAAGAAGTGCATACCTGAAGAACATGAAGGCATGTAAAATACAAACCACCACAGCAGAGCATGGCACAGGGGTGCCAAATGAGGGCAAAACCAGAATAAAAGGTAATAAAATAATTCCACTAAAAATTCAGAAATTGTGAAACAAAACAGTCAGATCTGTGATTCAAAGCTGGCACAGATTTGTTTCTGTATACTGGAATAAAGTGACATATTATTTTTGGATATTATTTTCATTTTCCAGAAATGGCTTTCTTAGGGAATGCAACTGCTAAATGTGCAACCTCACAAACCTCCCACCCACCTTGTTTTCTATAAAATACCAAATGTGGTAATGATTTGAGTAATATGGCTGTAGACATTTTAAAGAATCATATAGTTTTAAACAGATACATTTTAATCTAAGATAGTAAAGATGTAATGATCAGGAGAAAACAGTATCAAAACTGAGAAAAAATGTCACAAAAAGCAACTGACTTCACTCTCCATTAGGAGGAAACCTTGAAACTAGGGCAGCCACTTGCTGAACTTATAATAAATAGAGAGTTTAGGACTGCTATAGAACTTTTACAATCTGTAAATGCAAACAAAAAAATTATAAAAGGAAGCATGGGCGGGCCTTTGCAGCCTCAAGATGCTGTATAACATGTAAGAGCCATGAAGTTTATGCTCACGCCTCTTGCAGGACAACAGTTGGGAGTAGAAAACATTTTAAAGATCTTTCACTAAACAAGAAGAAAAATAAAGTGCCTGGGTCTTTCAATTTTAAAATAGAATGGGCAAAGGCAGATATAACATATTGGGCAGAACGAGGAGACAGAAGATACAGCTGACTCCTGAAAAATAATGAACATGCCTGCTTTAAAACCACTGGTATTTTATTTTATCCTGTAGATTAGGAACAGATTTTATTCAAGAAATAACAAACTTATCAAATGTTCATTGAAATGGAAGTTCAGAAGTGGGATTCCTCAGATGCTGTCCATGTACAGCTGAGCTAGGTGCACCTCACACAGAAGAAAAGCAGAGAACAAGTCTGTATATTTACTTATTTCTTGGTGGCTATGGAATTCACCTGGAAGCTGAATTCAGAATCCTGTTTTCTCCATTTTGGCAAGCAAGTAGCACAGATGGTATTTTAACGTGGCACAATTTCTTTGTCACTAAAACCAGGGGCTTTCTAGCAGGGAAAAGAAAGCAAAGGGAAGCTCCGCCCTGGCAGGCTCTGACTTCTGGACACTCCAGCCAAGTGGATACACAACAGCAACTCCTCTTGCAGCACTTCCCTCTTGGTTGGCTTGCAGGGCTGCTTCCAGAGCTGCACCACAGCTGAGGAACACCTGACCTGAGGATGAAGCACCATCAGCTGCCGTGGTATCAAGCTGCCACTACCGCAGCATGAGAGCTTCATGACCCAGGCAGTGCCTGAGCACAGAGAGCCCATTCCAGCCAAAGAGTGTGCAGGAGTAGCCTTGCCAAGGAGATCAAAATACTTTGCAAGTACTTCTCAGAATGAAAGCTTTTTGGACCAAGTTTTTGTGTTGGACAGCACTTCAACATCAGATCACGATCTACATATCAACATAGTAATCATTATTTCCTTAGTTTACTTTTTTTTTCACACTTGACTTACATAGTTCTGTTAATGTAACTCATTTTAAGCTCCCTTCAGAACAGAAATCATCACAGCAAACCTATAATTAGATTTCCGCTGCACTGCTGATGAGTCTGAAAAGCATGAGAAAATATATCCTGGCTTCGTTATGATAACCCACACGATTGCAAGACACGAGAAAAGTAATAAATTGAAACACAATCCACTTAAACAAGTTGATAATAACATCAGTCTTTTCATTCAGATGGATAAAAATGAGTCTTTAGAGATTACTGGATACTAATATTAAGTACTAAACAAGCAAAATCTAATATGTTTGCTTAAGATTTAAATATTTTCTAACACCATATTAGAGAGAAGCACTGACAATATGAAGCCAAATTAAGTTCAGATACATAGAAAGTAGCCTCATTTGCAAACTTTCAGAAATATAGGAGTCTCCTTCAAATCTGAATCTGAGGACACAGGACCTGCACCAGATGTCTTAGCAATGCAAGCTGTACTGAGCAATATGCATCACAATTTGTAGTACAAAAAAATCTGTACAGTTTCAGGTTTTCTGAAATTATCTTTTTTATATCACCTCTACTATTTTAATCTATTCTATTCAATAACTCTGGGGTATTTTTGAAGTTTTTTGGCTTATCTTACTTTGATCAAAGAATTCAAGTAAATTCAAGTTAGGTATTGCTCATGCATTTGGGAAAGGCATATTTTTACTCAGTGTTATTTTTTTTTTTTTTTACTTTTAAACATGGGAAATATATATCAGTCATTAAAAAAGTAAAATGAGCCTATGTTTTTGATTACCTAATTACTGAACTACCACTGATTTCAAGTTGAATCCATATGCAGGCAAAAATCTCCCATTTCTCAGGGGTAAAATATAGCATATTATGAGGCTCAGCTGCTTTTATTAATAAAATATGAAGGATGAGAAAGAGACACCCCTGCTGGAACCTGATCCTCAAGTTATGGTACCTGACCTTAAATCTCTTTAGAAGTGCAACCTATGGGACTGTTTATAATTTACTCTATGGGAACCCTGCTCCATGTAGTACACAGGAAGTATCAGCGTTTAATGCATGTTGAATTAGTAACTGTATCCCTAAACTTGCAATGGATTTTCTTTGCTCATTCTCTTATTTCAGTCTTGTAATACTCAAGATTATGAAAATTCAAATATATATGAATACATATATTAATTTATATTTATCTATATATATTTATATTTATCTATATATCTTCTATATAGCACCTAGAGAATGTATTATGTGATTTGTTTTAAATGGGAATTAATTTATTGTCTATATTCTATGAGAATATAAGTGGAGTGGTGCTATTAAGGGAGGAAATTATTAACAACTTCCACCTGCAGTGTGCAGTGTTTTATCATTTGTAGTGTTTTACACTCATTTCCCCAGCGATTGAGTTTGTAAGACTTCTACAGCAATTCCTATTACAGCTACATACTTCAGTGCATGATGCTCCATGGAAGAAAAAATGTTTTCTATTTTTCTATTACATTTTTAGGAACTCCATAATACTTGAGAGATGCAGCTTTCAGAGGTGAAATTACCAAACACAGCTGCCTGCCTGAACTTTAACAATTATCATTGCTAGCAAGTAAAACAAAATCTTCTGGTTTACCACAAAGTAAGATTGAAGTATATACCTTCTTTACACCTAACACAAAAATTAGCCATGGATATCTTTCTATAACAAACTGTAGCTGATTCAAATACTGCCTACACTGGAGCAAGCAAGCAAGAAACTTTTATACCAACAAAATAAAGTATGTGTATGAGAAGTAGGTGAATACAAAACAAGAAGATGATTTTTCAGGTATCCAAAACATAAGCATGGCAATCTATAACCCACTTAACCAAGTCATTCTGGTTTTAGTAATCTTGTTTGATAAAAATCAGAAAATTCAAGTAAAATCTGAAGAATAGGAAAAATATTTGTAAAAAAAAAAACTTCATCAGATATCATGTGGTAATTATGGCAAGAGGGAAAAACATGATTTTGTTCAAAAGCAGAATTCTTAGCATATCAGTATAGTCCAATTCGTCCCTTTAAAAACAATAATTAAAAAACACTAGTAGTATGCAGCATTAGTACTAAGAGCTGGCTGCAATGAGATCCTCTGCACTGCTAACTGTGCACACACCTGTCACTGCATATTGATGAATATCTGTGTATATATTTATACACAGTTCTGTGTATAAAACAGAACTGGAATTTTTTACATGGGTTTCACTGAGGTTTAATTTTTTTTTTTTTTTTTTTGCTTTTGGTATAATATGCAAAACAATTTTCAGATGCATTTTTAAAATCTGAATATTTTAAATTGCATATTTTATGAACAGATGGTTTACTTTACATGCTTGTGTGAAATTATATTACCTTACAGAGAAAACATTTACCATTTTAAATCTGATTAAACACTATTCCAAACAAGGACTGGAAACAGTTTGATATTTGTACAAACACAATCTTTTTAAAAGCATTATGCAAACCCATTTAGGCATTGCAAAAAAATGCTGAACTAAGAGACAGAGTGCAATATTTATTTACATTCCATTATTTCAGTAAGATGATATGTCTCTTTTGCTAGTGAAGTTTAAATTTGTATTTTGAATGAACAATGAAAAAAACCTTGCAAAATTTAACCATTAAAAATAAAATTAACAACACTAAGTGTCCTAAGTAGCCATATTTTAATTAACTTTACTGATTCTAAGAATGATTTAGTGAGTGATGAATCCACTCCAGTAGCAAGGCTATACTAACACTGTTCAAACTTTTCTACCTTCTTAGCTTATTTTTTGGCAATCATATCTTTCCAAAAAATAAGGTTATGCTTCTGACTTCTTATTTTGCATTTCCAGTTCAGTAGTGGGACTACCTTCAGTCAGCTGCCTGAACGATATTCCAATCTGCTGCAATCTTTCAATTCCTTTGTATGTGTATCTCACCATGGAAAATTAAATGTTTCAGTTTGTTTTAAATTTTATTGGTTTTCTTTTACTTGAAGCTTAAGCCAGGAAGATCAAGTTACAAGAGATCCTTCTCATGTTTAAATAAAGCAATGATTGAAATGATTTTAAATGTTTACATAAACATAAATGTTTACACGTACATCGTGCTTGTGTCTCTGTGGTTGCTTTGCTGGTGAGAGGCAGAAGAGTGGTTTGGAGTCAGTCATAAAGGTGCAAGAGCCAGCAGGAGTAAAGAGACAGAAAAAGAAACAGAAGACTGTGACATATGACACTGAGTAAGGAGCACATGTCGCTCCAGGCAAAGAAGCAGGGTAAACTCATGTCATATAGGAATCAGAGAAAAGAAGTAAATGAAGAAGAGAAAGGCAGAGTAGGCAATAAGGAGAGATGGAGAAAAAGTATGTTACAGTTGTCGGGGTCCTACAACACACTTAGCTACCATTTTCCTGATTTCTTCCCAGCTGCCAGGACTCTGCTAACTCTGGAGAATCTCAACAGTTTCTTCTTGCAGTTTTACATCCTTGAAAACTAAACTTCTGAGAGTCAGAGCTCTATCAGAGCAGAAAAATATATTACTACTACTATTAAGTGCATAGTCTTTGAGCCAATAGTTTTGTAAAGGTAAATGTTACTGTATTTCACTCGAATCCTCCCACACTAGCCACTAATTCAGAATCAGCTTTTAATTACATTTAGTAACAGGAAAGAATATCTGTCTTTAGTTTGGTCTACAGTCTTGCTGTGACAAGACTCTATGATCAATTGGATATTATGAGCAGCAAATGAAGTATTAGCTGTGTCTCACCGATGAGTATGTGTTGTGCCCAAGGCTCCACTATCATGCATTTGTATTTTTAATCAAAACTTAAAGACTACAGGCTTTATTTATAGATGGTGATACTGAATGCATGTAGCCCAAAATCTTCAATCTTCTTGATTGACTGTCAAGTATTATAAAGTGTTCCTCCTTAATATCTACTGTCAGAGAAAATACTAAAAAGTATATTGCTTTATGAAAAATATTCTAAGTAATATAATTGTTATTTGACAGAACAACAACATGGAATTGTTTTTCCCCATCATGTATCAGAAGCCTGTCATCCTGAAAGTAATTTTGGCTCCCACATTATAAATACACTTCAGTATTTCTATAGGCAATGCCAAAAAAAATCAGCAAGTGCTCACTGAGTTTTGCCAACAAAATCATGACTCTTTGTACAAGAATTTTCTTTCCATTTATAAGCAAAGACATTTTGAGAGTTCACGCTCGTGATTGGCTATGGCAACTGATATACTCCACCATAAGATAAAGCATATAGCAAAACAGTGATTTATTGCAAGCAGTAAATATTGTACAATAACTCCATTTAAACACATAACATATATGTTTTTAAAAACTTATTCAGGATTACACTTCAAATAATCTATTGCACTAAATACCAAAGAATCTGTGCACTGCATATTTAGGAATTAATTCAAATTATACAAAAAACTCTCCTGTAGCATTACCAAACAAGCAATGCCAGACTACAAAAACTGGAAAGTCACAAACCTCTAAGACTAAAAGATAATGCTGACTATTTTATCAAAAGGCAACTTTAATGCTAAAATTGTAATTGGTATGGAACAGACTCAGCTGTTTCTGACAAGACTTCTTCAGCACCTACTTGCTTTTCCATCCTGTGACCCTTCAATTCAGACCACAACCACGGTTAGTCTAATTTGTACAGCTGATGGGAACGTGTCCTCAAGAAAGTGCCCTGGCATTGTGCCCCACCAGGCTGCAGCACAGCTTGGCCAGTGCACCTTGTCTCCCTGGGCCTCAGCACGGTGATCACCACAGGAGAAGCCCCACAGGAATGGGGGTCCCAGCTGGGTCAGCACTCACAGTCCTCTCCAGCAACACACCAGCCAGAGTGTCTTCCTAAGTACTGCTCCTACAGCTAATTTAAACTATTTTTAAGCTCTGTTTAAGGACTGGATATTGTAGTTGCAACTTCTTTTTATGTTCCCATAACAGAATGAGGTGAGAGAAGCCAATATATTTACCCTATTTTAGTTGCTAAATCTCAGTAACTTGCAAGAATCAAGAACACTTTGAAACATGCTAAATATTCACTCACTGATTCTTCTTTGCCCAGCACACAGGAAGTGCACTGGGGGTTAACACACATTCTTCTATACTTGCTTAATTTTATGCTGGGGTTTTTGCTACCCACACAATTTTTATCTCACACACCATAAGAATGCAGTGGCTAGCAAACTAAAAGAGCATTAAGTCAACTTTATTTTATTCCACTTCTACAATTCTAGAAACTCCTAACTGCTAATGTTGCACATAATTCAGCACCCCCCCCCCTTAAAAAAAAGAAGAAACAAGTGTTCCATATTTCTGCAGCTAAAACATGAGTTTTTATTTAGGTGGTTTGATTTTGGTTTGGGTTGGGTTTTGGTTTGGGTTGGGGTTTTGCATGAATTTTTTTTACAGTTTTCTCAACCCTTAATCAATTTTCTATTAAATTTGTCAGAAGATCACCTTACTAAAAACAAAATAAAATCTTACTAAAGAACTCAAGATTTAGCTTTTGAAAATGTCATGCCAAGTGACACTTCTTTGTATAACAACACTCAAGACACACACCATGATTAAATAAACAAATAGTGCAGATTAGTGTAGTTATATTACAGAAAATACAGAAAATTCTAGTTTATAATACTTCTGTGCTGACTCCTAAGATCATGCTTAGTCTACAAAAATCCAAAACAAATAAATAGAACTCCAGCACCTAACAAAATAATAAACTGACTGAAATGGTACCCCATACTGTCAGTATAAATACAAAGAATTAGAAGTCTGTAATTTTTTTTTCATGTTTACTTTACAATGTACAAGAGAAAGTTAGGCCACTGTTTCCCAAACCCACTGAGCAAATTGGTCACATAGCTTCTATTAAATTCAGTGCAAGTTATTTAGCTAAATACCTGGTCATCTTAACTTATATTTTAAAATTTTGTCATTCCAGCTAAATTCAGCTCTGAGAGATAAAGGAAATAACTAACCCACACATCAGGCAATAATCCTTATGAAAAGCAATTTAAAAGTTTTGTTTTACCTCATTAAACCTTGTCACAAGATCTTCTACAGCATTATGTTCACCATTGGGAGAAGAAAGAATAGTAGCAGATATGGAAGCCTTAATAGATGGCAGCTTGCTTTGACATTCAGCATTACCCAAATCCCTGGTTAGAAAGCAGAGGTAGTCGATGGGTAAGACTTTCCGGTAGAGCTCCTGCTCCTGCTCGGTCAGAATGCTGGCAACCTCCTCTGGGAACTGGATGAGGTGCTGCAGTTCGATCAGCTCCTTGCTGATACCGGCCACGCTGGAGGGAAGGATGCTGGAGCCAGCCATAGATGTACACGCTTGGCGTTCTAAAACAAAACATATAAAAAATTTATTAGGCTTCGCCTTTAACTCTTGGACTGTGCTGTGCAAAAGCAAGACAACTTGTTATTTTGGTTTTGTTTAACTGTTCATTCATTTACTCAGCAATACACTATATTCTAACTACTTTCTTTCTGTTTAAACAACTTAACACATTCTTTTACGTGGGGTTTTTCTGCATGTCTTTATATCTGGTGTTGGCTAGATAGAGGCAACTAGAGTAGGGAGATTGTTAAGCCACCCACCAAAACACTTCCTGAAACATCCAAACACCTGTTTCGGGCACCTGTGGCCTTGTCACAGCCTCAAATAAAAGAGTCATCTGGCAGAGTGTGCCTCTGCTTTGCCTCCACATAAGAGCCATGGTGCAAAGCAGTTTGAGTCCTTGACTGGGGCACTGAGAGCCTACTGCCACAAGAACTAATGTATATTGATAACTTAAAACCCACGTGGGTCAGCATTCTTCTTCATAATCCTCCTGCTATAAAATAAATTGCATCTGAGCTCACTGCATTGTCCAAGGCTACAAAACATTTTTCATTCCTCTCAGAAAATGCATATATTTGGGAGTATGCATGTTTTATCCGTTAATACAAAACATTCATGGTAGTTTTATAATATCCCAGCAGTGATATCTCTTGAAAAATAAAACTTTTCCTAAGAAGGAAGAAGGCAAGCTTTCTAAGATCGTGTGGGAAGCATGAAACATCAACACAATGATGCCAAAAGAGTGAGTGAGTCTTCTTACTAGATAAGTTTAGAATGGGTTCTCTGAACAATTTTTCAAGAATTACTTAAATGTATAAACACTCATAGCCATATTTTATGCACTCTTTCTCATTCTCAGAAAAAGGAGTTTATTTTTTTTGCATTGCTTCACAAAATATCTTCAGAGATTTTTTCCACATGTAACAGAGGTACACCCTAGATCTCTTCTTTACCTATTTTTTTTTACATATATATAAACTCTGATTTCATAGAGGAAGAAAATATCCTTTCTTTTCTCTAAAAAAGAAAAAAATAAGTACATATTGACTGATTAAAATTCAGTCCCCTATAATAAACATAAAATATGCTACATGAGTTTTCCACTCTTAGTCACTTTGTGCAAACTATTATTAATCAGAGGGAAGTTAAAAAGACAGAAAATTGGCTTTTCTTAATATATTCTACTGAAAGTCAAATGATAAATTGCAGTAGCCCTCAATAAAGTCTTTGGGCTAACAGAACCTATTGAGAAATGTTCAAATACTGAAGAGGCTTCTGGAAGAACAAATTGTTTCTGTCTAGACTAGCAAGCAAAAAAATTACAATGGGCTTAATTTGCAACAAGCAGTATCTTGGTTATATAGTGGGGGGAACATATGTAACTTTGGTGATAATGAAGAAGTGCTGTACAGTAACTGTAGACAGTGGGACAGCTCTGTCATTGAAACACCTGCAGGAAAGACTGAGGGGAAAAAAGCCAGGTAAGAACACCACTGATATGTCTCGCTGGTTTGGGCAACAGGTGGAGTGCAGTGAGTTTCTGGGCTCCCATTCAGACATGTTTACTTCAATTCTACGTGAGACTCCAATTCTATTTCCTGCTTCAATCTGCCCAGAACTATTCTGAGAGGTTTTGTAAGAAGCTCATGTGCACTATTCTTAACTTTGCAAGAGAACACAGGCTTATCCCAAAAGAAAAACAATGCAAAATACAATGTTAATTTTATATTAGAAGAATTATGTATTTACACATGCTTTACATATATGGACTGAACTGTCACTGTCACAACCAGCATTATCTCAGTAAGAGGATGATATGGAAGGCATGACACAAACACCCACAAACACCCATTTTCTCCCTAGAAGTCACAATGCCTCACTGACTCTGCATGCATGACAGCTCTTCCCACTCAAGGCAGAGAAAGTACACCCTGCACCAGCCTCCCCTGTGTCGCACTACTGAAACTGAGGGTGTCTTGGTTGTGTCTATGTTGTATATTTATTTTAGATCACAAATGGACTTCTGAAGTGAATCTCCCAAGCATCCTCACTTAACTGTGCTTTAGTTTAGCCTTAGTGCAAAAAATGTGGATCCTTTCCAGACCAAATTGCACCAGAAGATGCACTCCCAGAAGGCAACTAACACATCCCAATTGGTAAAATGCTGTAGCTGTCAGAAACACCCAGTCTCTGGAACAGGCACTGAGGTAAGGAAAGGACAGTTGGCCCAGACAGCTCAGATCATGGCTCGGCTGCAGGTGATAACATACCACAGGAGACAGACAGCAAGTACTATGGACAGTGTAATGCCACAGTGTCACTCTAAGACACACAGCAATACCAGTGCTTTGGAAATCCAACATAACTTGGTAATTACAGTTACCTTATAGCTCTCAATATGGCAGCAAAGGAAGATATAACTCCATAAGGAGTGCCTATTGACTGATGAAAGAGAGAAAATGTGAGTGAAGATGAGCTGTTCCCCAACACACTGCTTGCTGATGAGGTTTAAAGTGCATTCTTAGTAATTCACCTTCTCCATCACAGTACCAACTACACTATGCACTAAGACCTCAAAATCTGGCAAAGGTTGACACTGAATCTGCAATAGGCTAGAGCACTGATCATACTCCTTTGCACATTACCTTGCCTAAGTATAATCACACTTCAGGCTCTACTTAGTACAACTTCTCATATCTACGAACAAGGCTCAACACCACAAAGTGACCGCAGGTAAGGCTGGCTCTAAAGCACATCTCCCAACTGCCAGAAGCCACCAGGATTAAATACCTCATTAGAACTTCACTAGACTGACTGCCCATTGATCAAATTCAGCAGAAAGCTAGGGCAGGGATTTTGAATGCCTCTAATGAAACTACCTTTAATGAAACTATAATGTTTCATAATAAAATCTTCACAACCCAGCTTCACTCTAACAGAAAAATGAAGCTGTCAAAAAGAAAATCTTTTCATGGAAGCTAAGCCAAGATGATACAAGAGCAACCACTGGTATTGCTGGATTTGGAAGATCTAACGTAAATAAAACACTTCCTGATCCAAAACACTGAATTTCAAACTAGCATTTCTCAATTCTTCATTAAACTGCAAGTACTTTATGTAAATTGTCTCTGTAATGTGAGAGTCCATGGAATAGGCTGCTGCAGCAAAAATGCAGCTGATATCCAAGGAGAGGAACACAGGCTAAACAGAAATCTGAAGGTACACAGCTCACTGCTAAAGTATGGCTATAAATACTGAAGAAGTAGAGATAACTTATTTAAGTAAGTAGAATAACTTATTTCTGTTGACTTTTTCTACACCTATAAATATCTAATTCTTCCATAATTCACATCTTTGCAAGTCTTGGTTGTTGGCATAATTTACCTCTCCAGATTCAGATATTTTATCTTTCCTCATTCCAGTCTTCCATTTTTTATCACAGAAAATCCAGGATCCTTATTCTCCACTTCACCACCTTCCATGATTTACACTCTACGTGAAAGTCTATTCCTTTTTCTGTCTCTTTGCCTTTATTAAACTAGGTTTTTTTTCCTGGACTATCTTCTTGTCTTTTTGTGGGTGCATGCTTCAGACTTCTACCATTTTTCATTCCAGGAAGGGATCGTTTCTGCTAAACTCCTTATCCAGTCTCATGCACAAGTCCTCCAGCTTTGTCAGTTTATGTTCTTCAGGTCAGAAACAGTATCTTTCTGCACTTCAAAGAGTGGCCAGGTCCTTTGAGTAACTTGCAGAATGGAACTGCTTTCAGACTAAAATCACAGTAGCTTTTTTTACAGTTAAGGCAAGATACAGTCCTCACTAAAATTAGATGCCGCTGCAGTAAATGATACTGGTTTTTGTGTTCTACCACATCAAGTTAATGCTAAAAGTACTACAAGAAAATGAGGACCCAGACTATTCATTTGTGAGTTGCCTAAAGCTGAAATGGATAGCTTTGCTTATCCTGCTGATAAACAGCTGAAACAGATAATCTTTAACATAGCAAGTATTGCTTTTATTAGTTAAAACAAGATAACCCCTGCTTAGCTTTAACAAAGGACTCCTGGACTGACTTAATCATTGCTGATGCTGGAACAAAAAAGTCTCTTCTTTTCTAACAAAAGAATAATCATTTAAAGAAATGGAGAAAAACACAGAGTGCCTGCTTCAGGATATTACTCAGCCTAGGCACATCATAAATACTAAAACACCCTATCTGAAAAAAAACGTAGTTTTGGGTTTTTTTAAAACTTTCAACAAGGTTTAAAGGAGCTCTTCTATCAACAGAGTAACTTAGAATTAATTCAGCCTTTATTACTACAAAGTTTGGATTTCCATACACCTTGTGTAAGTATAGGCTCTAAAAAGCTGTATATAAATATGTAAAAACTCTGTGTGCATTTTTGTGCATGTATGCAGAGAAGTTTCAAGACAGTCTTAAGAAACTGGGTTTTGTTCTGGTGTTTCTCTCTACTGAACCATGTTACGTTTGTTTGTTATATTAGCAAGAGTGCTGATTGATTCAGTGCTTTATTAATTTGAAAACCCGGGAAATTCGCTTTAAAGAAAAAAACAAAGACACTTTTAGAAATAAAACAATGTAAAATACTGCTAGAAAGGCTGCTGTAATTATCTATGATCATAGAATTTTTCTATATTTGTATGTTCTACTAAACACAGTAGTTACATAGCAAGTGATACATTCTAATAAAAAATATAAAATTGTCTGTATGTTTACTGTATTTCTTGTAAAGCTAAAATTAAAAGAAGTTTCTTTATAAAATTGTATTTCATTGTCCATACAGGTATTTTATTAATACACAAGAGGACATAAATGTTGGTTTGCTGCCATCAATTTTCTCTAGGCAGAAATTCAGGATTGGGTCTGAACACAGTAAGTGGAATCTATACAAAGACAGAAGGGAAAAAAATACAGCCCTGACAGTAATCCCACCAATGTCAAAGTGCTAATCCTACTTAAAATTACTGTGGTCAACCATGTAATTTGTACTTTGATGAAATCTCATCTCTTTCCACATGAACTGTGACCAAGTAAGGACAGTGGTACAGAATTACTTCATCCCAACTCAATTACAACAACTCGTACATTTGATACTTGTAGGAATGTACTGTGCATATGGGAGCTCATCCAGGGAAAAGTCACTGCATTTTTAAATAAATGCAATCTCAAAAGAGTAAGCCTGCCTAGAATATGAAAATTTTCAACAAAGTTTGATGAGCTGAAAGATTAAATAACTGGATTTCTTTCTTAGTTTTATTCTACACTTACTTTGATTTTAAAAAGTATTCTTTCTCTACATTCAAAAACAGTTTTAAAGCAGTAAAGTGAAAATTCTAATCACTAACAACATGCTCACTCTCTAGAAGGCTACTGGCGAAGATCTTGTGATTATGACAAACTGTGTTCTAAAGCAAAAGATGGATTTCAATAGCTATAAAATAAAAATAATTATTCAATCTATTACAACATCTTTTAACTTAGCCGGATTTTTAATAATAGACTTTGCTTCCATGACATTATACTAATGTAACTGAAAGTACAGAAAAATCTTAGAGGATTATTTTTCCTCTGCTGGTATTAAAATGCATGCAATAATAATGGATTATAATAGAAGCCTTTTTAACAAGCTATGCTATAGATATGCTCCAAACTGTTCATATGCTTTAAGAGAACATACGGACTATGTGTACAATGAGAAAATAATAACAGACCACAGAAAACCAAATGAAAAATAGGCAGAGATAAACAGCTGTCAATATATAAAAAGTGGAAACATTCTGTTCAAAAAAGAGGAAAAATGCAATAAAAGCTCCCCCAAACAGAAGACACCTATGCAATATATGGCAGTTTAATTGAACACCAGCTTCCAATACAGATCAGCATAACTGGGACAGCATTGTTTTGCTGTCCCTTGGATGCAACATATCTCGGTACCATAATAACCAAACCAACAAGCTTCGTTAATTTCCTGTTTCTCTTCTATCTAATTAAAAATATCTTTCTCTCCCTTAATGAACATGAATTCACCGTTATCAATTTTGACTGCAAACAACTCGCTCCAATATTAAAGAGCCTGATATTTAACTTACTGGGAAGCTTGGCAAAGAACAGGATCAAGTTCAAGTTTAATTTCACTGTAGAAACCACTGAAATCAATAGATCCATTTCTTCTTCAAATTTGCTTATGAATCAAGTAATCAAAGAATGAGAAGACGCACAGGCTCTCTCTCCATATACCTAAATCTAGCAATATGGGCTACCTCTTAAAACTGCCTATCTGCATGCACTGGAAATTATCATCAGCACAGGAGCTACAGGGGACTTGCACTAAATAAAACTGGAGTTCATTATCACCTGAGCATCAGCAAGCAGATGTACTTAGATGTACGTAGAGATGACTTGATGAAAAGAAGATGAGCTGGGTTCTGTAGGAAAAATTATTTTTTTATTAGAACAAGTAAGATTACTGATACACTCTGAGGGCACGGGATCTTTTTCAGGTTTGGAATAGAAACAGCAAACTTCACAGCTAGTTCAAGAATGCCTGCTTCGAGTTTAATACAATCATAGTAATAACAAGACATTGGAGAAGATGATCTTCTATTGGGGAGCAGCAGCAAGTTACCACATTAAGGCCAGTGAAAAAAACAGTAGTTTCTACAGTACAAAGAGAAAATGAAAAAGGTAGAAATCACCTGTTGAAAATAATTTTGCTGGAAATAGAACACCCTGAAACTGTAACACACAGATATATCTACTGAGGCTGAGGTTTTATTGTTGAACAGATTTATGAAACCTCCGGAGAGGATTTTTTAAAAAGGCAACTAAGATGT
>VZTN01029770.1:4886-62529 GCA_013400515.1 Erpornis zantholeuca | reverse complement strand
AGTATAACTGAATTAAATTACATTACATACCACAAAATCCTGACTCATGACCTGACTGCATAGTGGAATTCAACAAAAAGAAAGATAGGCAGTGATCCTAACAACAGTCACTTACTCCTAAAATCACTTCTTGCCTTAGGAACTGGCAAAGAGTTCAGTTTTGAAAACCAGAGTCTGAACACACTTTTTTCTTTTTGCAATCATAGCATCAATCACATGAAATTCCAGGAAAAAAAACCTGAAAGTACTGTATAGTTAGAGATACAACCTGCCTACATAATTTCTGACTTGAAACAAGTTTAAGTTGTCTAAAAAAGTGCCATAATTATTAGGACAGTTGAGATGCACATGCATGGGAAAGAATTTTTTTTTTTCTTTAACCAAAAAAGTTGGGTAAACTTTTTCACAGGGTAAAACCTATGCAGAACAAAACATCCATTCAGATTGAAAGATAATCAGCACAAGCTATTTATTAATATATTAACTTTAAATTAACAATTACATAGCAGTCCTTACATTTTTCAGAAGTTCCTACCCCTCAGTATGAGCTTGAAAACCTATTTAAACTCTGTTTATGGCTGGATTAGAAGATCCTGGTTGTAAGCTATATATATTGATATTAGCTCAGTTGGCTGGAGCATGGTGCTAATAACACCAAGGTTGTGTGTTCCATCCCTGTATGGGACATTCACTTAAGAGCTGGACACAGGGATCCTTGTGGGTCCCTTCCAACTCAGAAGATCCTGTAAAATCTCTCTGAAATATGAGCACTGACACAAAAGGAATTCAAAGCATGACCATGGTTTCAACACACCTGAACTGCCATGCCTGCCTCCCATCACCCAAGTGTACAGCTACACTGCCCTGTGTAATTACATCCACACTGCTGCTCAGATTTCTGGAAGTGTGTCCAAAGGCTTTTACCACTCCACTAGCCTGAGTCATTCATGGAAATATTTTGAAGTGTACAAGAGAACTTGGCTGCTTGTCTCTAAATTACCATATACTGTCAACACATTTAACCAACCATTTCCTCTCTGTATGCAGGTTGGCTGGTACTGATAAAACCAATCACAAACCTGCCCATAATAAATAGACCCACTGGGTTTTCTTCTGGCTGAAACTCACAAGAAAAAAGATGCAACAAGTAGCAGTGTAACAGTAATTTTGACTTTGCAAAATCAGCAGATCTCAGGACAAAATTTATCCAATTTGATACTGATTTTCCAATTCCTTTCCATTTTCAGGGCAGCTAGCAAAGAGCTGAGACTGCATTATCATGCAGAGAAGTATAACTAGCAATGGCTCCAGAATATCTGCATAAGAATCAATGTGGTTTTGTGTGTTAACCCCAGCCAGTAAACCTTTCTTCTGCACCTGAAATAATAGGATTTGAAGGCAGTGCATTAACAAATGACCTTGAGGCTAACAAGGCAGCAAACAGGTATCTCAGCTACAAAGGGCATCCCATGTTACTCAGGGTTTGGCTGAACATAGACATACTTATAGGTATTATGGAGAGATGAATCAGCAGTGTGTACTGCCAGAAGTCTGAAGAGATCCACCATTTACATGCTTAGTCAGAAAGCTGCTTTCTTGCTTCCAGTCCACATGTATGGCAACGGGCCACCTGCGAGCTGCTGTTTTAGGGGACCTTCACCTACTGCTGTAATTCGTGAAACTATATCCTGATTTCAGGACACCTGCCAGAAGAAGGTTTAATTACAATTTGGTAGCTAGACTGTGAATGTCTGGTTGGCTGGTTGAAAATGAGCTCTCAAAAGCAGTTTGATACCAAAATGGCATCTGTCTTGCTGTGGCATGCTGCAGCACGCACTGTGCAAGATCAGACACAAGAGTTCATTGCTTCAGAGGCAACTATCATGAGAAAGGCTGGGTGAAGGGATTCTGGGCAATAATGACATATTCTAAATATATACCTTTATATTACAGTGTAACACATATGTGAAAAGGCTGGAAAGAGGTTAATATGACACCACCACACTTGCTGTTTAAGTGGTTTGGGGTTTTTCATTATTTTCCTGCGATGAAATCCCATCTAATGAATCCCCTCCTCTGCAAAACTCCAGAATGACTTCAGAAATATTCCACTTTCACCTACATTTCATAAATCTTTCTGCTAAAGCCTGTCACAGTGGTAGACTAACAAGATTTTGACTTGAACGACACACCAGCAGGAAGGTTCTCTGTGCAGCATCTGTATTCAAGACCTTTTAAGATCCTGGATATAAATACAGCATAGCATACAGCATGTTAAGTTCAAATGATAAACAAATGTACATGTAAATTACCAGATAAATTCCAGCCCATAAGAACAAAATGGTCAAAAGGGAGGATTTATGAGCTTACTTTGGAAGAAAAGAGTGTTGTAGAAAAAGGACTGTATAATTCACGCTGCAAAATGAACTAGTTCATACCTGAGTTAAAGCAGAAC
Organism: Erpornis zantholeuca; assembly: GCA_013400515.1. Classification (NCBI taxonomy): domain Eukaryota; kingdom Metazoa; phylum Chordata; class Aves; order Passeriformes; family Timaliidae; genus Erpornis; species Erpornis zantholeuca. Next base: position 60,074 of record VZTN01029770.1, on the reverse strand, counting down.
TCAAGCTTTAACCTCACTCCCCAAAACAGATTCAAAGCATGTCCAAAATCAAAGCAGGAGTTGCTGTTCACTGACAGAACAAAATTAAATTAAAATGCATATCACTTTGAGTTAATGCTGCAATGGAGAAATATCCAGTGGTTAGACAGAGTTCAAGAATCTCAGGTCAGATTCCAATATTTGAATATTTTGATCAAGACAGTAAAAATTAATCTTATTTCTATTTTTTTTCAATTTATGTAAAACAGAAGCTTTCCAATTATAAGAATGAAAGAACTCTGTTACAAATCAGTGAGAATAGGAGAAAATGCAAACAAAAATATAATTGGGGAATATATATACACACACCTATGGGAAAGAGGGATGTTAAAAATAACATATATATGAAATTGGGTAACCACCAAGGCCTTACTGATACTGATTTTCTGTATTTTTGTTGTTGTTGTTTTAGGAACTTTTTAATTTCCAAAGACTATACAAACTGTAGCTGCAGCAAAATATAGCATTCATAATGTAAACAACCATAAAACTGCAACAGGCATTTTCAGTGTTTCAGTGCCTCAGGCTTGAGGCACTCCTTTCTAGCCTGAGACTTTGATATGAGAAATCCCTGCATTTAATTAATGAACTGTTGAAGCTTGCACCTTGGCTGCACAACTTTTAAAAATTACCACAAGCACAAATTCAAACTGCATTTTTGGCTTTAATATCCTCAGAAACACATTTTGTAAAAAGCATCATCTTCCTTACTTTGGTCTTATCCTGAAGACCAGATTATATGTGACAGTGACTTTTCAAGGATAGGTGGGAAAGAGGAATGGTCTGCTCCCATCTGGTGTGGTTTACCAAATACTGCACAGGAATGCCCAAGTTCAAAAACTATTCAAATGAAAACTGTTTCAATTTGGAAAACAATCATTAAATATAATCCTTTAAGGTAAAAACAGTAAAAATGTTTCCTATGGCTTCAGTGTCATACCAAGTGAAGCAAATATTAAAATTGCCATTGGTAAAAGATGAAGACTAGATGCCAATCTGATAACTTAATTTTAAGTATAATTATGTCAAAGAATAACATGAGAATTAAGTAAGATCTGGTAAGTGTACAACACTTACAACTCATTATTCTTTTCATTTGAATCTTCATAGGCAAGACAATCCGGTGCATGAGACATGCTACCAGATTTTCCACATAGACCAAAGGGCAGGAAGATCTGCTGCATAAGGTGTTTTGGTTATTATTCTTACTGATGATTGGAACAAAATTAATCCAAGCTACATCCAGTAAAAACAACAACACTTATTAGATGTTCCCAATTTAAGCCCTGAAGCTTAGGAGTGAAAGAATTTTAAAGGAACAGAATACGCTTGAAAAATGTTTGATCAGTTCAGAGTTTTCATTATTCTGGCCTGCTTTCAGCAGTTACCTAAACAGAACCTGTTCCTAACACTACTTTGTTTGAGACCTGTCCTCTCCATAATTATTTCACAGAAAATGGATAGAGAATAGAACCACTAACAGAAGATAGTCTTGATTGTGCACTTACGTACCAAATACCTTGTATGACCTGCTAAGGAAACGTTTTCCCTTATTTTATATTACACTTTGAATAATATAAATTAAGCATCTCACATAACTAAAGCACCTACAGAATCTACAGCTTTGCCAGTTTTGGTCAGGATTCAATTACTGACTCTACTGTGTACCCTGAATATTCCCTGATGATGAAAACATTTTGTGAATAGCAGATTTATTGCAGCAGCCATAATTTAGTTTGATAGCCAAGATATTTAGATTTCTAATGAAAACAAAATCCAAGAAATATACCTGTATTTAAACAAAAACATACACATAGAAATGCCCTAAGATGCATCAGAGAAAACAGCATGATTCACTAAGGCATCAGTCAAAAAGCTGTAATGGAACACCACAAAATGGTTGTGATAATATTTTTATATTATCTGTGTCAGCAGTGTACAGCAGCAAGAACCTAATAATAACAATATGGCCTTTTAAAGTGCTGTTAAAGACAGTACCATCATTTATAAAGATACTTAACAAAGAGTTAATAAGAACAGTAAATTCTATGCTGCTACGAAGAAATATTGCAGTAATTCTACCTCCTAGTTCAAAATTCACAGTGTAGAGGAAAATATGAAAAGATTCTGTCATACAAGAATAAATGAGTGAACCAAGGACACTAATTGAAAAAGATGGAGAAAATAGAGAAAAATTATGAACTGGAAATAAATTGATGGATTACATAACAGGGTGAAGGGCACAGATAAAACCCATAATTCACAACCACTCAACACTCACACTTCATTATTAAAGAAATGGCTTAAATGTATTTTAAGACATACTAAAAAAGTATTCATGAAAACTAGTCAAAAAGAGAGGGAGATGTTTAAGATGTGAAAATGAATATGTCATTAACTGATGATAACCCAGTCAGTAATCTGCAGCCACTGGGAATGCTGTGCAGCAAATCCATGGCTCTTTTCACGTGTCCTGCAGAGCACTGTCGCGGGGGTCAGCTCCCTCCATCTACCCCAACACAGCCAGAGCTGTGCTACTCCTCCTTAGGTTTCTGCATACAAAATATCATTTGGTCTGTGTCCTGTTTACACTGCACAGAAACACAGAGGTAAAATCACAGTCGATGCCCTTGCTGCAATCCTTATATGTATTCCTAGATAAAAACAAGCACAATTGCTTAAGTTTAAATTAGAAGAATTAAGGCTAGCTATTGCAGTTGGACTAGACGATCTGTAGGTCCCTTCCAACTGAACTCTTCTGGACTGCTGTACTCTACGTATTATTTACATTTTTTTTCTTGTGGGTGGTTGGAATTAAAAATGGACTATCTGCAAAACTAGTATTAATAGCCGTTTTTGAGAAATACAGTATTATGAGCTAAGTATTATGGGTTGAGTAATCGCAGGACAAAAAGTATGTTACTTAACAGATACTTTAAAAGAATGAAAAAAAATCAGAGTAACATAAGATGTTTTTTCCACATAGACTCTTCAATATCAAAGAAACAAGCAGTTGGAGATGCAGATCAGATGAAAGCTGTGGGAACCTGTATAGGAGTCTGCCAGATGCAGGCAGCCAAATGCACCTGGAGAGCACCTCATGGATAAAAACTACAATGCACAACATGCAAAGGCATCCATGCAGGCAAAATACACATGGCTTTCCTAATACATGCTTATTGTCTATTTTAGGGTGGATTACTTTATGTTCCTTTTCTCTTCCCCCAGACACAGTCTTTTCTCAAGCTCATTGGTGAATACATACTGTAAATGTACAAAATGTCAAATCAGTATTTTTCCTGTAGGGTTAAAATACTACTCAGGAAGCTAGCCTCACAAAAGGAAAGTCTGTAACTACAGAGGAATAAAATAAAACTGTTGCCGTATCAGGTTTTTTTCAGAAGGGAAGTAATTCGGCTCTTTTCTTCTGTAAATTTCCTCTCGTAATTCAGGAAAATAAAATCAATCTCTCTACCTGGAATACCAGCAATCCTCTTAGTTACCCCTAGTATCACTTTTTTTTCCTAATTTGCAATTTGAATGCAAGTTTCCAGTGTAGTACAATACCTCTTTGGCAAAGTCCAACTACCACTGCTAAATTTACTGAGTAAAGAAAAGGATTCTGTAATGAGTTTACAGAGTTAAATGAAAGAAGCTATTCCTTACTCTAGAATGCAATTTACAAATTTTAAAAGGTAATTTTGAAAGGTATCTTTCAATGCAAACATCTAATTAAGCCAATTACCAGAAAATGTTCCAAAGGCTTATAACAACAGGCATCCTTAACTGCCTAAAAGCTGATTTTTCTCATGAGGAAGCTGATGGGAAGCTAAGGGAAATTCATATGCTATTTTCATAAGGGATTAACATGAATTTACAACTTCCCATCATAGTAAGTCATGTTCGTGATGTTATATAAGTATTACATCATACCAGATTTTCTTTTAAGAAAGTATTGCTACTAGCCAGCTATTCTTAGCAAGGTTTCTGGAATCACAAAGGCTGTGCCAGAAGCACAACTCAAAGGATGCTGAGAGGCATTTTAAAGGGGAAAAGAGAAATATGCAGCAAAATCCATATCAATATGATCAACGTCCTCCCACTGACATACAGAACACAACAAATGCATAGTCACAAAATTCAGTGGCTACACCAAGGACTGACAGACCAGTTACATTGTGGGTTACCTCACCACCAGAAAAGCCATGACTGGCGTGCAGTACAGACATGGCCAGGTGAGCTACCAGTGGAAATGCTGATATGCTTAATAAAACCCTGAAGTCCAAGAAAAAAACTGTAGTATATTATATAGCTTAATGAAAGGAACTCATCACAATAACAAGAACTGCTAAAACGTCAAAGCTAAAAAGATTTTGATTCTTTCTTCCGTATGTTTTCAAATTACAGAGTGGAAGAGCCTGTGTGATTTAGCCTTAGAACTGAAATCTGTTCTACAACACAGGAGTCTAAGCCAGAGAGGGATTAGTGGAATACAGCAGACAGCAGAGAACAGGGCAGGTGCATGTCTGGAAGCCAAAAGAAGTAGAACAATAGACTACACAAAGTATTAAATCAACCTTAACTTCATCATGGAGATCTAAACAATCTCAACATCTATGACTTGCCTCAATATTACTTCTTCCAACCTCAAATATAAATGCTCTAAGTACTTATTTATCCTTGCAAGCTTTTTTACAACTTCACTAGTAAATTGCTATAATTCTGCTTAGACTAAACTCAGCTATAAGCAACTATTTCCTATAATTGTTTTCATTTAGTTTATGTTATTTGGGCATCATAAGGTAAATTAACAAAATACATTTATACAAGATTGCGTTCAAGCAAACAGAGGATAGCTGTATGTATTATAGTGCTGCAACTAGCTGTCTTGTAAATAAATGAAAGTATGTATTACATTTGGCTTTCAAAGGATTAATACACTTGCTACATAAAAGCTGTTCTAAACAGTCACAAGACTCCTTACTGAATTGTGTCTTTGTCATTAAGCTTTAGCAGATTATACTAGAAAGGGTGTTTGCAGTCCTTTCCTAACATGAAAACTTTCAAAGCTAATGATTCTACCATCTGAAAACAAACTCAAAACCAGTGCCTTCCTCAGATTTTAAGAAATCTCACTTAACCTGAAGACTTCAAATGCAATTAACTCCTTCTCTAAAATTACATAGAAAAATTAACATGTCTCTTCCTTCCTTGTGGTGCTACTGCTACCAGTACTGCAGTTAAGGTTTTAAATGGAGTTAGGGCCAACCTTGTCAACAATATTGGTTATATAGTAAGAAAACAAAGCAACTGGGAAAATAAAGCACATTCGTCTTTAAGACCAGCACAGTCCCTTCCAACCCAAATTATTCCAGGACTGTTACATGGCAGTTTAACATTTTACCTAACAAACCTGACTTTAATAGAAAACCCAAGAAGTAGCCAAGTGAGTGCACATGTTATAGATCTATTGGAAATAGGAAGTATTCTAGACATAAGAATTTCAAATCCTGTGTATGAAAAAGGAGTTTTGCTTTCCTAAAGTTAATGGCTCTGAAGAAATAAGATGGGACCCTAAAACAAAACTTTTTCTAGGAGCTTTTAGGAGATGGTGGTGGCAAATAGGTACTCCTGCATAGATCATGGATAACACCAGTAATACACAGTTATCGTTTCTGTATTTTTAAAGACACAGACAAACCACAGAGTATGCAAAGAGAGCTATAAAATTATTCCAGACCCAGAAAAAGAGCGTTAGATCAGAAATGTGTAACTTTAGTTCAGTAAAGAGAAAGGAGAGGAGACTTGACTGTAGCAGATATGTAAGCACCTCACAACAGGGAAAATATTTTAAATAATTAAATCCAGCAGAAAAAAATGCACAAGAACAAATGGTTGGTCCTTGATGACAGACAAACTCAAACTAGAAGTGCCACCCTTCTTTGTCTTGGAGTGCCAGTGATTATTGATAAAATCTGTGTGTTCTCAGGCTTCTTCTGAAGGCTGTACAGAGCACAGTTGCCTTTCAACTACTGAGCTAACAACTGAGTCAACTTAGAAGGATGTCAGACCAGCTAAACGTCTCCATTGATATCAGGCTTTGCAATTCTATGAGCCTTGTTACTTTCCCAAACAACATGATGTTGCTGCCCTCCTGTTTTCAAATTTGATGTACCATCATCCACGCAATCACTAAACCTTTTTTTTCCCCTCTCAAGTTTCTGAAATAATTTCCAATATTTGATGTTCAAAAAAGATTTTGGTTTTTGAAGGATCTGCCTGGTATTTTGACCAAAAAGAAGTATAATATTTGGTATGTTTGGAAGCAAACAGAAATCGTAGTTACTCACACAGTTCTAGTTCTATCTTTGCAAACAGGAATTCAAAATATATTTTTGTTTTTCCTTGATGTCTTTTTAGAGCAATTCATTCTATATATGGTTATGGAAAATACCTGAAGATTTTTCTCCCAAACACTGAACTTGCAAGCAAATCCTACCACTCTCTTCCAGACAACCAGTACCTGAAGCAGCCCCTCTTCTTTTTTCTTTTTTTTTTGAAATGCATATTTAAAAGGTTTGTTAGTAGCTATTAGGAGGTTTTATATCCACAAATCCTGTACCTATGAGGTAGACATGAACTATATGATTTAATTTGATTCCTTCTACTTCACGGCAATTACAGAACTGCATACTGTGAAGACCTAAAGCCTAGAAGAAAATTCTACCTTTAAGGTTAATTTCTTTTTAAATTGAGAACACTTTAATTTAAATAACAAGAAAGCTACTTCATGGTGCTTTAAAGTATGATACCACAAATAAATTCCTAAATGTTAATTACATTTTACCAGCCAAGTGCCTACACCAACACAAAACCAGAACTACCTCTTCTTAGCAAACATGGCAAAAGCATTCTTTTTAGGTATAGCTATTTTCAGAATCAAGTCTCAAAGATTAAAGATGTTTCAAATCTGAATTCTTCTGAATTCCAATTTGAAACATCTAGAAACTCATAAGAAGAGCAATTTTTTTGAAAAAAGCATATAAGAATTTTTAGAATAAGTTACCACATTTATGATACTTCAATGACTACTCTGCTTTTAAAGGAAATATCCATGCTAAAGAACTTTTTCACAGAATCACAGAACATGCTGAGTTAGAAAGGACCACAAGGATCATTCAGACCAACTCCTGGTCCTGCACAGGACCATTTTGCTCTATTTCTCTGCACAGCTTTGTAATTTAATTTTGAACAAGCAAATGCAGGTGAAAAACTCCAGATAAACCTTGTCAAAAGCTAACAGTAACATAATAAAAGGCATTTGAAGCAATAGCTTCTCCAGATTAAGAATTCTTTTTCCCATCTCAAAGAAAAATGCTCTCAGAAGACGCCACTCCTGCCCATAGAAGGGAGTAAAGAGAGGAGACCTAATGCAACAGCATCAGATCAATCCCTTTTCTAGAAGATCTCAACACTTTACAAAGAAAGTTGAAAATGTGCATGAAATCTCTCGCACTAAGTCTGTGAGAAATGTAGACAAAAATATGTAATTACTGTACAGTTGTGCAAAGCCCTTAAAATTAAGCTCAAGAAAAGAAATAAAGGTACTTCTAGCATCAAATTGTATCCTAGTTCTTCTATTGTTGCATTGAAACATTTTCAGTATGCGCTTGATAAATCTTCCTGGCAAATTACTTATTTTAGATTTACTAAAATATGCAGCAAAGCTTTTATGCACATAACTAGTATTTCAACAGCCAATAGTTAAACATTCAAAAACTATGTCAATATGAAGGCCCTGAAAAAAAAGCTAAACCAATTATGCCCTAAGTAAACCCCCATATCAGCTTAATTTTTAGAAAAATGCTTACACCAATCTGGCTCAAATCAAAGCTAAAAACATTACAAAATAGCAAAAAGGCAGAGTCTGGGTTGAAATTAAATACAATTATTTTCATTGCCTTTCTAGTAATACTTCTAGGTATGTCAGATTTGCTATCACTGACTGAATAAAGACATCAAAACCACCATTGTTTTGCAATTAATACAGATACACTTGATATCAGGGTGGGTTTTTTCTGTGCTGTCTAAATCACTGAGGTGAAAATAACAGTGTTGACAACCAAGACAACCTTCCTATTGCAATGGGGTACTATCACTTGAATGGTGAATGTTTGTCATAGCCTTCAGCTAACAGCCAGATTAGGGAAATGGGAGGGTTAGTACATAAAAGACATTCCTTCCACAGAGTAAAATATTAGGAACCTTCATTAAAGTTACAGATGCCACTTTAAAAAAACATGCAAATAGAGGTGTTTTTTTATGACCAGTTAGTAGCAAAGCATTGCTTTTACATGCTGCTGTGCATTCATGTCATTCAGAAAGGAAAAAAAAGTAACCTCCCTTAAGCAATCACAAAACAAAAATTGGTTGCAAGTTATAAACTTGTATACTGAAGATCCAGGGAGAAAAGCTCATTAATGAAAAAAGCAGTAATGCGTTTACATTCAAAAACATGTTACTAACCTGTAACGTTTGAGTAATTTATATACTTAAGGAAAAAAATACTTTTGCCTTTTTCTAGTACCTTAAAAAGTACTGAAATTCATATTTTGTCCAGCAATTTTATAACAGACACTTCTTTTTTTGTAGAATAAGAAACAAAGAAATGTCCCAAAACATAATTTAACATTGAAACAGTTGCAATGTGAACCGAGTAAATGCAAAGCATTTTGCCTAAATTACTTGAAATATTGTATTCCATTTCAAACAAGTTGAAATACAAAATACAAAGTTACAACATTGTTTCATATTGCATATATCAAATCCTTATTTCATTTTCCACCTAAAAACAGTTTTGTGTCCTTAAAGCGCTATTATTAAATGCAGCCATTATAGATCTAACATTAGATTAGAAAACCGTCACCCAATTTAATTCTCTGGAAATAAAGCTACCACTTGGATTTAACTCCCTGCATATAATCAGAACTGTGTACTACGGGCCACAGAAGAGCAAATCTTACCAGCAAGTGTGCCTTCCATTGAATCTTAGACTCCTCCTAAAATGCCAGAAGAGCAGGTACTTCCAGTACCACAAAACGTCTGCACGCTGCACTTGTCCCAACTAACAGTCAGGCAACAGCTGCTCAGTTTAAAGCTACGAACTGTGGCAAAAGGCATAACTGACATGCCTTGTGTAAGCCATGAAGAAGACATGCATTTGGCTGGCTCACTGAAAGGTCAGGTTTCCCACCTCCCCAGATAAAAGCTGAAACGCTACGATTCAAATGGAAGGAAGTTTAGAAATTAAGGATGAGTATACATCCTGCTAAGACTAAAAGCATTTGATTTTGACAGCAGAGTTATAAACAAGAGTGATTTTAATTCTGCTGGATTTTTGTCTTTTAATATATTAAGAAATAAGTTATCCTACACTCAGGCTTTTTGTACAAGTTATATTTATATCAATGTTGTTTAAACAGACCAAAAGTAATAAATGGAATTACTTTTGTTTTAGGAAACTTCATCTGAAGCATTACAAAAAACACAATGTGGGTTTCTTTATTAGCAAATGCCTTACCTTTAGAGCTATTTTGTTCTCTCCACTAACCACTCTAGTAAAAGGCAATAGCATTAGCTTTAATGGGACAAAGGACTACGACTTAGGCAACCATCCAAAAAAGTTTCTTTGAGAGGCAAAGTAAAGGAAAATCTCCCTGAGGCTTCCAGAAATGTGATTAACCATGAAGAAATTACAAATAGGGGGAATTAAAAAGACAACATAGCCCTCAGATTGCATCTATGTTCAGAAAGTAAGTAGACACCAAACCCCTGCCTTCATCCCACACTCATTATCTGCCTCTGGCATTTTTATCACTTCTTTTCTTCATTCTAACCTTACCCTTGTCTTCACACAGTTTACATCACTTTTACAAGCAGCAGGACTACATCACTGAGAAGTTAGTTATGAAATTTGCTAGAGTACACAAGACTGAAAACCAATATGCTGCCACAAGAAAGCTTTCTCCATTTCCCCAGGAAGTCTGAGAGAGAAGTCTGTGCAGAACTGGAATGCGAGCAGTACACTCAGAGACACTTTGTTTATACGGTGAATATACGTCTTGTCTGAAAACTCTCTACTGAAGGAATGACCATGGGACCTGGCCAACACGCCATTATTTCTTCATTGACAACACAAGCATATCCTTTCTTAATTGGAAGAATGAAAATTCAGTGTTGTTTCCAACTTCCAGCTGGAAACTAGGACACTTAAATTTTAAAAAAATCCATGTTAAATATGATAATGTAAGGATGTCCATGGAAATGTAATTGAAAACTTTAAAATTACGTTTATTTATAAATACAAATTTTATTAATGCTATCTCACTACAAATATACAAAATAAACCAACAAATTAAACATTTCTCATCATTAAAGGGTCAATACTAAAGTATTTTTCACTAGCTATAAAAGAAAGTATCTGAAAACCCAAAGAAAAAAATCTGAATGCTTTTGATTCTGCTAAGTAAACTGTACAGTATTTCTTAGAATTAATTTAAAAAAAAAAAAAAAAGTGTCAGGAGAGAAATCAAACAGCATTATCCTACAAAACTTGATTTTCTCATTTTCTCTCCTAGTTTGTTTCCTAAAAGCAAAACTTCAAGAGATGACTTTTGAGTCATCTTGATGCTTGAGTCCTTGGGGTTTTTTGCTCATGATTGACATGCTAACATAAACATACTGAAAAAGTTCCATTCTACACTTTAAAAGTTCCCATGGACACTACTTTTACAAAGACCATTCAAACAAATGTTCAGACTTTTGAAATAATAAACAATAATAAGCAGTCCAGGGATTAACTATCTGCACTCAGAATCCCATTTCTTTTTTTTTTTTCAGAAGAGTAGTCATCATTAAAAAATAATAAATTTGATTTTAAAACTAACATCATTTTGCACAAACTTCTGCTGTCTCAGCCTTCATCCAGACATGAGCATGTCCTTTATTACCCTCCTCACACAACAAACCTCTAACAACACATACATACATTCTATGAATTTAAACTGTTCTTTTTCTTGTGGTAGAAATAACAGCTATAGACTCCCAACAAAAATATTGCTCTATGCTGAGACTCAGATACACAGGTTAAAGGATCATCAGTACCAAAACTGTCCCATAGTATTACTGGGACCAAAATCTATATAAAATCATATGAAACTTAGTGCTATTTCTTATTGGCTTAGCCCAGTACACAGGTTAGGGTATCCAGATCCATACAGATATGTATCTTGAGTATGATGCCTATTATATACAAGGGTGGAATTTTACAGATGAAAATATATTACATTTTTTTGTTTAGATTACTTACACGGGTTAGCTTCAACCTACTGCCTGATTCGAATATGTGTCTATCTTGCAGTATATACACCTTAGTGAACCCAGAAAGAGGACTGTAAGGACAAGACAAGCTATGCTGGCAGAACTTAAACCTTTGTGCCTGTATTAAACATGTTGGATTAAAGGAAGTTTTTGTTAAATTTATGTTCTTTTTAAAATTAATGTTGTCTTTCTCCCACTACCCTTGGTAAGACCAATGTGGCTGCAACTAGGCCTGGCCAGAGGGTGACAGGTCCAGGAGACTGACCTCAGTGATCTTTCCCTTCTGTCAATTTGCAGGGACAATCATTGTAGCCAGCTCCAGACGGTCCCACGTGTCCCTAGACTTACAGCTGTCTTCCAAAATCTTTCTCCTTCCTGACATCTCAGCCTTGATCTGTGCTTCCTGCATGTCACTCTTCTTTCTCCTCCTAACCAGATGACCCGCACTTGTTCCTGCTCTTCCTGACCTACATCCTGGAGGCAACACAGCAGGCATGAAATCCTTCTCTCCTGACTCACACCCTTGCCTCAGGCCACATTATCTACATACAGTCTGACCTATCTCCAGTATTTGATATCCTCTCCTACAGTGCATTGCCTGGCTCGTTTTCTTACCACAGATTCTCAGCTTAAGACATATTTTGTCTTTTCAGGTCTTAATGTCATTTAGCTCATTTGGCTTTATCCCTCATTCTAGATGGTCTTAACCTTTGGACCCAAACACACACATCAGCTAAATCATGCTGGCCTTTCTAAATCTATGTACATCAAGCTTGTTATCACCCATTACTCCAACATATAGCTATCAGACAACTGCCCCAACTTCAGGGATCCTGGAATTTTCCCAATATTGTAACAATACACTTTGTGCAAAGGGTACGAGAAATAGCAGCGGTAAAAGCCACAGAGACTTGGGCACCTGTTTGCCATGCAGTCTTGCATATGGCAAAGTCTGGTTACGGATAAAGGGTAATCACTAAATTCTGTGGTTGAATGAAGTAGGTTTGTTTAAGATCAATGCAGTCTGCCTCCACATTCATGACAAATTAGTTTCCTTATGTTCTTGGTCAAAACTTGCTACTGTCTGTCTAACAAGTCCTGTTGAGCTTTCCTTGGAAGATGTAGTCTGATTTATATCACATAGAGTGGCATCAGACTCATCAATTCTACAAGATACTAAAGTGAAAGAATACTGACACAAAATGTTTGCAGTCTGCTCCATCTTCAGACACCTCTTTCTACTTTCCTTCCCTTTATCTTAGATTACAAACTGAATGAAACTGGGGTGGATGGAAGAGTACAAGTGTCTTTCAGATGATAACTCTATCAAATGTACAAACATTTTCACATACTCTAGTTCCTTCTTTAAGAAAGAGACAAAACTTTTTTTCACTTTCTGCATAAAAATGTCAACACCTTATGAACTGTGACGATGACTGGCCCTTCAAATATGACTCCAGTGAAAGTTCTGGCCCATTCACAACTATGAGCAAACTTCTGTAACAGTCAATTTATAAGACACAGAACAGGCTAAGAAGCAGGATTTCCTTTCCACAGGAAAAAAACTGGCTTCAATCCAAATCCCACTGAAAGACACTCTCAAAACGTTTTACTAACCAAAAACTCTGAGTTACATGCAGAGGTCCTAAAACAGTGCAGGATAAATGTCTTCAGTGTTCATATGTGAAAATTATGTTCTCTGTGGCAACAAAGATGCTGACAAGGATGTGAATGTCACTGACCAGCTGTGGGAACTCCAGGCATCTGTGGTTCCCGGAGTCCACTCTCAGACTGTCCCTGCGCTACCAGGAGCGGAGTCGCAGCCCCTCAGTCGGGAGCCTGACAGCTCTGTGAGCCATCTGAGAGCAGGGCTTGCAGGCTCCCTGCTCCAGGCCCAAGACATGACTCTCCTACACAGCAGGCCCTACATGAGTTTTTGAAAACTCTCAGTCTCAGATCCACGTGACTGGGAATTCTGGCTTAGGAGGTCTGGTATGTTTGGAAGCCTTCTGTGGAACTAACAACACTGGCTGATCTGCCCACAAAACCATCCTAGCCCTGGGGACTCAGAGCATTTTAGGTCCTTAGCTACCAAGCAAAACCTTAGAACACTATTCCCAGGAGCTGGACTGCTTTTGACTGCAAGGTTCATTGCTCAGGTCACTAAATAACCCCTGAAGGACTGAACACAAAGAACTCACTAAGTGCTTGGTGCTACCGAGACACAAACCCAGGAGACTATCCCAGTATTAGGGACTTGCTGTTTGCAGGATCCCTATTTCCAGGGCAGATATTACATAAAAGCCCTAACTAAAGACAGTGTAAAGTTTTTGAGAAGTCTTCCTTTTGAATCATGAGGGCACTCCCCATTAAAGTAGTGGGCTCCTCTTTAAATAGACTGTGCAAGAGGGTGCTGAACTTTGTCTCCAAAAATTGCAAACATTTTGAAAGAAAAGTAGTAGAATGCTGTCTAGTCCAGAAAAGGTTCTCCAAACACGAATCCAACAGCCCTTGAGATCTTTTCAAGACTTGATGATAGACTGGTTCTAATTAACAAATTTACTTCTGCTTTGGAAGCTTTTTAAGAACTGTCTTGAAAATCATTTGAAGTGCAGTAATATTTACTCTTTAGTTGACAACCGATTTGGAGTTTACAGTGCCTGCCTTCCCAAGAAGTCACTATATGTGACAGAGCCCTACTTTCATGCAGAGCTAAACACCTGCCTGCTGATTGCAGGTAGTGATTTAATTCTTTATTTTGCTTTGTTTGCGTACATAGCTTTTACTTTATCTATTAAACTCTCTTCAACTGAATTTTTCAAAGAATTTTTGCACTCTTACCCTTCTGATTCTCTTGCCATGCCATTTTAAGGGAGTGAATGGCAGCATGGTGCTACCTACCAGGGTTAAGCTGCAGCAACTATTAAAGCACAAGAGGATCAGTATATTCTCTTTTCAGTGCCTCCAAACTACAGAGTGAAGTGTTCCCATGACATTCTGTATCCTGTAATAAATCCTCTATTGCATTTGATGAGAGAGTTCTTATTGATATGAATTAAAATTCCTCAGGTTTAGATAAGATTAGTTTATTGTGGTTAAATTCAGCCATAGAGAGGAGGCTGGACAGATGAAAATAACCTTCTTATTAATCTGTATGGACAGGAAAATTTCTCAAAAGGTACACATCCATGAATAATGACCACAGCTCTGAATTCAGAATACGGCTGGGTTCCTTGCTAATGCAAATGACTCAGCCTCATCACCAGGTAAAACTCCATAAATGTTTTTAGAGAGGACTCTGTCATTTCTCAGATATAATACATCACTACAATATAACTGAACAGGAAGCTTCCACGTCCAGAAAACTTCAATATCCTAAAGCTGCAGCACACTCTTCCTCACCAGACACCAGTAGAGTAAATCATGCCTAGACCTCTACAGTAAATCCAATCTCTACTATCTACACAGGCTATCAGTGGAATCACAAACTGAGTTAAAAATCCTGGATTTTTTTTTAATGTCTTACATCCTTTGGCTCGGAATCCAACAACATACACCACGTAATACTGCCAGCACAGATATCCCCAAACTAGTGCAAAGTGTACTGGTACATAGAGTACACAGAACACACATGTGCACTCGCTAGCTCAGGCTCCATAAAAAGCTGCAGCCATTATCAGCAGCTCAGTGAGCCTAACTATTGCTGCTGCTTCCAGTTTCAGAACTCAGTTCTGAAGCACATGTTTCAGTTCATTTAACCTTGCTTTCCGAGCTGTTGCATGAAGGTCCCTGTTCATTTTTCTAAAGCGCTCATCTCCCCAGAACAAATAAATACCAAACAAAATAAAAAGGAAAACCCTACCAAAATAGGACATTATACTGTACATATATGTCTCTCACAGACAATGAGGGTATATGAAGCTTAGTAGTGTTGCTCAAGGTACTACTGAAATTCATTCAGATGCTACAAGTTTGCCTGTTATTCTTAGATATTTTAAAGCCTCCCTCTGCCCTTTGATTCACCTAGAGAGAAACTAATTAAAACAAGAAAGGGCCACTCTTTGGGATAAGACAGCCAGATCTAAGCATAAATTATACTTTTATTTTTCTGTAAAAATGAAGTCAGTATCTGCATTAGTTAAGGAACCATGCTGATTTTGCACTTATCTTGTCATATTTCTGAAAAATTTTGGGCAAGCCATAATATCCACATGCATCATTTCCACGATGGTATAAATACATCCTTTAGTTACAGTTTATCAGAAGATAATAAATCAAATCAATAAATCAATAAATCAAATGCTTGAGTAACTTATGAAATATTCTAGGCATTAATTAAAAATTAATTGATAGTGTAGGTACTATTCCATACAAAACCGTCTTTTAAAGCACAGAATTTGTACCAAGAAGGCTTTGTTTAACTTCCAAAACTGACTAAACTAAATCACATTAAGCATATTCTTATTACATACAAAGATGATCAGCATGGGAGTTCAGTATGCAACATCCATTTTCCAACAGGCATTTTCCATATAGACAATACCCATGTTATTTGAAATTATCCAATACTAGAAAGATGATGGACCCGGGAGAAGGCCAACAATACATCAGTAACAAAGAGTACATACTTCACAACACAGTGCTATGCTGACAGGTACTTGTATAATGACAACAATAATACCAAAGTAGAGCATACACTCCTTTCTCCAATTCTGAACCAAGCCAGCCCATGAGCAGGAGCACTTGGTAAATGAGAAATACTACACGTAGGAACACCCTAAAAACAATGGCTTCAGGATTAAATTTGGATGCGGGCAGAAAAGATTCCAACAAGAAAAAAACCTGAAAAGGTGTTTGTTTTGTAATAAGGCTCTTCTCAGTTTAGCTGGAGTTTTACTTTATTAAACTAAGATAGCTAGTCATTATGACACATCAGTGATTGCAAAGGAAAATATTTAAAAACATGAAAACCTTTTTTATCTGTTAACTTCAGAGTTGAGTAAATAGATGGCAGAATACTATATAATATTAATAATTTAGCAACTCATTCTATAATTTAAGTGGGCAGAGATTAAAAAAAATCTTCATTACCTTTAAGCATTGTTCTTCCAGTTGAGCCTCCGAAGATATTTAAAAGACCACTTCTTGCTCCTAATGATGTAGTTGCTTCTAGTAAAGCACCAGTTATATAGTTAGAGAGTGCAGTCCTCTGTAAAGTTGCACGATATTGACAGTAAGCACCTGTTACACATGGTTTTACACAAAAACCATCTCCTTTGCATATACAGTCTGTAACAAATGCTGGGGGCTTTCTCAGAAGATGAGGAATATATTCAAAAATATCTTCTGCTCCTTCCTCTTCTTCTCTCACTGTACTGAAGATCTGTGGAGAATGCAAAAGCATGGACTGTTAGTTCACTTGCTTAGGATAACACAGTGAATATAAAACAATTCCAAATGACCACGACTTCTTGCAAAGTTCAATGACCTGCAATATCTACTTATCCAAAACTGGTTTGTTAGGATTTTAAGTTAGGCTCCCAAACAGGATATTTAAGTAAGACGTCATTCTGGCTTTCAATCTATGGCTACAAGCATTCTAAGGATAACTATTAGACTAAAAAAACCTCACACTGATATACCTCATCAACATTTAAAATACAGAATATGCACAAAGTTTTTATAATACTATTAAATCTATTGTACTTCCAGAAAATCTTAGAGATATCAGTAGCAGAAAAAACAGATCAACTCGGGGCTGGCACTTTTTCTTGCTGAGTGGGTGGGGTTTTGCAAACAGAAATGGTTTTAATCACTCTGAACCCTCTTTCAAAATGCTGCAGTGTCACGTTTATTGCATTACTTCCAGCCTACCCACAGGTCCTGTATCTTATATTGGTTTAGTACTCTTTTTCCAATATTTGTGATAACACACTAATGAACTTCAGTCTGTGGCTTAGCAACTAAGTAATGTTTGCTTATTTAAAAGAGTCTAATGATCAAAGCAAGAATCTGGAAGAAATCCCTTCATTTAGTATACAAGGGGAGACTTGATTCTTTGCATTCTTGTATGTTGACTTACTGATTAACATTAATAATTTGTTTCAACGATCCGTGCTTCTTAGTTACATAGCGTAAACTACCAAACTAAAAATTAACACCCAGAAAGATCAGTATAACTGTCACCAGGACAGGTGAAAAATTTTTCAGGAGGTTGTTCCCCACCAGTCTTAGATGTGCAAAAGAAATAAGCTGATGGCTTCATGACAGTTTTTTTTTTAAATTAATGCCTTGTTTCTTGTTGCCACCCTTTCCCACATACAAACAAAATACAGCTATCCATGAACATGGCAGAAACTGCAGCCAATCCTACAAAGCAAGCACACATGTGCTGAGTCACATGATAAGAAACTGTTTGCACAGTCTGTGCATGCCACGTGTCAGAGGCACCAGCACCCTGCCCACAGGACACAAGGAGGGAAGCAGCTCCCGGTACAGGGATCTCACACCCATCCACTTCTGCCCTGAGACTGGCATTTACCCTGCCACGTAAGTGAGGGGGGATCAAAATCCCTGCTCCCGTGAGGGATCTGACCCTCCACTAACAGAAGAAGCAAACAATGATGTCGTTCTTTCATCCGTGTAAACAAATTGCAGAAAATCAAATACAATCCAATATATAAAGTACATATTTGTTATCTTAGCTTTAATTTTTGTATTAACCATGTTTGAGGAAACCAGTAAAATTTTATATTAAAATTATAATTCATTAACTAGAAATGTAATTCAATTATTTGAAAAAGAACACTGACATATTTATTAACATAAAAAAAGAAACTTTCACATGTTGACTATGGCCATATATAACTCAATTCCATTAAAAGAGAGTTTCTGTGATGCAGTACACTATGAAATGCCATGGCATATTTTTTTCCCCTCTCTTTGCAAACTTTCCAAAATTTGTTTGGTCTGAGGTTTCTGAAAATATTATACCTGCATCTTTTTCTTCTTTTCTTTGCTATCTGGCAGTTTTACAGACTTTTAGACTGTCAGTACAGACACATCTCCACCTTGGTTCAGAAAGAAAATGTGCTCTTAAAGCGTGCCTTACCTGGATGGGATGTGTGTAGACCTTTTATTTAGCTAACTGTCTGCAAGTACCTTTCCAAAAGGTGTACTGTGAAATAGCAGACCTTTGGACTCTGAGAGTGTCACGCAAAGCAGACATAATTAGTCTTTTTAGCTTGTTTAAAAAAATATTTAGTTAATGAATATAATTTAACTTCTCAAAACTGCAGTTACCATCCAAAATATTTTTTTTAATTGCGTTCTGCAACTTATAAAGGCATGTTCTGTTGCCTACACAACTAAAATTTCTTTCAGCTGCCATAGCAAAGAAACCATTTGTTGACAGAAATAGGCGACAGTGTTTTGCTGGAGAGATTATACATAGAATAATGGTGTTAATCTCTTCTGTGTAGACTTGAGGGCACTAGCTGTCTCCAAAGACTCTGCATGTCACACAACATTTTCAGATTCTGTTTTGATGTGTTGAAGTTCTAAGTGTGTTACCTCTGCTGCACACAGAGGAGTTTACAAAAAAATACAGACTTACAATGTGAATACTTATCAGCCCCTGTAAAAGAACTGAAACAATCAGAATGGCCACAAATCCCTCAGGTAACTGATAGGGGAAACCACCTTTCAGAGAGGTTGCAGCAGACAACTGGGGAAACTTAATCTTGCCTGGGAGACAAAGAAGTTCCAAGCCAGGGTTTACAGATCATCCTGGCAGACTCCAGATACTATTGATCCATGTCACTATCAAAGAATGACTAATGTAATTAAAAATGAATGTGAACCAAAAAGAGGAAAATGCAGCACTAAACTGACAGCTAGCCATCAAAAAACAAAGTCTCACTTTTGTCTTACACATCAAATTAAAGATTTCAAAACCATCTGCAGTTAGATGTTGCCATATCTCACCTACTGCATAGAAAGCAGTAACTCATGAGAAACTCAGGACAGCATCTGAATCTAAAAGTGTTGTGATATTAAACATTCTGTAATGAGCACACAACACTTTTGAAATAAGGAACGAGATGAAACAGGAAACTACATATACCAATACAGCAGTATTGCAATCAAAGTATACTAAGGCTTCCACAGATTTTTACTTTCCTCTATTTTTTAAGGAGAATTTAATGGTAAGTAAAAGGAAAATAAAAATTACTTGAAACATAAAATATTTCTAATTTCTACAGGAGAAAAACATCCTTTAACTCAAAAATTAAAATTAGCATTAAAATAAAGATTAAATTCAGGCAGAATTCCATCCTTGTAGCTTTACAACCAAGTCCATACTTGGAAAATACAGGGAAACAAAATAGATTTTTCAGCTCTTAATAATGTATGCAATAAATCATCAAAACTACTTTAAAAAGCCTCTCAGTTTTGCTTCAAGTAACTTAAAATGGTATCTGCAAGTTAACTTATTGATAACCTTCAGGCAATAAAACTTTCTTACAGTGACAACAGACATATTTTGCTAGGATATTAAAAATATCCTAAAAATAACTATAAGAACAAGGAACTTATGCTAGCCTTGAAACTATTCCTTGTTTTCCTCTTGCAAGCTTTTTTTCTGTTTAATCATCATGCAATTGCAAATTGCAATATGTCCTTTTCTCCATGACATTACTATAGGTTTACTGTGTAGAAATGGTGGAAACCTAAACACTGCAGCCATTTATTGCCCAGTTTACGACAGATATTGCCCCAAAATGAAACTAGACTTCATGGGTGCTGCTGTACTGGAAATATCAGATACAGCAGTTCATAAGAAATAATTGTGATTTCTCACTTAAACTTACATGCATCTCTACTGTAGTCTTTTTTTGTTTCTCTTTTCTTATTTTTTTCTGCCTCAGATATTTAGCTTAGAACTTGGAGGCATGTTATCATATTGCCAAACATTTAGCAGCTGCTGTGTATGAAACCTAGAAACTGGAACTAAGAACAGACCAAAAAATGTCCCATTATTAGGAAGCAAGTTTAATTTCTCTCATTTTGTTAAAATAACAAAGAATATGTGTACCCAAGAATTTCATTGCAAAGAATAGTCATGAAAAATTATACTTATTGTTACTACACTGTAAAAATATGAGAAAATAGCATGTAATGGGGTTTTAATACTTCACTGCATCTGTCCAAACACTCTCTAAATACATCTATCAAGATATCCTGAATGATTAAGATGAAATAGTGAAGTGTAGGAGGTATGTGCATATGCTCAGTTGGTACAACATATTTCAGTCTGATTTCCTGGCTGTTCACCTACAGAGAATTTCTATGATGGAGGGCTGCTGATAGCAGCCTGCCTTCATTTGTTGCACACTTTTAAAGCAATTTTAAATGGTGTATTAACAAGCAATAACTCTCAGGACACTATGTGTTGAAGATTTAAATATCTCCTTTGAAAACACAAAGGTTTTACAGAACATACAAGCCTAAACTCAATTAACATCACAGGAAATGCTGCTCTTTTCAAATTTTTTCTGTTCCAAGAAAAATTACATTGAAATGAGGAAACTATGATGGTGATTTTTCATTTTGGCCCTGCAGGTTTTTCAGAAGAAAACATTTACTAATATTGATCAAATGAAGCTAACACTGATCTCTTGGAAGTCATGACCAAGGACCATTCCAATTGCTTTTACATGTATTTATTCTACCATTTAATTCAGATATCTATGGCATGGAATACAAGCACAGACTGCTAAGAAAAAACCCCACTTTTGGCAGAAAGAAAGCAATATGCAAGGTGAACTTGGGTGAATGAGGCATTGATGCACAGTTGGTCAATGCTTCAGTTTCATGTCTTCCAAAATGGTACTCCATCTTAACACTTTGGAGCATTTATTAGTACAAATGTAAAAAAGAGTTGATGCTGATACCTAATTTTCTGAAGTACACTGGATTTTCTCAGCTTTATCTCATTCAGGTTATGACCACACCCACATTGATTAGTTTATGACATTTTCAGTTCGTTGTTGAAGTACAAATCTTTAATTCAAGGTCTTTCTAAAATATTAATCTCTTGTAACAATTTCTGATTATGTATCAATTATAAAAGCTGAAATACATTAAACACTGAATGCATTTTTTGTTATGCCTAGAATAGAGTATATGTTTGTCTTTCTTCTTACTGTTTATGTGACATTCTCATCCCAGAGCCCATATCTCAAACAGTCGTGCAGGTTGTTCAAACCAAGGGATATTACTGTATTTGACAAAGAGGATGCTGTGAACAGCTGAAATGTCTGCTCTGTCAGGACTATTTCTTAGTTCTGTTCACTGGCAAGTCTTCTTCACTTTAGCAATCGAATAGGTGAGGTCTTAAAAAATCCTTTCAAGAAACTGGACATTTTGGTAAGTATTCTTCAGTGTTTGGAGTACGAAAGCCAGACATCCAGACTGTTAGAACATTATCTTCTTGGTGGTACTCAGCAGCCTGTAACCAAATAAGCACACACCAGGAGAGCTGATGAAATTTTTGGCTATGTGTCTTACTGAGTACTGGTATTTTACAGAACAAGTAGGGCAAGGTTTATGATAAAACCTGTGGTCAATTAAATTCCATTCCTAACTTAGTATCCCAGGTGAAGTGGATGAATACAAACAGTCAATTATAAGCTTTTCTAAATTGTAGCACCATTGAAATTTGTGAGAGACTGACAATGGTGCATCCCAGCAGGAGATGAAACACCATTTTCATTCCAAATGCAAAACAGAGCACTGTAACAACTGTAACAACTGTAACACTGTAAGAAGAAAACTCTGCCTAACCTGGAACCAGGACAACTACCTCTCCCAAGCTTCTCTGATCTTTTGTTTGTCAGGTACCTCTGTTACAGTTTCTCCCATGTGGCAAATATGAAAACAACTATCTGGCAATTTTGCAAGCTGGCATCAAACTTACAAGTTCCCACAGATCCTCAAGATACAACTTTTTTGGCTAACAGGCAACAGTCTCAAAGTATGAACAGCCATCTCAGATTAAAATAAAATAAAATACAATCAAATGAAGGGTTACCTATCATGATGCCTTTCTTCATAGTCAACAGCTTTTGGAGACGTATTTCAATGTCACCCTTCAGCTGGCTTTGCAAGCCAATAACTGCCTCCCCAGCAGAACTGACAGCAGATTCAGCAATGGCACTTGCCACGTGGCCTGCCTGTAGCTTTATCAACAGGAGAAAAAGAACTACCACCACCTGAAGATTTTGCTGCAACACAGACATTTGGTGCAGGTTTGCATTTGTGCTCAAGAAATAGCAGTAAAGGGCTGTTTTCACGACTCAGCAGCAAGAAACCTGGAGCTATAAACACTCATTCACAGTGAAATACATGCAATTCAGCAAAACCTGAAAGAATATCAGGGCTTGACAGTGTTCTCTATATCTTAACATGCTCATATTTTGCTCTCTATGTATTTTCATATGGTGCTTAAGAATAATAACTTGCCTGCTGAGATGCTAATTTTTGTAATGGAAAAATTCCTTAAAATATCCCTAGACTGCTGAAACACTGGTCTGTGTTTAAAAAAACTGCCAGCAAAATAAGAGGATACAGTGCCATGGTATAATCCAAAGTGTACTTCATAAGATATGAGGAATACTGTGTTGTCTTGCGGAGTAGGGGGCAGAGGCAGGGAGAATGCCTTCCTCAAAATACATATACACAGTAATCAGTACCACTTCAATTTCACCCAGTATTTGACAAATGTGTTATCTACTATTAGGCATGTTCAGGATGGTGTTGTTCACAGCTGTTGTTCATCTTTTGTCTGGGACACTATACAGAAGAAGACCAGGAAATTCTCTGAGAATGCAAAACCAGCAAGGTTTGTTTGCTGCAGCAGCACACTGCATCACTTGCAATTGCGGGCAGTGAGTAAAAACAAACACTGTACTTTATGCCCTTACTGTCCAAGAAATGGCTGGGGTGGGAGGAGTGAACACGATGCCAAGGTACAGCCTAGCATATACTATCACTTTATCCTTACAGTAGGAATAAATGTCCTAATTCAAACAGAAGTTTCCCCTCCCGGGTCAGGGTGCATACAACTGGCAGAGGAGGTGCGTGCATTCGAGTCTGTTCAGTCCCCTCACACCTCTGAAGGAGAGAACACATCACAGGAAAGACATAAAGGTCTTCAGACGCCTCTTCCTCATAGGAGTCAATGCTTGTTCCAGCATACTCATGTAGCTTTTCTAACATCCAGCGAGAGAGCCACTGTGAGAGACCCAGATATTTTCCTTTTCTGCAAATGATCTTCAGGTTCTAGAAATTTAGAAAAAATACTGTGGTCACCTGTCCCCTTCCAGCATCTGTCTTGCCAATATCCTTTTTGCAATGTCTGCTATCAGAAACCTTTCCAACTGCTGTATTCTCTTCAAGCATGAGGGAAGTATTGACATTTACGTCAGGACAGAGCACAAGACAACACTACTGTGCTACAGAGCAATAAAGCGCACTTATTCAAGTTTTGTTGAGTATTCAGCAAGTTTTGTTGAGTATTCAGTTCTACACAGTAAGTTGTAACTGGGCAACGTGGCACAGAGCAGCAGAGGACATACAGAAAACAGATGAGTTGACCCTGGGAACATGGAAATCAGTTTTGATGGCAGCTGGAAGGCTGCCAAAAGAGCGATCAAGCACAGATGTGCCCGAATACTAATATTCATTAAGTGATGTTCTGTGAACTTTCTGCAGCTTCGACTGCAATTACAGAATCTGCATTACCTCACCAGCCAATATTTCTTATGAATTGCATCCTGTTAAGGATGAGATAATTTCAAGGAAGAGAAACAGAATTTAATGAGGATCAAACTATCTTGCACAGGCAAGCCTTAAGTACAGTTCAGCATTCTTCAGAAATATTATTAGCCACTCCTATTCAGTTCTGGTATCTGACAAGTATCTTTAGTGGAGAACTTTTTTTCATTTGTTATCATCAGGAAATGATGACACAGTTTTAAAAAAATTAATGTGAGACTTGGATTTATGACCAGAAATTGTAACAGCGGGTCCAAACTTCCACCAAGTCATCGTTTTCACTTTTGATAAAATTTGGTTGCTATTACTTACTTATTTTCCATTTCTGTAAGGTAACAGTACTAATTTTAATAGCCCTTACCAAAAGAAAGATGGACTTCACAGATTCAGAAGATGGAAAAAGCAGTGTGATTTAACTGGGATACAGATTTAACATGGCATCTCTACCCCCAGAAAGTCCTGCATTTCACGGCAGGTAATATAATTTAGATTCAAATAACTACTAAGAAGAATCAAGATATAAAACAGACGCTGATAAAAGGCATTCATTAACTGTCATTTGAAAGTTTTTTCATAAATACTTGAAATTTCAAGTTTATTATGGAGAAAATGAAAGGATGACATCAAACACAATATAGGAGTTCTTCACATCACTTTTCAGCAATGTGAAACAATGCCCTTGCCAGTGAGAGAAACCTCTGTAATCTTAGCCAGAAAAGCCAAAAACATCACTTTCTGATCAGCTGGGTGAGTTGTTTATACTTCTGTTGATACAAAAGTGTATGTGAAAAAAAAAATTATTTTTTTATTACTAAGTTAACTTCCTAACTGCTTCATTTTAAATATTTTATCTTTTTCTAGTACTTCGCAACTTACGACTTTTAGCTGTTTACTGTTCTACCCTTGTCAGCTCCACATGCAGACAGTATTCTTTTTATTTCCTGAGTACTTATTTGCTTCCTCCAAACTTTTACTGACAATATGATTTACAAACAATATGCTGTCTTAGTAACTAAATAAATTAAATTACTCTTTTAAATAAATATCTGTGTTATTTCCACCTAAATAATGCACAACTTGTTTTTTTTTTTTACAGAAAAGCTGCTAGTTTTACCAGTCTGAAGTGGGTCATGTCTTTGAGCACCTGATCATGTGGAATAGAATTTCTTGCGTTACCCTACTGTGTTAAATTACCTACTGTGTTTTTAACATAAAATATGCACCACACACATAACCACTTTTCAAAAGCAGATTTTAATAATGACTTTTGATGCACCTTACTGATGAAAAGAAAAAAATCATTCATATAAAACTTCACAGGTGTGTTATAAAAAATATTCAAAACAAGAAGATGACTAGCAAGTTGACTTTTTGATTCAGAATAGAAGTTTTAATGTACCTACGTACTTTATCTAAGACAGGCTAATTAGGCTTAAAACTGTGAGAAAGACTGAAATAATTCACTCAAACAGTGTAGATGTTAGAATATTAAATTTGTCACGATTCAATAATTTCAATTCATGACAGATGAACATTTTCATTTCAAACTCCTCCTTTCATTGTAGGAGAAAGGTCTTTGGTACATCAAACCATAATGGGATGCTAGTATTACAATGGATCGCTGAATCTTTCAAATGCAAGTAAGAAACTGTAAGAAATTCTAACAGAAGCCACTGAAAATTCTATTTATACATCCTTTAAAGCTTTCTTTCTTCAAAGGTAGAAAAGAAAAATTAATTCAATTAGTTCACTGAAGGTTTCAAACAGGCATCACATTCATATTTTTCATTTCCAAAATACTGACATGCAGCGGGTGCATTCAAAGTAGGTGAATACCAACCACTCAAAGTAGAGGAACCCAACAGCCCCCTTACCACATCTTCTTCTTACTTATTATTCTCTATGTGGAGCAATACCAAGCCTATATTTTCTCTAAAAACCAAACAAAAACCTCACACACGCATCAGATCCAGGCAGAAATCTGTATGGGTTTGTACCTTAGTATCAAGCGTATCCTTCCCATTTGAGGAAAGGCTTCCACAGAACTCACACATTTAAAAATAGCTGCATTCCCACTCATGTGAACTGATTATTTAAACAGCTTTGAAAGATGAGCTTAGTTGCATATTCCTGAACTACAAGCTGACAATAAGGTTGAGGAGTAACACACAGTACAGAAAAAACCACTAAAGAGATCTCCTGTCAACATGATCATCTTAGAACCAAACAGAAAAACCTAAAAAATTATGGCTGTTGAAGACTATGTCTCACCACCCCTTACATGTTTGGTTTTTCATCCTATTTCTACAATCTCATTTATTTGTCGAAGTTCACCATAGCTGCTTATGCCAAACTCTGGCCTTACGTGTTCTTTAAAAATATTACATTAATATGTATACTTACATAACTGATTCAGAAAGCATGCAGTCTGTTCCACTCCCATGTCTCTCATATTAGAATTCATAAGACAGCCAACGGAAAAGGTTAAAAGTCATAGAACTGGTTAATTCCATTTTTACACTGTGTGATGCTGAAAACTGTTCAGAATTGCTTATGAAGGTCTCAAGGTCAGACTAAATGTGCCAAGGCTCAAACAAAGTACATGTAATAAAACTGTCTTTGTAATTACACAATTACTATTATTAGTGGTATCAAAAAAGGCTCATAATGGGGTTTTACCGCACTTTGCATTCTGGACTTCCATTGAAAGGTGGATCTTTCCAAATCTATCAATAACACTCTATAGCTCAGATCTGTAATCAGAAACCTAAGGATTAAACAAATGTAAAGTGCAACAGAACCTTGCTGTATCCCTAAATATTTTCATTTATAACCAATAGTAATTGATACTACAGTAGAAGATTGGTAGGCAGATTACTACAGCTGTAAAATTTATGCATCCTACCCATGGCATACAGCTAATAAAAGAGCAAGTTTTCCTTAGCACAGGAAATCTAGTTCTCATTTTCTAATTTTATAGACACTGAATCCATGCCTATTTGTTTGCTTGTCCTTCAGCTGTTGGGTTCACAGGGTCACATGAATAATTATAAGATTATTTTGGATAGTACTTAGGGGCCAGGAAATTCTCAGAGTTTTCATGACTGAATTGTTTGATAGACTTTTAGGTCAGGATACAGAACATGATTTCATGAAACAAAATAACTCTGTTCTATAAAGAGGCATTTTCCACTTTAAGGGTTTTTTATTTTTAATTACTCAGAAATAGGAAAGGCACATTTCCTTGCCCAAACTCACAACTGAATATTGATACTTCAAGCTTAGTTTTTAAATTACATATTTAATCTTAATTTACTGATAAAAAGTGAGTCTTCATTCATCACTGTTCATAATTAACATAATTTAATAACAAACCTAAAAGAGATAAAAATAAAAAGGGCTATCCTGTGAATTTTTAGAACAAAAATTTTGGCTAAAATTAAGCAATCACATAATCACAGTGGTACAATGAAACAATTTTACTTATGTTGGTTTCTTGAATCAAGAACATAGTACCTTCAACACTATTCATCTTCCCTGATCATCAGATGCTAAGGGAGACTGTGTTGGATCTGTAGAAAGTATCTAAAGTGTAGAAACGCTAAAGACAGCATGAACAACTAAAATATACAATGAAGTAACCTAAAGAAATAACTTCCTGTTTTCCTTGTTTCCACCTGAGGTGTTCAGCTGCTGCCTTCAAATAGCTGTCCTGCAGAACACCATACATTCAATTTTCACATCATATTTTTATTTTATGATGCAATTTGATTATAGACACCTAATATACACCAATAGCCATACTTACATTAAGACAACTGTATACTTGAATAAAACTGAATCTACCTAAGTAACTGTCACTGAAAGAGTTTTCAATTATCATCCGAATCGGCTAAAATGATGAAAGGATGGTAACATTAGGATTAATTAAAATTGATGCTGTCTCTAAATGGAGCTTCGGAAGATAATACCAAGATCTAAACATGGGGCATGGATTCATTAATTGTATTTCCAGTTCAGTTTAACTTGACTGAAAATCACAAAGGAGGTAATCTAATGTTTCATAATTTTCAAAAGTTCTAATTCCTTCATCATATTTAAAACATGCTTTTTAAAGTAAATATGCTTGTTTTAAGAGAATGAGTGAAAGAGTAGAGTGACTGAACCAGGGAGAAGGAATAAGAGTACATTAGTTCAGTATTTAAATTACATTTTTTAATTGTTGATGAAGTAAGTTTCTGCAGGACCAGAGTATGCGTTCTCTTTTCTTTTCCCACTGGAGTGGAATGTCACTGGAGGCTTGATTTTCAGAATTTAAGGCATCTGGCCTAAGACCCGATGAACAAAAATATTTTAAATTAACTTTCCTTATTCTCTGGGGATTGTTACAGACCCGGGGGCTAGAGTTTAGTCATCCACAAGATTTATTTTGCTTTAGCATTAGCTTCAACTAAACTTTGTATATACAACAGCTTCCTTACCAAAATTCACAGCCACTCTGCTCAGTGTAATCATTTTTATAAATTGCAATTATATTATACTGAATTACATGCACAAGTGACCTGTGTGTATGCTTAGCCTCTCAAAATTAGGGATAAAACTTAGATTCCTATTACAAGTTTCTCTTTCATACTATCACACCAGTTCTGCAAAAGCTTTGATTCATTTATCTACATGTGCCAAATTTAGGATACTTTAAATTTTCAAATCTTCACCTTAGTGAGAAATAGTGCTCTTCAAGAGCTTTGGGAGAGCTGAGTACAGATTTGTTTTGAATTAACTGCAGCAAGTTTTCATGTACATAACAAACTATCCACGTACTTGAGGGAGAAAAATTTGTAATGGATATTTCAGTTAACTATTAAGCAAAAATGGTTGTTTGCTCTTGTTTTAAATAATTATCGTTGAAAGCATTGTATGTTTCCATGAAACTCTAGTAGTCGCTTAACATTTTACTGAAGTCCTAAATACTTTCAATTTGACAAGTACATTCTTAAGATCTTTAGAGGGCGGTTTTGCCACTGCATCATCATTCTGAGAATAAGCAGGAAGACTTGTTCAAACAGTGCTGCGATAAGAACTTGAGGTGACATCAGGGACAAAATCTCCCAGGAAAACAGTATTTTATAAAGATTACATAGATCTAATGGATCTCTAGTGTAGTACAGAATAACCATGGAGATATATTATCCAGACAACTGATCTCTCAGAGTCACATCGAGGACAGTCTATTCTGTTGAATAAGGGTAAAGTTTACATATGCTTTTTGTAATAGAAATCTCATCAAATGCCAAATCTATATTAAATATATAAACCTATTGTAATACTGGTGCAGAAAAGGGCAATTCTGTGGTGAAAAAAAGTTAACTTTCATCTGAGATGGGTACTTCTAAAACCTATTTTAAAATTAGCCTTTATTTTCCAAAAGTTACTCTACAAACTGTACTAACACATTCTTCTACAAAGAAAACTGCTTATGAAGATGTATTTATCAAAGACCACATAGAAACAAAAGATGAAGCAATGATGGACATCTAGATGCTTATGACAATGTACAGTATAAAGCTTGGGCACTAGTTTAGTTTTATTAAAATGATTGATTCAAAAAAGACACTGGCTGAGAGTCATGATCCCTCTCTAAATTAACAGAGATGTAAGAACAAATAAAGATGGCAACAAATGCAATACCATAAACTAAGAATGCTTTTATTAACTGTAATCTCAATATGTGCTTGATAAATGCGTGACTGTAATTCAACATTTTGTCTAGTCATTCTTTTTTTTAATCTTCTGACTGGCTAATTATGTATTTTATTCATTTACAGGGTATTAATGCCCTGGACTTAGTAAGGTATCAGCAAAAGCCCTTATTCACATGCCACTTAGCAATATAGTCATTTAGTAGAATGTCATATTTGTATATCCCAGAGCTCGCCTTTTTTATCACTTTAAAACTGGAACTTTTATCTTCCTATGCATTTTTTCTGCTTCTTGGAAAGTACATCCCACAACCTAATGCTGCCAGACATTACCACAGCATATATGACTTAACATTACTTGTAATGTATCAACATTTAGTTCCCCTTTGTATTATGATTTTGTAGCAGCACAAAAAAACAATTGATAATTGGACCCTTTACTGAAAGCCTCAAAGCTTTGTCATAATGTTCCCAGGTCATTTGCTTTGAACATAATAAAGCTAACCAAACTACAAATGTATCAGAAAGGTAAAACTCCTCCTGCTAGTTAAGTGAAAATAAGACAAGTTGTCACAGAGATGCACAGTTTGTGTTCATTAAGTGTAACCATCACAACTTATTCTTACTAATCATCAGAGCTTATGTACAAGAAAGAACATTATCATGTTATTTTTACAAGTAGGTACTTGGATCCCTCATTAACCAACCTACACAATAAATTGCTTGCACCAAGTCAAAAGCACAGTTCATAGTTTAAATTCCTGAAACATATTGCTTTACTGGAATACTAGCCCAGTACATTTAAACATTAGACAATATCCAAGTTTTTTAGATTATTTAAAAGTACAACATATGTTTGAGAAAAGGAAACAGTTCTCTATCATCACTAGTGGGTAGTGTAATTTTAGGTTCACATGCACACGATGGGAAAATAAGACAAAACAGTATGTTTAGCATTTATAAAAATAGACATAATAATTAAATGTCAGTCTGACTGCATTTTGACTGAACAGTTTTCTATTGATTACACAGGGTGAAGTGATAAGGACAGAATTTTTCTCATTCATATTCTACTGCATATTCAAAAACCAAAGTCTTTTATATTTTGTTTATGATTGCAACATACTTTACTAAAAAATATCAAGTGTTTTCCATAAATCTTTGCTGTACGTGCAACATTTCCTCATCAAGCCACAGTAAGAGTCAGATATTCATTGGGGGGAGTTAATGTCGACTTCATTAACTGCATCTAAGTATTTTATCAAAACAATAAAATAAGAAAAATAAAAGCCTGTAATTAGTAACTATATTACTTTATTTATAGAGTTAGTAGCAATACTAAGCAAAAAATAGACTTTTATAACTTTTTGTGCTAAAATTCCCTAAGTGGCTTCACAATCAAACACAATAAGCTAGTAAACATTCACATGCAGCATGCCTATTTTAAATAAAAAGGAAACAACACAGACTTTTCAAAATTACTAAATTGTTTACATCTACCGGGTAAGTACTGACTGAAACTTGTTCCAGAAAGAAGTATCTTGCTTAATAAAGCAAGAATATATTTTTCTCCAGCATTACATTCTTCTTTCTGATGAAGGAAAGCTTTCCTATTATTCCTGTAGTAAGAAAAACTTTTTAACATTTTATATTACATGAACCATACCTCTTTCCCTTGTGTTTCATCATATCCATATCATATCAACTGGCAGGAAAAATGACAAAACTGTATGGAAATTGAAACAAGCCAACACAAGCAGAAACTGCAGGTTGGCTTTCAGCAACACAAGATGACAGCCTGTTCCCCTCTACAGAGACTGCCTAAGAGCAGCCTGGAGAGAAAAGAAGTGTGTTGCCAAATCTCAATCCCGTCGCTGCATTTCACATGGTGCTGCCTCACCTCTGCAGCTCCTACAAGTCTGCTTCCCAACAGCCAGTGGAAATTTGTTCCTTGTAAAAACTGCATAAGCATTTCAATGTGATCACAGACACACAGATAATAAAATCTGATACATTTAATGTTTAATTTTGTAGACCTACTGGAGTTTGTGTTTACGTTACTGCAAGTGAAATGATGCAGTGCCAAATTTATCTGAAAGCACTGCCTTAGACTCTTGGTATTGTATGAATTTATAGAAAAAAATTAAATTTGCAATGCCAGCCATTAAGCAATTTCTAAAATGTATTTAAGAAAATAAGGTCACTGGCATGATGTAAACTCACTGAAAGTAAAATAATTCTTCCCACATAAAATTTCTCATCTCTAAACTAGTAATACAATTATATTACTGCAGAAAATATGCAGATTATAGGAAAAAATCTTTGAGACGATTATATAAACAGAAGAAGATTATTTCTAATTACGGTCCTCTTGAACAAGTTCCCAAGCACACTGCTGAGCCGCCACACACTGCTCTGCTCTCAGGCTGCAGCGTCCCTTCCTGCAGACCCACCGTATTTCTTCACAAGGGGGCACAATTTAGAAAGAAAAGGCTGAATCACAAGTCATTTTTGCAAGCCTAAAAATTCCAAGGGAAACTGTATACTACTTTAAGAGGGTCACAGAGAAACACAAAGAGGATGAAGGAGAATTTCTGCTAGTGCAGGAACTGTGAAATAAGCAGCTTTACAAATGTCTTTTTTTGGTGATTACAGATACATGAAGGAGCCAACATGAAAGTACTGCAGCACATTGGGTATTTTGTGGCTTTCCTCAAAAAGGGTCCTTAGAGTGGGTCACACTTCAAATAAACATGAATAATTCCATATCTGGTAACATGGGTAGCTTTATCTCAGAAGTGGGCCTTGTTACTATTTAGTTAAGCCTCAAATACTGCTCCTCCAGGAACTTGATCTGGGGACAAGCACTGATTGAAAAAAGACTATAGGTGAGAATAACAAGTTATGGAAGGGGGGAAAAGAAAGAGGTATGTGATAAAGGTAATGAGGACAAAGGTAAAAGTAGGAAAGCCACTGACTAGCAGGAGTTTTGAAGAACCACTGAGTAGTAGAAGGTGTGCAGTAAATGTGAGAGTTGCATATGTTCCAAATCCTTTCTAAATAACATGACACACCACTTATTGTCTTTAAGATACCTTCCTCTATAATTATGGAAACACACAGAAGAAAAATTCTCAAAAGATATGCTACAGTTGCATAGGGTGCTGGGAAAGTAAAAAGCATGCAAAATATCCAACTATTAGTAAAACATGATAGCTTCATTCAGTATTCTCTTACAATAATTAACAGAGAGCAACAAGTACATAAAAAGGGCATGTGGCAGAGAGCATTATGTTCAAAGAAAACAAATATAATGATTTCTGAAAAAACCTATAACAGGTGTTTTAATATTGTATTTATCAGGACTATCAATTTTAAATGTAACATCATCTAGGCAAGTAATGCAAAAATACCAAGAAGTAGCTAAGGTCTATACAAAAAATTTTACAAAACTTCACAACACCTTGTCATTAAACACCCCAAAGATCAGTACATTAGAACCATTTTAAGTATTGTAGGCTCTGGCATTACAATACAGTTTTTTGCTCTTCCAAAACCAAAGCAAGAACAATTTCACATACATGCTATTGTTGAATAAGACCTCCTGGAATAAATATGATATACTTTTCTACAGAATCTTTCCTTTCACTAAAAATAACAAAATATACAACTACATGTGAAGAACTTTTCTTTGGAAAAATAATTTGTTTAACCTAATAACTGATCTTCTGGTATTGCCTTGATATTTTAACACGTGTTTTAGTACCCAAATTCCCTAATACCAGTTTGTGCTTTATTTTCTCAAGTGCAGGAAGCCAGAAGAAATATTTTAGTGGTTATAGTCAGGGAAAATGTACTTTTGATTGACAAGTCATGATAACTTTAAGATATTCTAAAATTCAGTTCATTTTCTCCATACAGATTTGTGTCTAGAATACAACACCTTGGAATTCCCAAGCATGAAAAGAACAGGGTAAAAACCTCTTCCATATATACCAATTTTATTACTTCTTTTGGAGATAGAGATGGATCAATTACTTTTGAGCAAAAGGACAACAGTAAAACTACGATGGAAGGGGAATCAATATGGGGAATGAGCAAGAGGAACAGCTGTAGTCTCTTTTTGACTATTTTATGCCCAATAATGAGTGTTTTTCTACACAGAACGACAAAATAGTAGGTGCACACTCAGCTTTCTGCTTTCTTGCTACTGATTAACTCTTGTTGAAATACATCTGTCAAAATCTAGACTCTTTGATAGAGATATATCATATAAATATTTAAAGATACCTCTCCTACAGAAAACATGTTGAATACACTTCTAACCGTGCTGAGATTTGCAATGCAGGTTAGCTCCTCAAAGATATCCTCTTCCACTGTTATATGTTTTGAAACTACGAGTCACAAAACCCAGCTATTCTCTCTTAGCAGGCCTGATAACTGTTTTACTGGAAACAGAGAAACATCAACAGATGTTTTCAACTGGCTAATATTTTTAAAAATTGACATCTTAGATGATAAGCCTGTTCCTTCATTTCAGCAAAACCACTTTCTGCATAACAGATGGCCCTACTGGGAGATTATCAATGAAAAGATTCTCATCTTCACTATATTCATTCCAGTCTCCATGGCAGCTTCTACTTCCACTGTAAAGTAGGGGAACAACTATTGTTCTGAATGAGGAAAACTTAAAATAATGAATGAATATAATGAAGTTCAGACAAATAATTGTAATTGTTTTTCCTTATTACAAAGAAATTTATTCCAAGATAAACCTGAAGTCTGCAGGAAAGCCTATGGGTATTTAGTTCATAATATATTGACATTTTTAAGTACATGAACATTTTAAAGGAGACATTAATGATTTCTTAGCAAATGGCTTTGAAAGAAGGTAACTGAAAAACAAAGGTTAAAAATA
Source organism: Erpornis zantholeuca (assembly GCA_013400515.1). Taxonomy (NCBI): domain Eukaryota; kingdom Metazoa; phylum Chordata; class Aves; order Passeriformes; family Timaliidae; genus Erpornis; species Erpornis zantholeuca. The sequence continues at coordinate 25,199 of VZTN01029770.1, read as the reverse complement.
TGCAATAGACTTAGGTAAGCAGCTCTGGAATCTGTAGCTTTACCTATGTATACTGTGTGCTGCTAAGGTTCACAGTCTTTCATAGCTACTACTCCACGAATGCTGCAGAAATGTTCTTTGAGAATTTAGAAAAAATCATGTGAGCAAAAGATGCAATTTAAATTGAAGATTCCCAACTCCTGGTGCCCATAATAAAATCTTTATTCTAAGTGCCTCTGACCACACCAAAATCCAAAGTGTGAACCTCCATACCATTTCGCACAGAAACTGCTTTCCTCTTTTAAGCTTCTTTAATGTGCAGCATGATCCACCATGCAAAGAAATACTTCAAGGCAGCCTTTCTGTTCTTGGCAGTCCCAAAAAAACAACAATCTAACAGATTTATTCAAATACAATTTAAGTGCACTTCTGGCAGATAAGCAATGAAATTCTTTCCTCTTTGGGGATTTAGGGTTTGTGTAGAAAGACATAATGCTATCTAAATTCCATGTATAGTTTGGTAATGCTCTCTATCAGTTGAATTTAAGATCATCATATCCCCATGGTCCAGAACATATTCTTTTCTACACAAGTAGGCTTGTCAAACTAACTGAACTGACAGCACTCTGAAGTAACTCCCTAAACACACACACAGACACNACACAAAAAACACAAAAAAAAAAAAAAAAAAAAAAAAAAAAAAAAAAAAAAAAAAAGGAAGACTGGGAGGAGGCAGCCAACAAGTCTACATTCATCTTCGTCAGTCCTTAGCAGTTTCTAAGATCTCATCAGGAACTCCAATATCACATGCAGGACATGAGGTAAGTATTGACATGACTAAAACAGTCAGGAATCAGGCACCTGTAAGATATCCTTGCTCTCATCTTAGCACAGGGTCAGCAAGAAAACCAAATGCTTTTCCTGTCAAATACACTTTTCATGTGTTTTTCAGTGTCATAACATATGGACCTAATAGCATTTACAAGAGATTCCACTTATCTGTTGATTCCAACAGATGAACAACTCTGGTGCCTCCAACCCACATCAACAGCTTTTTTGGTGTCTGTTGTTCTTTCAGTCCAAGGAAGAAAAGCAATGTTTTCTCAATAATGTCAAGGAATTTTAGGTAAACAAACCACTAAAAAATGCCTGAGGGATGAGAGTTTAGTGTGCCGGCATGAGTCATAAATGGTGTGACCTGTTTTTAGAGAAGGTGACATTGCCCCCAGCTGCAGGATTTTCTTGATAAAAAGGTGAAGGTGCACTATTAGTCAGCTTTGTTTTCCTTCCAAAGACAACAATCCATCTCTGCAGAAGACTGACTATATGACCTCTTAATTAAGAGTCATCATTTCTAAAACAGCTTTAATTTCACAGTGACCTTTTTTGACATTATAAAGAGCAGAAACTTTGTGCTATAGAACAGAAGCAAACTCCATATTTCCCACAAATCTTTATCTATCTCATTAGCTTTCTGCTTCTCTGTCTGAATGGAACTGTAGAGAGCACATATCTGCAAGGAATTGTACTACAGTATAAAGCCTGGGAAAGGAAAAAAAAAAGAAGACAACAGCCAACATATTCCCTTTGGTCTGCTTGCCAAGTCTGTCCCAAAGCAGAAAACCCCAGATGCAGAACTCTGGTATTACAAGTTCTCCCACACACCTTTCATGATTTTGTGTGCGTGGTTTGTCCCAAAGGGCTTTAGCTTCTTAGACATTTTGGAACCTGTGTCCATACCAAGACATGCATTTGCAATACATTAAACACCCCAGTCCTTTCACTGAGAAAGTGTGAGTTGCATTTTGAGCTCCAGTAAATTATGCTTTTCATCACAAGCCATCCCTGGAAAGTTTCTCCTTGGTGAAAGGAGAAAAACATTCCCATGAAAAAATTATTTCCTCCAAAAACATACATGGGAACTCTCCGGCACATAAAATTACACCAGTAAAGAGGACGAAAGGCAAGAATTCAGGAGACCATTTTAGCAGAATTTAAAAAAAAACAGACTGAAACCTAACTTGCACTTTTTATACCTGCCAAAGACAAGCTGGAAAGTCTGCATTGTCTATTACATTAATGACCTTAACATTTTCTTTCCTGTAAAATTCCTAATTTCTGAAGTTTATTGAAAAGTTTTACAAGTACAGGGTGGGTGAATATTTTCACTTACTTTCCAAAATACTCCAGGAGGAGAACAAATTATACCCCAAAATCAGTACAAAATTATATAGGTTTACAAATACAGAATACATGGAAAAAGTAAGTATGTAAATAACATTTCCAAAATGAAAACTACTCAGAGGAAAAATCTGAAGGAAAAATCTGTAACTTCTTCAGTCTTGCTCTTTGCTGAACAACCCTCCCTCAACTGTCAAAATCACAAGGCTAGACAAACCTTTTTCTACTGCTTTCCAAAGGACTCCATACATCTTTCCATCAGCTGGGTAAAGTTAAACTGGTGTATGAATCAGTCACTCTTAGACTGAGTTTTGTGCACAAACTCAGATTTTTTCAGAGGAGATATGAATATGTAACAACCCTGTTACTTTAATTATATGTAAAACTAAGAGTTAACGCTGCCAAAACTTTGTACACACTATACAACCAGGAAACCTTTATTGCCTCCTTTCTTCTGAATGCTTCTAAGACATATAAAGGAAATTAAACTGCCAACCTTCTTTATAAGAGGTCTGAGAGTAAATCTAATATGAAAAAATTACAAAGATGATCAGAATTGTTTTCTAAAATAGTGTCTACAAAACCCAGATGTTTGTAAGCTTTTGGCATTGTATTATGTTTGTATGATATATTTGTATTTGTAATTTGAAGATTTTAATTCTAAAGTTTTATGAAAAATTTATACAGGAGAGTAACTGCCTACTGAACAGCTATAGATGTTAACAGCATTTTTTTTCATGCAACATTTTTAACCTATCCAGGAGTACTCTCTAAAAGTGCATGTAAAGAACCAGTGCCAAAGTCACATGATTCTTAAATATAAATAATAACAACTTTTTATTAATCTAATTTGTACGCTTATGAGCCAAATATTTTTTTAGAAAGCTGCTATTATTTGTGAACTTCAAAACTGGAGCTACTCAGATGATTTCTTTTGGCTGGATCAGAAAATACAGCTACATGCTATGTTGAGTAATTAAGATTTTCATCTGATTCCACCTACTGGTAGGAAAATTGTTTTCAATAGCCTTGACAATGGTATAAAGAAGAAAAAAGCATTGCCCACAATCTTATTCAAGTAGTAGAGAGTAAAATGGACAACTGTTTTTTTCAACAAGGAATCTAATTTTAAAAGGTGCTACTAAAAGTTGAAGGAGTGACATTCCTTTTTTTGTTTTAATTCACAGGCTGCATTGAGGCTTGACTAACTTTAAAGCCTAAACTTGTTTGAAATACATAGCATTTAAGACTGAAAAAATTAATTTCATTTTAAATTGTTCTTTTATACAGTCTATTCTATTTAGTGTTTGTACTGTTCTTTACATCAAAAAAATGTTTTTCATCATTTTGCCAAGAGCAACATTTTACTGGATACAGATTTTAATATGTTTTTAAATACATATGTGAACACAAAGGATGTTTTAATCAACAACACAAAGCAAACTGAATAAATCTTTTAAATGAAGGTAATTTGCTCAAAATAAAATGTCTTATCGTTTTTGTTCATATAAACGTAAGTGTCATGACATAAGACTACCCAAGAGAAAATATAATCTCTTTTCAAGCCATATAAGCACAAAGAGCCAGGAAGGTTGGTTCCATGATGGGCAAATTCACCTCAGGAAAAGACTATTTTGTCTGGTTTGTAGAAGAAAGTCAGCAAAACACTAAAACTCAACCCTAAAACATTTTCTGAGGAATCCCAAGCTGGTAAAGGGATGGATTTCACAAAACTAAGGTTTGACATATACATCAAAAACCTAATTCTCCTAAATAAAATGTGGAATCTAGGCCAACTGACCTACATGACATCACAAAGCCTGTGAAAAGACCTGACTCTTCTACTTGGTCCCACAGGATGAAAGAAGTCCTGCCTGTCTTACTGCACTCTTAAGTTGGAAAAGTTCAACAATGACAGTGGAGGGGAGGCTTCACCACAAATTGGCTGAAGGAATCCTTGAATACCCTTTAAATACCATAAAAACACTCCCCCCCAAGAATCATTAGGAAAATATAACTACACATATGCCCTTTTTTAAAATTCATGAGAAAGGATCTTTTCAAGGCAAATTTAGCCACCAGTGTTTGCTGAACGTTTTGAAGTGCAATGGCCTTTCCGAGGGTAAATAATCATACAAAATATTTTAGACACAATAAGATTCTTAGCAGGAACCAGAGAATTTACTTCCAATACAGCACACATATGTTTCTACAAGAGTACAGACCATGTGAAGTATAAACCTGTCAACATTTTAGCAGTGTTCCACTGGATATATTTCCCAATCAGTGAAACAGTTAAAAGGTGGGTAAGTTTGTAAATGTGCTTTCTTCACTAAATATTCAACACAAAAAAGTGCCAAACCAGCTTAGTTCAGAAAGAAGCTCTATTATACCACAGTGCAAATAACATTTCAACTCTAATTTTTGCAAATAAGCTGAGCACTTGTTCTACTGCATTTTTAAACATTATTTATCTTTGAATGTTGAGAAATAAATTAGCAACCAGAGGAATAACAGAGCCATGAAGTTTGGAGTCACATATAGTAAGTCTGTTGAGTCTACTCTAAGCAAGTTTACTGTCATGAAGAGTCTTTTAAAATATTTCTAAAGTAGTCAGTTATTTCTAGTAATAAAACAAACCACGAATGCTCCCATGTGCAATTAAATCTCTCTCTTGTTTGTGCACCATGACTGAGCTAATAAACCTCCAGAACTCGGAATGCGGTGCAGCACAGTGCAGACACCTGAAATACTGTGAATTAGTGAAATCAGGAGCATGTGGAAGCAATAGCATTACCTGTTTTTCCATTGTATTGTATTTCAGCTCTTGCCTTGCCTTTTCATTAGCTAGTGGGACAATGACATAACATGGTGATGAAAATTCCATTTCACGCATGCACTGATTACAATGTACTTGAATAATTTGTTCCTTTTCAGACTATAAGCACAAACTTGCTTTTATTAGATGAAATCTACAGTAAATCAGTTTGAAAGACATTATGAAGTACTTCTTTCATTATTTTCTAATATACTAAGAGTAATTTTTGAAAAAAATAATTTTAGCTATTTCATCAGTCTAAAGAAAAAATCAGAGAGCTGTACTATCAGTCTTCCAGTAGATAGCAGAATGTTAGATGCCTCCATGTCCATAAAAGAGCAAAGAATAAAAACTATTCACCAACATAACAGAAAATCTCTATCAATATACACTGACTGCTTCACTTGTTATCCCATACTATGTCTACTCCATAAACTCTCCTGAGATGCATTTCATAAAGTCATGCCCCCATGTAACATTGTGTGCAAAGAGAAATATTTAACAGTGGCCATGCTCTTTACCGTATCTGCCTAAACTAGGCTTTTAAAATAGTCAAGTCACATCTGCATTCACACTTACTAGAAACCCAACATCTTTAGAAGCACAGCTTTCTGCACAAAATGGTATTTAATGAAACTGTGCTCCAAGTGGGTGGCACAATGGAATTCTGACCTGCAGGCAAAGGCACCTAAACGCTGCTGTAGGACATGGACCTGCAGGCTCAGAAAGCTGCCCCAGTCTCACCTGCCACGTCAGAGCAATAGCCAATCTGTCTGCAAAGACCATGGCAAACACCTCATAATCTGGATTAAGCAAGAGGCTGGAGAGATGTCTGTCTGGTATGATCTTTGACTACTTGGTACACAATTTTAAATCTTTAGAATTCATATTTGAAGTGTGGGAAAATGGTTTCATTACCATTTGGGTTTTGGGGTTTTTCTTCCAAGCATCCAGTTGTCTAATCAAACACCAGGGCCAAGTCTGGAATTCCATTTTGCCTCAAATTCAATTTTCAGGGTTTTTTTCCCTTTACTTCTTCCAAAAGAAATGTCTACTGATGGCAATTAAAAGTTATAATGCAGAAGAGAAAATATACCACAATTAGCAATAAAACTGTATGAATTATTCTATCCACCAGATGGCATATGCCTCACATTTTACTTCAAATATAGTGAAACTTCAATGGCAGGTGCAAAGATCAGATTTTTCCTGTTTCTTTCTCTTTTAATATACAAATTTCAATAATAGTTTAGTATTTACATAGTTTCAAAAAATGAAAATATGTGTGCTGTAACCATACTATGGAAAAATGAGCTAATTTCCACACTTAAAATACACACAGCCCATCTATGAGCTCTTTTTGAAACCTTAGCCTTTGCTCTCCTAGCAAGAAGATGTGACTAGAGTTCTATTAGGAAAGTTATACCTGTAAAACTATCCTTGCTGAGATCTGGGTCAGCATAAATATAGTATAAGGATTCTTCTCTAATGAAGTCGTATTGTCAAAAGGACTGCTGAAAGACAAAGATATTACCATCAGGGATATCATATCACATACTCACAGTTTTTTGTTCATATATATATGTATGTGTATAGATGCAGCCAAACCAGGTCTAAGTGGAAATCAGTGATGACAGTGATGCAGCAGCCCTGTCAATACTTTCAAAGCATTTCAGTGGAACTTACGTCCAAATTTTCTAACTGGACTCCTAAAAATCCCTAAGACTTCTAACTGTTGCTGTCTGATTATGAAGAACACAGGGCATTTAGCATCTTGAATATCATGGTAGTTTTATCCAGTAGACTAATCAGGAAATTCATGTGTCTAATTTAAACATACATTTTTGGCTGCAATTTTTCTGAATGAATAGTAGCAAAATGTGACTTCTAACTTCAGAAAAGTATAATGAGAATTATTTTATAAACAAAGCTTTCTCAGATCATCTCCCTCCTGTTTTGGGGGATCAACTGACAAAGAACAGTTTGAACCCTCATGCTTTCGTCAGCTGATCTCAGCCAGACCAATTGCATTGGTATTAGGCTAAGTTAAAAGCACTATGATGGACAACATGGGAACAGCTGGCTGGACGGGAGCAACTTGCAGCAATCAGAAAAATGCAAATAGCCTTTGAACCAGGATGTACAAAGCCTAATGGTTCTAGAGACCTGTGATCCAAGCAAATCCTGTGATCAAACTTGATTCAGGCAGGACACACAAAATATAATTTCTTGTATGCCCTTCATTCTTACCTGAGTCATATGTTAATAATAGAGGATCAACTGCTTGAACACACCTTAATGGACGTACTAATAAGGAGATCCTCTAACTACAGAAAATCACACAGAAGAGAAAATCAAGTATAGTACTTTAATAAGTACTTCTCTCTTGGGCTAGAGAAAAACTGTTACAAGTGACTTGCTTATAGTGCTTGCTTGCATAAAGAAGTTAAAAATTACAAAAGTACAAAAATTAAAATTGCAGAATGCTCAGTGGCAACAACACTGCCATCTTTCAAAAAGAGTGTAGTTTCAAATTTCCAGTTAATATCTTATCAATGCTTAATCAATTTTATGAATGTTTCTTACCCCAAAAAAAAATCACAATGAGGCAAATATCACGATGAAAAAATAACATGGCTTTCCTTGTTACAAAATAATGAATAATCTATTCTAGAAAAACATACCCCAAACACTTTGTTAGTCTACAATGGTAATCTTGACAAGTGATTAAGAAGTTTTTTTTCCCAGTCTTAATGGGTCTTGAAGACGTTAATATCTTAACATCTTGGCCTAACTATGTGGCAAGGCTTTTTAAAAAAATATCTGTAAACTTTGAAACTTGTTTTACAATCCTGCAGACATGCTGTGCTATCCAGCCCCTGCTCACCTAACAGCTGCTCCAGTCCCTGGTACAGCTGTGGGATTCCCTCCCAAGCAACTGGAACTGACACAGGCACAAAGAGAAGCTCTATGATGTGATTCAGGACAAGCCTAAGAGATAAGGAATGTTAATAGGAGGAACAGCATTTTCGTCATCCTATTTAAATGTGAACATTAAATGGTGGATGTGGAGGGTGTGCAAGGAAGACCCTGCAGTAACTCCCCAGTTCAGCAAGGTTTCAGTAAACCATAGTTTTAGTGGTGTTGGATCCTGGGCTTCAAGGCCCTCAAGGCCACTCATAGTGTTGAAAGAAGTCATAATGCCTGATAAAAAGATTATAGCTAAGGCAGCAGCAGTTTAAAATCTGAAATTGAAAAGTACCCACATTGAAGATTTTAGGGCAGAGGAGATATGGACATGCCTAGGGTAGAGGCATAAATTAGACTACAGAATGATGTAGGGGGGCGTAGGGGGCTTTTAATTTTAATTTATTTTTTAAAATTTCATTTAATGTCGACTTCTCTTCTGTTCTCTAAACATGAAAACAACTATGGTCAAGACTGTCTTTATGGGGCCTGACATAGTATTTACTAACACAACATGAAGCACATAATCTTATCTGTCAAAAACTACAAAATTTGGTCCAACAAAGTCATGGACTCAGTCATGGGTTTCCAAGCTGTGGTGCACATACTACTAATGACACACAAATGTCAGTTAAGCAACCAAAAATCTCTTTTTGTAGGTGTACAAGTACTGAGGCTACCTTGGTAGTGGTAATATATGATTAAAGTAATGTTGGAAGCTCTGCTCCTGGTCTCTGGGAGAAAGGTGGAAGTCTGCAAGTCTCTGGAATACACAGAGGCTCAAAATATCAGCAACAGTGTTAAATTTTCTCATATGTCTCATCTTAGTCTTCCAAGAAACTTTGTTATTCTAAGCTTTCCAAAATTAAGTTTCATTCTATTTCATTATTTACTTTAATTTGTTGAGCAGGTAAAAATTTGAACCCAATTTTTATCCAACTTGAGACTTAGTAACTCTTCTTGCAGTTTTTAGAATGCATGTTATTTTTAACAAATACTTTCCACAGCAGAAACATTGTTGAGGAAAAAACTCCTATAAAATATCATCTAATTAAAACCCCAAGAAGGTAGTAAAATTGCCTAACTACCAAGCCCTGCCACACATGCTTGGCCTTGTCACATCAAACCTTGCCAAAGTGTCTCAATTCACAATGATGTAAGAATCAAATGATGACTAGTAATCTCTCTCCAAATTCTATTAATTTTCTTTATGTTTCTACTTGAAAGTGCAAACTCTGTACGTAGCTATCATGATAGCACTAGCGCTGGTTTACATATGTCTTAGTTCCACAGAAAACCAGCAAATCTCTTAGTTCTGGTTCGGTTTAAAAACAAGATTTTGTTGGATTTTGCTCTAGACATTTTTCAAGTCCCAAAACTCAAAGGACGCTTTGTCAACTATCTCTTTTATTTTCCTTCCAAGTTTTTCATAGAACACTGGCTCCTTTTCATTAGTTCTTTCAGTTAACTACCTTTCATATCCCATTAGCAATTCGCCCACTACTGTTAAATCAATTTCCATGTCTTTTACTTAATAAAAAAAAGGGGTTTTAAAGTTTTTGTTCTCTCAGATCCACTGAGTCACAACCACATGGGTATGTCCTGTGAATCTGCTTTCATCTTGGCTGTTGTTTTCTTTGTGGTTTTTTGCAGACTGGGGAAATTTAAATTCAGCAAGGATCAGAGGAATCTGGTCATTAATGCATAATATAAATACTAATTAGCAAATACTTTTTTTTCCTGATGAGTACAGTAGGAAAAAAACCCTTACAATGTAAGGGTACTATGCTCTATGATAGTTTGATTTAACTTTGGCCAAAAATACCAGCTCTTTTGGAAAGCACATTGCAATGTAAAAATATAAGAGTACAACCATTTGCATATCAATCACCTAATGTAAAGTATGAATGCTGTTTACTTTACATGAAAAAAAAATCCCCAAAAAGAACATGGAAAGAAAGAGGACAAAAGAAAAGTTTAAACTAAAATATAATAGCTAAAAATGGGACAGCTGCCACATGGGAATTTATATGAGCTCCAAAAAGCTGGACTTAAGGCTGATGTAAGTAGGAATGCCCATTAAGACCACACAATTGCATGAAGAAGGAATTTCATCCTTAAGTATCAGACTCAGCTGAATGTGGATTGTGAATACTGTAAAAAGACACTATCAAATAGTAGAGAACTAAAAGGAAATATATTGGGACTTCTTTTCTCTCTATAAAAGATTGAAAAATAAAGGAGACTCCATAAAGACCACCAGTGTAGGGAACAATAAGCATGTTGAATATAAATTCAAGAATGGCACTAGGAGACAAGATAAGACAGCCACATGATAGGCTTGAAGTACAAACAGCAAAGGTATTTAGGAAGAGTTATACATAGAATTTTCAAGGGAGAGAGGAAAAGGCTTCCCCCTTCCCATTACTGAATTTAATGAGAATTCCCATGGAGACTTCCAAGGTCAGGAAGGCTCAAAAGAGAGAGCAGATCTTGGAGTCATCCACCAAAAGGAACCTGGGAAGAAGGAGGCTGGAAAAGCCCTAGAGAAATGAAGAGAGTGCAAGATCCGGTGGTGAATCTTTCTCAAATAGCAATAGCTGGCTCATGTCCTGAGGTAAATACTATTAAGGCTGGCATGTGTACAAGATGGCAGAGCCCTTAAAATGCTATGGGATAAGGCCTATAAATGGGTAAATATAAAAAATAATTGAGGCACCCTGTCCAGGGGAGCAAATGCATGCCCTGAGGTTCTGGAGCTGAGACCTTCACTACGGACCCAGCTCTTCCTCGGCTACTCACTGATAAGAAACCCAGTGACCTAACACTGTAAGGTAGGTACTGAATATTTAAAGGCCACAGTCCAGGGGATTGGCCATGGGAGTAGACATGCAATTGACTGTCTCTGTGTGCTTTTCTATCGTGCCAGAGGGTGCAGATTAAATAAGATTTGACCACCGAGGTCCCAGAGAGGACTAAAACAGCACCAGGGACAGGTGCAGCTGGATGCCACACAACAGCCTGGTACAAAAAGAAGGGACAATAAGATCTTTCCACAACCCTACACTGTAATGACCTCAAATCTGAAGATAGTGGGTAATATTTTCATTACTGTCTATATAAACACCTTTTGGTTTAGTAACTAAGTCATTTAAAGATCCTGAAGAAAGATGTCTGAAGCAAGAACAAAACACAGGTGCTGTCTATGTGGATATGGAGTAAGTTCACCATGAACAAAACTGTCTAGAAACAAAGTGTACTGCACAAGCCAGTCCTAATAGACAGGTAATACTAACTATTCCCTGTCTTCCCCGATATGCCTGCCCTGCTTTATTCTGAAAATACGCATACACGAACTCAGTTCTAAAATACCAAAGTAATTTGTATGATGAAAAAATATCATCTATCCAAAACCTGGGGGGTGGCAGAAAAGGACGAATATGATGTAATGGTCAGGTAGATCATATATCAGATAAATCAGAATATTCTCATGCAAACACAAAAACTTGGAACTGCTTGAAAAATTCCATCACACACACCCAAATTCCCCACACAAAGCTTCATCCTGGTGTTTCCGATGCTGGACTAATTTTTCTATATGAAGTGAGCGCCTGCTGTGGCAAACACTCTGTACTATATGAAACAGCCAGGTACAGCAAACAATACTTCATCTTTCGAATTTCAGCATAACTTCATACTTGTAATGGTGTCCAACATATTTGTTTTACTCTTCCATCATTTTATAAAGGTAATTTAATTCAGAAATAAACCATTGATGCATTTGTCTCCTCAGCAGCTGAACCACTGGCAGGAAAAACAGGAAACAGCTGGTAAAAACTAAAGTGTGATGAGAAATTTATTCAAAACTAAAAAAAAAATATGACTCAAAAGTGATCATCATTTACAAAGGCTGGATTTGCAGTTTTTACAAATCAATGGCAAAGAGACACTCTGCAAGCTAAATTACGTATGCAGTGATTACCAAATCCCTGCTAAAGATAAAAGAACTTTGTTGCTCAAAAGCATTCAAATTACAATAAATGTCTATCCACAATCTGTTGGTTAAGGAAAACAATAAAAAAAAAAAAAAAACAAAACACCTCTATTTCTGGACTAACAAATCAGCCCCAACCCTGCTGAGTGACTTGGTCTGAATAGAGCAAAGCCTACTTTATGCTGAAGGAAAATCATTACTTCTCAAAGAAATGTTCACATAGCAAAAGGTTTTGCACTCTTGCAGTTCTCCCCGACTGTATTTTAAGTAAGGTAAGTTTAAAAAGGACACATAGGTAAGCCAGAATACAACTTGATTTCCTAAAAGGGAAATATTCTAAATGCTCATGAAATAACATTTTTTTCCCTTGAAAATATATACATTGACATACACAAGCCACCAATGCAATCCTAAGATTGCAAACAACAGACAGGAAGTTCAATGTTACAGCTCCCATGACAACAGTAATGTGCTTATATAAAGTAAAAAATCTCACATATGCACAGGGTCAGAACTATAATGGCCTCAAGCATACTGCAGGATGCTCTAAGTCTGCAAAGTTACTCGAGATAAATCCCTAATTTAAAACAGAAGATTGACGACAGTTTGCTTCTCAGGAGTCTTTTTCTTGATCCAAGACAAAATCAAATTTAGAACAATTCTCCAGGCCTCAGATACATTCTTATGTTTTTGCTGAAAGATGAACCATTCAGAATTATCATTCAGACCTTTATTCCACCTAGAAGTAGTTCATTGTTGATGGGTTATGTACATTTTTATTAAAGACTTGGTTTTTTCTTTGCTCTTATGCCCATAATTCTAAAATTCCCCAGTATTAATATTTGGAACTGGTGGGTACATTTTGGTTCTCTTCCCCTCCCCCACTGGAAAACTAAAGGATATATCTCTTCTGCAGACTACAGTGCAGCACACAGCTACTGAGCTTGCTGAGATAAAAGGAAATCTAGCCACAGCATATGGAGAGTGTTTGGGAGAATTTTATCTTCTCCAAACTCTGAGTGAGCTCACTAACAACTAACTGCCTCTAAGTCTAAAGAACAGATGAGATCACCACTTGTTTGTAAAACAGCTAGGACACAGATTCATGTTCAGAAGCAGGGCTTCGAAGCAGTGTGATAACATGAACACTAAAAAACAGCATAAGCAACTGAAGGGTACTGAGGGAAGTTTTATTCACTAAGTTAATGACCCCACCTGAGTTAAATTACAATGCAATACACATATTTTATATAGGGAATCTTTTTAGTTTAAAACTATAGTTTTAAAATTGCTTAAGCTAAGTTTGGCACATGTCTGTCTCTTAAAACATTTGACGTAAAACTGTGGCTTCCATGAAGCCAACAGCTCCATTCTGCACATGCTTCTTTTTCTCCCTCCAAGTAACATTATCCCAATAGGAGATTTTAAACAGATTACAGTATGACCAGGATTTCACCCATTCTCTAATACTTGAAGGGAATTCCTAAACGCTCTAAGAACTAAGACTGCTGTAACATGAAACTAGAGCAGCTAATAATACATCCTTTGTTTTGCCCACAATTTGCTAATGAAGGTTGGTATCTGTTGTGATTGCTTGAAAACAATTTTTACAGTGTCGGGAGACTAGTGTGGAAATAACCAGTACATAACAATCACTTTTAATCACCTTAAAAGAAGCTCACAATATTTTACTGTGGATTCAAAGTCCAAATTGTAGCAACACTCAACAGTTGCATTACAGTTACTGGAAAAGCTAAGAGGAAAAAGAAAAACCCCTACTTTCATGAGAGTTCATTAGAGTATTCAGAGTCCTGAAACAAGTGCAGGTGCTGATTTCAAGACAAAACCAAAATTTTTCGTTACTGTTCCATGCTTCTGTCCTATCACAGCAACCTACTCTGTAGGTCTCCATCTTTGAGTATTTTCTACGCTAAAAGCAGATCTTAAATCTCAGTTCAAAAATTAATGTATCTGGTTACAGCTGAAAATATTAAACAAATTGTAACTTTCACACGATTTGCAGGACAATAGAAGCACTGTCTGATACATGTGTTTTGCAGGTAAATAATAGCATCTAACTATTGCCTAGTGAAATTATTAGGAGAACAAAAATTTTAAAAAACCAAGTGGCTACAAATACCAGGGCTAAATGTTTGTTTCCAGCACTGCCCCACTTCTGACATACCTGATGAAGGCTGTGTACTGTCACACTGCCCTGAGTCACACTGGTCCCAGTGCTGCACTGGTGCCATTAGCTCAGACTGGTGTGGGAGCACCCTCGGAGCCCCCCTGTCACTCGGTAGTCCAGCTCATACGGACTTGGACAGTACTTAATGGCTGTGTTACGTTCAACTGTTATTCCAATGTTTAGGCTGTCACCAGTCTGTATTTTCAAGAAAATTTCATTACCAGAGGGCTCATAACCATACATTACCCAAGCACTTTTGACACAGAGAGGAACCAAATACCCTCATATCTCATGGAGGATGCCTTAGATATTGTGGCCAGTAAAATTTTCCAGTAGAGATTTTTTCCTCTAAGTTGTGTTTTAAATTTCATAGTGGTAAGGTATACACCTACCAATTACTTTCAACCCAAGCTTATTTCATTTTAGAAAAATTACTTTTTAAAAGATTCTGAATGATTGCAGAAAAGCAAGATAAATTAAAATTTATATGAAATATCATAAATTCAGATTTTAGTTATTCACTCACCAACAGAGTGATCTTTATATGGCACAGCTTTTATTAACTTACATGAGAGTAAACAACCCAACTTTTCAACAGTTCATACAGGTAATGGAGATAACTTAGTTTCAACTGAGAAAGAATTTAGAAAAGTGTCCAACTCTAACACTCTAAAATGAATCCTTTAATGTGCTGCAGGGAGATTTTCTAAACCAGAACTTCATGCTTCTTTACAGTTAATGAACAGTCACTAGAAGGAAAGTCAGAAAATGTGGAAAAACTGAAGGCATAATATAATACTCTTGCCAAGACTCCCACACTATTGGCTCTAAATACCTAAGTGTGCTCACAGCTAAAACTTATTGTTCATAATTTGGCCCAATGTTGTTAAAGGTATAAGGCTACTATAAAATAATACAAAGTATTAAGCGATTTAGCTCAAACTCTGTCACACATTATGGTAGTAAAATGACTTCTTCTACAGACAGAGGGTAAATTCTCTATTTTTAAAGCTAGCCTTTAAAACCGGAGTAACTCAACCCAACGCAAATATAAGTATAGAGCTTCATTTAAAAAACTTCAATTTATTTTTACAGCACTTACTGAAGGGAAAACATAATTTCATGCCTATTTGGCTTCTCTCCTGCTTCCCTGATTTTTTTCCAAATAGTCAATTCTGCTCATTAACTTTTTTCTTCAAACAAAGAAACAAGAAATACAAGGCCCAGGTAGAATAAAAACCAGCTTGTCCTTACCTGCCAACTACTTTAACATAAGTAAATAAACCTTTATGTCTAAAAAGCACAATGGTATTTTAACAGGCAAAATACTCATGCAGAGTCAGATAAAAAAATTATTGTTAGAGTGGAGGAACACTCCAACCACTTACAGATTATTTGCTTTATGTCATTATTTCCTGTAAATTCCTTTCAGCATGCTGGACTAAAAATTTTATTTCAAAATGGAAAGCCGAAAAGTATCAAATCCGCCTGGAGCCCACACCATAGAATCAAAAAGTAGCCCTTTTTTTGTTAAATGGAAGTACAAGTACAGCATAAAGAGCAATGCTACATTTTAGGTATGCAGGCAAAACTGTGAGGGAACAGAATAAAAATCCATTTAAAGAATTCCATCCTTTAAAATAAGTAGTAAGAAGTAAAAAACAGTGGGAAAAGCACATAATTATAACAGAAAGATAGTATGACAGCAAACCAAGACCTGAAATTCCTACAGAAACAATTATAAACAACCCAGAAGTGAAAGCCAGTAATAATTTAATTTTTTTAGGCTGCTTTGTGGGTTGTGAATCTCACAGACTTTGGCAGAATAACTTTATTAATAAGACTCTCATGTCCAGGTGATTTCATGTGGACACTCCACAAGCTTTGTGTCTACTAAATCAGATCAGTCATCTGAATGAAACACAGCAGTCTTATGCTGCTTATTACTGTTAGCACAGAGGGTAAATCAGATGCTTACAAGTTTTTTTTTTCACTTCTTAAGAATCAACAAGGGCCTCTTCATTATATAAATTACGTTTGGAATACACTGGAAAAGTGTATCTTTCAAGATACTGCTAGATAGAAAAGAGGATTACACTCTTCATTCTGACAAAATATTGAGAATTAAAGGTTACAATTAACTCAACACCTGAGAAAAATGACCAACAAAATGTTCTTCCAAACACACAGCATTACAAACCCTTCATTTGTTCAGAGTCATGTGTTAGCATTCGCAGTAAGAAGCTCCTTCATTTGGTTCATGCAACTGTCGTTGAAATAACCTAAGCAGACATTATATCCACGAGTGATAGTGAAATACTCAATCTATCTATATTTTCAGGAATGCCAGAAAAGTATGCACTGACTAGAATTGCTGATACAGCTCTGGAAGGGAGGAGGGCAGCAGAGGGAGGGAACTGAGCTAGAGGTTCAAAATTAAAATCAATATTTATAGTAATTACAAAATATTTATTTTAGTTAAGAATATATTCAAAATTAATAATCAATTATAAACAATTTAAAAAAACAAATGCTATGTATTAAACAGAAAACAACTTGTGCCTAGCTCTATTTAAAAAAAAATATTATCCAAGATGATTATTTGAGATTCCACATTAATAAAACATGATATAAAATTTTTTTACCTCAAAATCTTTTTCCTCTCCTTAACCTTTTGTTAACAGACACCACCAACTGACTATAGCTCAACTTTACAGAAATAAAGACATCATAATACAGGACTCCTTATGACTTAGCCATGCATATCAGAAACCCTTGCTTTACATTTTACACAGGAGTCATAAAAACACCATGGATCCTACAGAGAAAAGAACCCAAAAACCTGATGCTAACCAATGCTTAACTACTATACCAAATAATTACATTAACTGTGAAACAGTCCCACATGATAAATCTATAACAGAATCACTATTCTACCTGGAAGCAGAGTGGAGAAATTAATGTTTTCTTTAATTGTTGCCTAATTAGTATTTGGCATTTCAGTAGTGCCTTAGCAACTATGAAGAATGTCAGATATATTAGAGTGCTAATTTCTATCTAAGCAGAGTTGAGCAAGCCAGAAGAGTTCTTGCTTCTTAAAGCTCAAACTACTGGTACCAGGAATGCAATGACACAGCAAAGATAGTACTGACGCCTACAAAATAAGCTTAACTAAAGAATTCAGCTATTATGCACTGCAACTATGTTGTTGCAGCTGCCATCTGCAGATCTTGAGGTCACTTACATGGCTTCTCCGTGGAAGTCTAGTGAGCTGCCCAGATTTAATATCTTAGTCAATGGTAGACATGGTTACTTTTGTCACATTATCTTACCACCATGGCAAACTCACCATCATTTTAGGAAAAAATAAGGTGTACTTCAGCCCTATGAACCTAACATCTCACAGATCTCAGAAACTCTGACTTTGGGAATTAGTCAGATTGCTAACACGGTGCAGCGAGCTGAACCCAAGTAGTGGATACTGCCCAAGCAAAGCCAACACCAGAGCCTGCACTCTCACGATCTGTTTCTATGGCAAATTCTTTGCCCTTGTGACTTCTTTAACATGAACTAATGTGAGGGGCTTGCACTGTTCCAGCACGGACAAGCAACAGCAGATACAGCTGTTGCAGATACAGCAGATACAAGCAACAAGAACAGATACAGCACCCATATGATAAGGATAAATGCTGCACTGTATTTAGCTACAAAAACTAAGTGCAAAATTAGAAAAAATATTCAACGTAAAGATCTCCTCCTTTCATACAACATATACATTAAATCCAGAGGGGTCTAAATCTGCATATAAAATAGCTATAAACAGTAATAATATGCTAAATGAAGAAAAATAAAACTTCATGTATTTTCTATATAGTGCAAATCCTTAGTCCCACTTCTCTATGTAGAGGAAGAAAAAAGAAAAAAATCACTCAACGAGATGACAGTTCGGTGCCTTTCCTATATTAGTGCTAGAATTTTTATGTAAGGGATATGCACAAATGAGACCCACATTTTCCTACTTAAAACATAAAGGTCTCTATTGTTCCATGTTACACCAGTACTGCTATGAAAAACTTAATTTCTCCAATTTTTTTTCCTCTTGAAGAACAGAACTACTGTTCACTTAGCTGTTCCAAACAGAATGCATGCTCAAAGGGTGAGATAAGGGGAAAGGAAGAACAAATTACCACATTCATTTACTACTTTTTCCTTCTTCCTTTGATTATTAGCATGAAAGATTCTTACAAATGCCCATAATTCATTAAATTATTTTAACCCAGTGCATATGTTCAACAGGTCCATATATTTGTCATATCCATTAAGTTAATTTCTGTTTGTGTAAATCCATCTATAGTGCTAATAATATAAGCAATAAGCACATAGAAATATTATTGCAGAAATAATATTTGACACTAAAAAAACGGGAAAACAGTGCTAAGAGAACTTGATGCATGTTATATATAAAGAGATTATATTCAGAGGTTGATAAGAAGAAAAACAGTTTTGGTGTCCATCTGGATTAAGAAATACATAGAAACATGTGGTTTTAAGATTTTTCTGACCATGAAGAAAACATTCTGTGCATTGTAGTTACACAAAGTGCTTTACAGTGCCTATTTAACTTCTGCTCACTTGTAGACAAAACTTTTTCTATTTAAATAATTATTCGATCAGTACTTATTACTTTTGTTTCTGAGTTCATATGAACAGTCTACAAAAAAATCTTCACATTAAAACTCTCCCATTCCAAAATGCTGTATGTTAGTATTATACAGCAGTGGTGGAAAGTGGTGAAACAGGCATGCACGATAAAAGCTAAGGAACTCATGTCAAATTGGAAATGTCCAGTGAAGAAACATAAACACATCCTTCAGCTACAAAAAATTCTCCCATCTCTCCCCCAAAAAATCTTATATCATCTTATAATGACACTTAAATGTACTGAGCATACACCATGTTAAGTAAATCAATAGAATTATATTCACCCCTCCATGGGAGCACAACCACACACCCTGCAGTGCATCTGCAAGTTTGTACTTCCACAGACCAGACTAGTGAATTTCACAAAAATGAGCAGTACCACAAAGCTCTGCAACCTGGTAAAAAACCTGACATACAGGTTTATAGAACTCTTCAATCAACTATTTAAATGGAAGAATACTATTTTCTAGAAGGACACATGGATATTACAAGAGGGCACAACTGTCATGAAATCACAGAGTCCTCTCTACCCTTACCACTGACAAAATTTTGCATTTGTTTGATCAATTTTACTGTAGGATTCTGTGATCTTAAATGAATGTAAACAATAGATGATTCTATGATTCCATACAAGTAAGTTTTCCTCCATTCCAATCCTACTGAAAGTTGTTGAAGACTCTGAGCACTAAATGCTAGAAATTTCTTGGAGCAGAAGAGACTCTCATTTATTCAGGACCAATTTATAAGCATAGTTTATATTACAACACTCTCCTTTACCTTGATTATTGTCCACTCACTAGACCTTATTCATACATTTTAACAGAGAAAAACCACAGCTCCTTTTTTTGCTAAGATCAATAATCGGTGGTCAAAATACTTTACAGATTACATCGACAGTTATGTAATTTCTACCAGCATAGAAAATCTTTTGCTACTTAAAATAATATATTAAGAATGTGCTATTTCTGTAATGTAATTTCTATAATAATAATTTATTCATTCATGAGTTCAATCAGGGCAATACCAGCACATTACTGTACATTATTCAAGTATTACTTGTTTTATTATTTGCAAGTGTAAAACAAATATAAATACNTGTGTATAAAACGTATACATATATATGTATATAAATATATATCTGTATAAAATGTGTATATGTAAATATTTATACCTTGATTTATGAATAAATTAATTTATTCATAAATCAAGGTATAAATATTTACATATACACATTTTATACAGATATATATTTATATACATATATATGTATACGTTTTATACACATATACTTATAGACATATCTACTACATGTCTATTTTAAACCAAAAGAATTTTAAAGGATGACAATACATTTTTCTAAAAAGCAGTGTTCAGCATAAGGTTCTTCAATGTGGGTAAGTGCAATATCCCATTCAGTGTTATTAAGTGTTTCCTAGTTGAAGGCGCTTTTTTAATGGAAATGTTGTCAGGTTATCAAAACAAACA
>VZTN01029769.1:124791-135472 GCA_013400515.1 Erpornis zantholeuca | reverse complement strand
TGAGCCTACTTGATGTTCCCAGATAAGATTAATCCTCCCAAATAACTGAAAAATCAGTTAGTCTCCTAAAAAAAGACTCCTAAAACTTTTAGGAAAGGAGAAAAAAAGAAAAAACGTAACAATCAAAGAAGAGGAACCACAGAAACTCCAGCATTTTGGGGCCAGTCACGAGTTGATTAAGCATTTATTGAGGATCCAAGTAAAGCAAATCAAGCAGGCTAATCTAATATACTAAGTACCTGCTTCTACTACTCCAGTATGCAGAATGGCACAGCCATCACATTTTGTTTACCAGAAGTCTGAGATCCCAGCTCCCCAGTAAGAAAGGTGTTTTATCTCCCTTCTTTATTACAGCTAAATAAACTTGATTGCTGGTCCAGTGAGACTCCTTGTCAATTCCTTAACTGGTCCAGAACCATTGCCATATAAAAAAAGACTGAGATGCACATTCCTTTTTTTTTTTTTAACAACTATTGCTATTATTAAAAAAAAGGTCAAAAGTAAGAACACCAGCACAAATCATTAGACAAAGAAAATCTTAGAAATGTATATCTTCTCTATGCTGACAACTGAAAGAGCGCATTTTTACCGTTTCTGATAGCTAGTTCCCTTAAAATACCTGTCCTGAATATCTGCATGAGCAAAGTATTCTCCCATCTACAGACTTTCAATAACCACACAGAAGACAAAGTAGCTCTATGTTCAGTGCTATTCAAAACCCTCGCCTTGTTGCACGCAAGCACAAGCAAAAGAGCTAGACAAAAAACCTCCAACTATACATTCTAGAGTTCAGAACCTGTCCTCAGAAGGATCAGTCCTGGAGTTGATCTTTTCATGTAATTTTCTGATGAGAATGAAATATTGCTCTGTTTCTAAAGCAGAGTTCAGAAATTTTAGCTGCAGTTTAATGCTCAATTCACAGACACATTCAGGGGCAAAAAACAGAGGAGTTGGTTTTATGACAATTTCCAAAGTGAAGGACAAATTTATGTGTTTTTCTGTGCAGTTAATTTTCTGAAACTGCGTAAAATCCTAACAGATCAGCAATAAGGAACAAATTATCACTACAATTAAGAGAACAGGTAATCTGCAGTGCATGTTTGGAATAAAGCATTTAGAGTGACACATAAAGCTCTTTGCACTTTTTTTGTGGGGCGAGGAGGAGGGGTTGTGCATTTCTGTAAAGCTTTGGATAAGAACTATTCTTGTCATTTCAATGGTAGCAGAATCCCTTACAGCAACTACTACATAACCATAGAATCATCTAAGTTGGAAGGGACCCATAAGAATCAAGTCCAACTTTTAAGGGAGTGGTCCACATGGGAATGGAAGGCATGACCTCGGTGTTATTAGCAATGCTCCAACCCACTGAACTCATTTCAGGGGTGAATGTAGATTTTTAATAGAATTCTAATCACAAAAATGCTGAAGGCATTGCTGCTTTCTGTTTTGGAATACCATTAATTCACACTTTTTATAAAATTGTCCTGAGACCAACAGAAGAATACAATAAAGTGGCATTTCTAGGAATTACTATTCACGTAGGTTGCTGGCCCTTGTTTAGCATTTACCACATGCTTCAATTCATCCTTGGTCAAGAATGTCATTAATTTAACATACATTAATGTTTTCTGCATCATAGCACTACTTATTCCGCACTATTTCCAACAGCATGGTTTTTAAGCTGTACTTATTTGTTTTCACTGGAAGTTTCCAATGAAATAGTCATTTTATTGATTGTTTACTTTAACTATAGTATAGTTTACTTAAACTATAGCATCTAGTCCTGAAAAGAGCAATTTGATTAATATAGCTAACTCTTGTCTTCACCTCAACATTACTGGAAAACACACAGTAAAGTTACTGAATGTATAAATAACCTGATTAAAAAGAAAACATAACAAACACACAGATTAGTCACTCGGTCTTGTTAGCACATCTTCAGGCAAAGTCCTCAAATCTGGCTTTAGCACGTTGACAAAAATTACTATTAAACTTTTGTGAGTTAATGTCCCTTTAATCTTGCAAAGTCAGCTGCTAAACAAAAATAAAGCTTTTCAAGTAGAAGGATCCTTGAGATTAAGGTATGATATTGCCTTATGTCACAGCATTCCAAACAAACATGACTAAAACTTGCATTCAAGGTATAAAGCTCTCACTTTTCCTTGAATCACTGATAAGTAGCTCCATGCTTCAAATTAACATTTTACTTTCCCTTCCTCCTCCTCTTCTTCTTCCTCTTCCTCTCTTAAATCCTACCCACCAGCAATCTTAGCTCATGAGGAAAAACACAAAATAAGAAAATAGTTGAAAATACTCTTAGTGACATCAGGGACCAAAGGCCACAAGCAGAACAGGTCATCATTAAGCTAACAAAACATGTAAGTACACATTCCAAATTCCAAACTATTTTTAAGGGGATTTAATACTTACAAAAAACAGTAGAACAGTCATTTTGTGTATATTTATTACTTTAATAGATATTAGAAGACTAATTTTAGCACTTAGGAGACCAGGTATCAGGTAAGAGCTTTAGTATATAATCAAAAGGTACCATCATTTTGACTCCATAATCACCCTTAACTCAGTGGTGGTACAGCACAGTAGATACAATAATACAGTAGAAGAGTATTAACTTTTTCGATAATCTTTTCAAAGATTATGATAGCCATGTCACAAATTTACTACCTTATGGATATTCTGAGGGTATGCCAAGAAAAAAAGGTAACTATTATTCTGACCACTGTTACTGTTTCCTTATTTATTATTTCTTTACATAAAATATCTATTTGGTTCTTTCACCTTGTTCTCAAGTATATTTTTCATTTTCACCTTGATAAGTCTCTGTTTGCTTGCCAAGAAAATTTAACATATACTTAGATAGGCAGTAAGAGCTATTTCCTACTTTAAAGAAAAACTGTTACCAGCGCCCCCAAAAATAAATTTTAAAAATAGTTTATTAGGAAAAAAGCAAATTTTTTTTTAGCAACTTCAGAATGGCCCAAGAGTATGTGAAAATTTAAAACATACATTATTTGTTCCTGTCATCTTATTTCACACAGTATCCCTTGTTGAGAAATTAGCTTCAGAGGCTGGTTTATCAGTTGGTATTAAGTCTAATGTACAAACACTGCCAGTCCAGCAGTCAGGAATAATTGAGAGAATAACTTCCACCTCCATTTTAGACTGGTACGCTTACAACTGGTGTTGATTAGTGTTCACTTTTTATTTAGTAACTTTTCAGATAAAAACAAGTTTGACTATTTCTCCTCACACCTCCATCCAGAGATATTTTACAGCAAAAAAAAACTATTATAGAAAACTGCCTGTCTATATGCACACTTTCCAAATGAAATTAACTGCACACTACTATATCTTCCCCTGGAAATAAAATCAAAAGACACAGTTTTGCCAGAGGAAAGGAATCAATACTGGCTAAGCAACCTGCAAAATCTGGCAAACTGAATAGATGTTAACCAGATGGCTGACACATTCAACATTTAACATTCAACATTTAGACTAAAAATTCTGGAGAAAGTAATTAACTCTTCTATTTTGCTGTTCTATATTTGTTTCCTGTATTTATGCTGATAATCAGTAATTTAACAGAGCTGCCTCTAAATTACTTTATCTGGTCTCACTGGAAAAAGAGCAGAGGTTTCATCTTTAAGCGACTAAGGCCCCTAGCAGAGCTACTTTTGTGGGCAGCACATACATTAAACCTCTTGCATAGGTTTAATCTGAGTATCACTGCAAACTGTAAAATTATGTTTCCAGTTGCATTCTGTTGCTCTGCAGGTCTAGAGAAGACCTAATGCCCTGAGGAAGCAAGCTTTACTGGGATTCATACAAGATCTCCCTCTCTTGGATACTCTGAAACATTACATCTCCCTCTCCCCACAAAAGGACTGTATGATCATGATAAAGCTTTCTTCTCCCAGAGGGTGGTTGGGCACTGGCACACCTCCCCAGGGCAGTGGTCACAGCACCAGCCTGACAGAATTCAAGAAGAATTTGGACAGTGCTCTCAGGCACATGGTGTGACTCTTGGGGTGTCCTGTGCAGGGCCAGGGGTTGGACTTGATGATGCTTGTAGGCCCTTTCCAACTCAGCTTATTCTGTGATTTCCATTTATCAGGCTTCCAAAAATACTATTTATTTGCCTCACACAAAAATTAATTTTAAAACTTTCTGGTTCCAATAGCAGCAGCAGATCTTCCCTCTGACTTATCCCATTTCAAGAGATTTAATAATTAAGAACGAAACTTTATTTAATGGGAAAAGCAGAAATATCTCAGCACATTCATCCAACTCTTATCTTATGCACATAGGAACAGTGAAAGCAAGAATTACATCACTTAATTTTACAGATATTATTTGTTACCTTTCCATAATGAATCTCAACAGGGCAAGAAGGCAATCAATTATACTTTCAACTACAAAATATGTAAGTATCAGCCCACATAATCGATTTTTAGGAACAAATTGAATAAAAAAGTCTGATCACAAGCCACTGAAAGCCACTCCTGCATGGAATGCAACTAATACTCCAACATCACAAGTACTTTTTAAGTTAAATTTAAGAGGAGAAAACAGGTAATAAGGTAAAGTACCTTTACTCTATGCAATTCGGCCAAGTACCAAAACATACAACATCCTAGTTTAAAAGAATTTCAACGTCAGCAGTAGCCAGAACAAAATCCAGCAAGACCCACATAAAGCTGTCTATACCAGTACAGGGAATCAGATGGACAGGCAAAATTGAAATTTGTTTCAAGGCAATAAAGCAAATCCCAGATTTGACCAGTGCACACTGATGTTAAGCAGATCAACACGACCTTCCAGAACAAAAGCCTGACTTGAAAGAAACAGGGGGCTGCTAGCCCACCCTTTAACTCCCCGCTTGCTCTTCCATATCTGAATTGCTTTCCTCTTATCAGTGATCTACCACAGAGGTAAGAACAAGGTAAGCTTCATGTAAGCCAAAGCAAAGTGAATGAATTATAGTTACCTAGACAATGAGCAATTTTTGTACCAAATTTTTCAGTTAAACTTCAACATGTGGTTAGCACTGCTTCCCATAGCTTAAAACCAATATTAGAGATTTTATACTGTCATTTCAGACATCTAAGAGGATTCTTCTCTACAGAACAACACTTCATAAAAAAAAAAATGATCTGGGGGTGCTGGTGGGCAGCAGCTCAGTGTGAGCCAGCAGTGTGTGCCCTGGCAGCCAGGAGGGCAAACCCCATCCCAGCTGCATCAGACACTGCAGCACCAGCTGTGATCGGGATCATCCTGCTAGATTCAGCCCTGCTGCGGCCTCACCCTGAGTCCTGTGTGCTGTGCTGGGCCCCACAGTTTGAGAAGGACGGGAAGGGCCTTGAATGGTGCAGCTTTCTCCCTGGCTTACACAGTTATAGGAAAAGAAGAAATATGTTCCAAACAATTTATCCCAAGTATTTGAACATAAGGTAAAATACGGTCTATGGTACTGATATCCAGAGCTATTCATACAGTCCAGTTGCAATTCTTACACTAAGTAAATTCTTTCCCCCCATTCTGATAAAAACCTCTAATATTTATTTACTAATGAAGTACGGACTTTTCATTGAAATCCCTCAGTTCTACAGTTAAAGCATTCCTGCATAAGCATAAGGAAACATAGGCCCAAACAGAAAACAATTTGTTCAAAGTCACTGAGAAAACAAATGACAAAAAGAGATAAAACACACAAATCTCATATACTCTAGTCTATTAGGAAACACTGTTTTTCAACAGATAATCTGTTATTCAACTTAAGCTCCTCGAGCATGACATGACAATTTATGCAATGACGGTCAATATTCCACCAAAAAGAAAATGACCACACAACAATCACAGAAAAGTATCCTCTTTCCAGTTTATATTACACATACTTACCTTTATATGAACTCCAGTGACAGCTTAGTAAGAAAAAAATCTGTGACAAATATTCAGAGTCCACAGTGAACGCAAGCTTGCAAATGAAAGAATGCACTTCTCTGGCATAAAAGAAAAGTCTCATACTTATCCCCCTCTTTCTCTGAATACTCACACTCAGAAATAGCCACAGAATAAAATCAATAGAATAAAGATGTATTTATGGCACTAAGTACACCTGACAGAAAAAGCAAAATGTATTCTTCAGAAGAATAAAAATAACTTTGTGACATTCACATCAATATTTACACCTTTTTGTTGTACATCATCTTAACACACTCCCACAGATACTTGTCCCTGGAGCCCATTGACAAGGTTTCATGCTATTCAGAGGCATTAAATCAGGCTATTCATTCTTCACAAACAAGAAGAGATAAGTTTCCTCAGAAACATCCAGAGCAAAGATTTTCAGTGATTCACTCAGTCGAACTCATACCACATCAACAATTAGCTACGAGGGCATTTAGACTGAAGACAAGGAACTGACGTTTAAATTGGTGAGACAATGATTTGTGGAATTTTCAGTCAATTATTCCTGCATGTTTTATGAGCATTTACTTTTTAATTTGTCCACAGTGGATCCTCTGACTGTCACAGCTGTTCATGCAAACCTCACGATTTTGCCATTGGCACAAAATTAAAGCTGTGTTTTATCTCATGGGAAGGGAGCTCCTTATGAATGCGATCAGTTGATGATAGATGAGAACTTCTAATGTACAGCATAGAAAAAAAAATACTAGCTAGTCCCTTGGCCTCTTCTCCTTGGACACTCATATAAGTCAATTTAGTTGTGCACTGCAATACCTTATTATAGTCCTGTTTGGAATACTTCAGTACTGTCACACAGTTAATCAAGATTTATTAAAAAAAACTTGACCAATGAATCTACTAATAGGGAGGAAGGAGAGCACTGCAATTTGGCTTCAGGTGTCAGAACTGTGAGTCCAACTCTCACTTGTGACACATCTCGCACTAGAGAAATCATTAACGTTAGTTAAATAAGGCTCATTCTACTTCACCTCTGCAGAAGCCTGATCAGTTCTGCTCTGCTTTCAAAGACTAGTACATTTTTATATACTTACTTAAAAAAACCCTAACAAACAACAAAAAAAAAAAACACCCAACAAACCTAAAACCAAATATCTGGTAACATCAAATTTACTCAATTTACAACTTTTTTTATTCCTCTCAAAGATTTACAAAGTTCCTTGTGCTGCAGTAGCCCTGTGGGCTTTATTTTTCAAGATTATCACAAATGATGCTGTGCAAATTACACTTGAGCAAGTCATCTGTCTTTAGACTGTGTCCAGTAATACCAGTACAACTCATCACTAGAAAAATTATGAAACTATAGCATTGCTTAGAAATAGAATTTCTATTGAAAGTTAAAAATGCATGGAGAAGTACTGTGTCACAACCCTGCAACCATATGCAAGGCTGACAGTTAAAAAAACCCAGAAACCTCTCACAAACAGCATCTGACATGAGTTCACCCTTTACCATTACACTGAGTAAAAAGCATTCTTGACCAAATTTTAAAGAAGTTGTAACCAAAACTTCCCAAGTTCAGAGTAAATTATACTTGTAAATATAAATAATCTAGATTTCTCTTTATTATTTATATATAATGATATATATATTATATATCATTATATATAAATATATTAGAATAATATAATACTAATAGTGTTTTGCAACTCAGAATCACCAGAGCCTTTTGTCTTAGCCATTTTAAATCAGTCTTATTTCTATAGTAAAACACATAACTTAAATCTTACTAATTTTTAAGTACTTCTGTAATAATTGCAAAGTTATTGTCCCTCACCAAGGACAGACTATTTAACATATTGAACATTCCTGTAACTTAGAAAGCAGACTAACTGCAATGGTCCTGAAGAGTTCTTGGGAGCTGGTGGTAAGTACCGCCAAGTCTCAAGCACAAAGAATTTCTAAATCCAAAGCTGCATGAAAGGAATTATAGATTTTTAATGAGTATTACCATTATTTTCATTTTAATAACATTATAATGACAGCAAATTATTATAGCATTAACTGAAAAATATAGTCTGGGAATACCCTTCTTGGTGAAACCTGAATTTTGAATTTAAGAATTGATTTTTGAAAGCTCTTCTACCATTTACACATGTAGCAAGATCTTTACAATCTGGCATACTTTCATGCATTTTTTAGATCAGGTTGACACAAAATATGTTGTACTGATTAAAAATAATTTTTAATCCAATAAATTTTTTTAATCTG
Source organism: Erpornis zantholeuca (assembly GCA_013400515.1). Taxonomy (NCBI): domain Eukaryota; kingdom Metazoa; phylum Chordata; class Aves; order Passeriformes; family Timaliidae; genus Erpornis; species Erpornis zantholeuca. Next base: position 127,252 of record VZTN01029769.1, on the reverse strand, counting down.
ACGAATCAAAAACGGAAGATTTTTATTTGGAACAATCTCATGCAATACATACATTTTCCTGTAAATGCCCAAAATTATTCCACGTATATCAAAGGATTCTAACACTTTCTGAGGTCTTCTTTCAGGAAAAATTTGTTTTACCTATCTCCAGCACCCTTCACAAGATCCTCCACCCAGACGTCCTTTAAAAGAAATCTTTGCCAAGAGCAGCACCTTCACAATTGTAAGGCAGTGTACTGAAACATACGTCTTAGGGAAAAAGAAATTCTAATTTAAAAGCACACCAAGCACCCAAGGCTGCTCCACTGGTAGAATAACTGTGTCTACTGCCTTCAAAGGGGTATCCTTTGTTGCTTTCAACTCCTCATAACATCACCTCGATTCCCACCAGTGTCCTTTATGACACTTTCACCCATGGCATCCTGAGGTTAATTTCATGTGCACACCACCCAGCTGCTCCATATGCATATGCTGACCAGATGGAATCACAAAATCATAGAATGTTAAGGAGCTGGAATGGACCTTACAGATCATCTCGTCCCAACCCTCCCTGCCCACCAGGACAGCTTGCTCAAGGACTTAATGCAACCTGACCTTGAACACTGCCAGGGATGGGGCATCCAAAACATCCCAGGCCAGCCTGTTCCAGTGTCTCACCACCTTCACAGGAAAGAATTTCTTCCTAATACAAAGCCCAAAGTTCCCCTCTTTCAGTTCAAACCCATTCCCCCTTGTCTTATCACTACAGTTCCTGATGAAGAGTCTGTCTCCAGTTTCCCTGTAGGCTCCCTTCAGACACTGGAAGGTTGCCACGAGTTCTCCACACAACTTTCTCTTCTTCAAGCTGGATGGCCCCAAACTTCTCAGCCTGTCTTTGTAAGAGAGGTGGTCCAGTCCTGGAGGACTGCTGCCCAACAACATGAGAAATAACAGTCTTTCTCTTTGGCCCTGCCTTCAAATTTTAGACTATATATAGGAATAGAATTGCCATAACACCTTTATCTTGTTTTCAAACTTTGTTAAAATTATCAGGTTCAATTCTTAGTAGCCAATGATATTGAGAGGCAGAACTACACACATCTCACTTCCAAGGAAACCAAGATAAAAGGCACAGAAGTTATTATCAAAACCTGATCTACGCTTTTAAGTGCGAAGACAACCTTAGGGATCTGTTCCTGGCTCACGTTTTCCCAGCGCCATGTTCTCTGGAGCAGTCCCTGCTGAGGGGCCCAGCCCTGCAGCGCCGCCGCTGCCCAGAAGGTGGCAGCAGTGAGCACCCGCCCCATGGCGCCAAACGCGCCCGGGACATTCCCAGAAACCCCAAAATCCAACGCGTTCCCACGGACTTGGCAGCACCTCACACTGCACCTTCAGCAATGGCTCCATTTCTGCTTCAAAGACCGTCTGGTGATGAATTCTTATGACACAACTTTTCAATCTTGAGCAAAGAAGGGAAGAACATAAACCCAAAAATTGTTGCAAGTAATTAATGTAACACAGAACATAAACTCCAGTAATTTAATGGGCGCAGAGGAGAAAGCTTTCCTTTCACAAAACAGATGCAGAGTTTACACTGGGACTGGGGGGGGCAGCTTCAGATCCTTTAATTACATATGAGAAAAAATTTCCAGATTCTGAAGATTTTCCTAGTTTTCAAAAGCCCATCATTGGATTATTATATCACAGTAATTTTAACTAAAAGATTCTTCACTCCAATACACCATTATCCCATTTTAGTTATTTTAGTTATTCTCCCACATGAAAAATGGCCATCTGGAAAATTTTTGAGGCGTGGAAGTTTAATTACCTATATTTGTGAACCAAAACCCAAAACTTAAAATGTCAAATTCTCCCAGCACTTACGGGACATGAGTCTTCCCTAACCTTTAGTTTAAGTAAAAGGCCAGCTACATTTTCTGACAGTATTCTTTAAAAGCCTACGCAACTGGAGTTCCTCCACCACAGCAGATGTCTGCAAGTGTCAGATTGCACAGTTGGCAAAGTCCGCTGGATCAGAAACAAAGCTGTAAACTTTTTTACTTCCCCTCCCTATATCAACCATTTACGAAGGTATCCACGCGCCCATCTTGCACATATATCACAAAATGACCTTTTGTCACTCTGTTTCCTCCTTGGAAGGAGGAGAAATAGCAAGACGCAGACAGCACAGATGTCGATGTCTCTCTTTGTATATGTTTTCAGCATCAGACAGTACCTATACGGGGAACACAAAGAGGCTGGACACAGACATGTAGTGACAGGACAAGAGGGAATGGCCTGAGACAAATTAAGTTTAGATGTTAGAAAGAAACTTTTCACCCTGACAGTGGTGAGGCACTGGCACAGGCTGTCCGGAGAGACTGTGGGAAGTGCTCAAGGCCAGGCTGGACGGGGCACGCTGGCATGGATAACACAATGACCACAGGAATGCGGCACGCAGCAGCCCGGGCAGAGCGCAGCT
>VZTN01029769.1:113293-124535 GCA_013400515.1 Erpornis zantholeuca | reverse complement strand
TGTTGGCACGGGACAGCACACGGGCCGCGGCAGGGACCCGGCCGCGTTTAGGCTGGGTATTAGGAGAAGGTTTTTCACGCCCAGGCTGTCTGGCACTGGAACAGGCCTCCTAGTACCACGCCTGAGTTCAAGAGGCGTTTGTGAAGAAGGGGCGATTCATTTGGACAAGGCTCTCAGGCACATGGTGGGACTCATGGAGATGTCCTGCGCAAGGCTGGACTTCCATGGTCCTCGTGGGTCCCTTCCAACTCAGGGTAGTCTTTGATTCTGAATTTGTGATTCAGCGTGCCCCAGCCACACACACTGAGTTTCCCGACTCAAGATGAAGGAGACCGTGAGCCAGAGCCGGGACAGAAGCCTTGTTCCTCTTCAGGGCCGGTGGACTCCCAGGGGACCTAGAGACAGGAAACTGAGGCGCCTCTGTTCCCTGCACATTGAAACTCGCTTGGTGAACCAGGGGATGGGCTAAGCCAGTCTGACCCTGTGTGTGCAGTGTGCAGCTCAGGGGGTGGCTCTGAAGGGAGACCACAGGGACATGGTGGCCCCAGCGTGGGTTGTGGGTTCTCGGCCTTCATGCCCCAAGTGCTGGCAGTTGGCCAGGCCAAGGTGCCTGTCCACAGTCTGTCCTGGGCTCTGACTGTGGATGAATAAAAGCTTCAGTTTTACCACTTCTGGGAAGACTTAAGTGCAAAACATGTTAAACTTTTGCTTCTTTTCAGTTTTCTGAACATAAGAAGCCCTTCTATCCCTGTGAATAAAATGCTATCGCTGTGAGTACAGACATAGAGTAGATAAGAAATTTTGGTTTGAATAAACTTAGGGTTGGAAATAAATACTCAATTAACTGAAATTTTTGTTGGTGCCAAAATGAGAAATATAGATGGGGTGAACCCTACTGTCCCTCAGTTTGTTACAATCATTAGAAATAAAACTACCAAGACCCGTACTCTGACAGCGGTCCTCAAAGCAATCCTGCTGAAAATACCAACACTACACAACCTGACTACTTGGTGCATTTCTGCTCATCACTCCCTAGCCCACTTACACAGTCATACTTAATTATCCTCCTCTCCAACATATCTACTCAGCTTCTTCTCCTGTTCACCCTGGTAGCTCTTTCACTCCTGCCTGGTTTTACCTCCATGTTCACTATTTGCAAAATAGAGCTGGTGGAAAGTTGCTACTATATTTCCACCTCTCTTTTTGAGAAGCCATCAGCACGTAGAATTCTCTGTTTCCTAGCATCTTCATCCAAATGTGTATTCTTAGACCACCTTCTCCTTATTTCCTCCTTGTAGAAACTGGATAGTAAAGCACTCATTGCATTCCTACCTATGGAAAAACAAAACATTATCTGAAAGAACAGAGTCACTAAGGCAACACGCTCTCTGTCTTGAACCTAGGTTGAATTGTGCCTTTTCAGATGGATTTTAAATAAATTGCAATGACATCATTAGTCTGAATTATAGGCTAGCTTGTATTAGACTTGTATTCAAGATTTAAAGTCTGCTTGAACATAGGACTACCATGGCTATTGAAGTTGCTCTTTTTCTTTTCACAATTTAGCAAGAACAGCTGATGTTCGAACTATTTACTCCCATTCAGCTTTCATATTCTTGCATTCTTGTGTTTTTCTTTTTTTTAGAGGTTGCCTCTTTTCTGATCACCATTGCTTTCAATTTTCTATAAAATGATGCATCTCCACCAGTATAAAAGCAAATTCAACCTACCTGTATAGTGAAATCCCATTACTTAATAGTGAATACGTGATTTAAATTACTTTTTTACATTTCATCCTATCAAATCAGAAACACCTGATGAATTAAAGGCTTGTTTGTGAAAGTTCCAAAGTTCTTTCTTGGGAAACAGCAACTGCTCATAAGGCAACGTATCAAGACAAACTGTCAGGGATGCTTCCAACACATCCAGCACATTTGCAGAGCACAACTTGGAGCTCTGGGTGTAATGCCCATATTCACAAAGTGCGTCCAGTTCATAACTCGTGCAACTCTTTTATACATGCTACTCTTTTGTCAAGGTGAAAACATGGGAGAATTTGTATTTGTTTTCTACTATTGATGGTGTTAACGTGTTCCGAAATATCAGCATTATTAATTATTTCATTCCTGAAACTTTTTATAGTTCTGGTACACTGAAAGAAGCTTGAGTGGAGGAAGTTTGATAACATCATTTTTCATGTTTCTGATTGAACATATCCCACTGTTGTCCAAAGTTTATTTCTCTCCCATAGTCAGAGTAGCAAAAGCTGCCTTTGTTAATCAGCGTGATGTTTACACCATCAACCTAGCCAACTTTCTTGCAGCACAACAAGCTAACTGCACAAAAAGCTCTCATACACATCTCAACATACAGCTGGAGATCATTGTAATGTACTAGCACCTGTGAAAAATAAACCCAGTAATTAAAAAAAACCCCACAAATCAAAAAACACAGCAAACCAAGGCTTAAGAAAGTCATGGGAAAGGGTGTAATAGACAATATATATAAAAAAGAGGAAAAAAAACTAAGATGAAAGCAATTACTGATATGCATAAACTCCAATAGGTAGGAAAAACACTTGGTAATATTACCTTCACTTTAAATACTCACAAAATAAGTGGCAATGATACAAACAGTGAAATAGGTATTACAAATTAAGTGAATACCAATACGATTGTTTTGTTACTTCAGACAAGGAAACCACTTAGAGTTCTCAACTATTTTCTAGCCTGTCCCAGGCTGGGTTACTGCAACAAGCAGATACTATGGTTCAGGGTAAAATATCAGTATTTGATCATTTGGCCACTATTAATTAGGTAGGAAAAAATGTCCCTTGTTAGGGGAAAATAAGGAAATATATATTTGACAAGTGTGAGGGGGAAAAAAGAAAAGAAGGAAAAAAAGAAAAAAGAAAGAAAAGTCCCAGCTGTTTGAAGCTTTTCAGAAGTTTGGAATGTTAGAATAAATACTGGGAGAGGTAGACTGATGGGATGAACTGCAGGCGAGGCACAAAAAGGTGCATAGTAACTATAATTATCAATGCACATGACCACCACACATGGAATATAATTTATGCACATCACAGTGATTAGCTAAAGAGCACATACTGCTCTAAGCAACAGAAGAGTACCAAGCAAAGTGCCCTCAGACCCCTTAGCTGAAGTGAATATGGTACATACCCTCATGTAGATCTGCGGCTAGCTCATAATGGTTGGTGCAAGATAACAACGAGCTAAGGTAGATGCTGCATCCATGTTGTTGTCATTTACTGATAGGATTGGAACTGCCTGAGCATTGCAGTGGCTAGCAAAACTTAAACCATATTCAAGAGATTTCCAGAGAAGATCACAGTGTGTAACAAGTCACCAAGAGATTTCAGTGTATTGTTTGTCAGCCACAGTAGGGGATTTCTGAACAGGCATATTTGGCATTTCTAGATGCTGATTATATATTTGAAAATTTACCCACTAAAATACTGTATTTTGGCCAGCTGTTAGCAAAATAGTTAGGCATGTTAGCTTCCTTGAGTTCCAGGTGTTCATTTTCTCCCATATCTCTCACTCAATTTGCAGTATAATTTCATGGTTGCTTATGCTTTCTATGCGGTTCCATTCAAGAAACTGTCTTCAGTAAGGAGAAGGGGAGTTGCTTTTTTAGAAGCATAAGAGTCTGCAAATCCTCTTTGATAACCTTTGTGAGCACTGCATGCCACACAGTCTTTATGTTCACACTGGAATAATTTTTCCTCTCCTTTTTTTGTTGATTTGGAATGTTGTTCCATTTGATTTGACATCCTGGGGATGTTTACTTGCTCCTAAGCAGGACATTTTCTGTGTTCTATGTCCCAAGTGATAGATAAATATGTTTGGTTTCTTCTTAGCACAAACACCATCTAGTCTTTAGCTGGGGAGCCTCTGCAGGGTTCAAAAAAATTGGCCTTGACCAGTGTTGTTTAATGTTTCTTAAAGAAACAGAAGAATTTTCCTTTTTTAAAGAAACAGACCTGAAGAGTTTTCCTAGCCTGTATTAAGGCTGACCTCGTATTTCTCAGACTGGTATAAAACATGCTCACAAGAATAAAATTTGGAAATTGTAACATTTATCAATCACTTAGGTAACTTGCCACAGTCTAGATTTTCATAATTTGTCTTATTATGTGTCTTTCCAAAATGTGATTAGAGAAGCTGAGGTATTTAGGTTGGTGATTATGTTTCTATCTATAGTTTATAAATTTTCTTGTGGAAAATAATCCTGAAAATAAATCCTTTCCCTGTACCTGTCTGCACTCACAGCAGGTGCTATACAAAGAAAGCATGAGTTACATCAATCATTCCCAAGACACTGAGACAATTAAAATATAAAAATCTTTCATTATGTCCTGCTGCTGTCCAGTAATAACGAAACACTTGAATACTTGGAGAGCATTTCCAAAGCTTGTTCTACAGAACCAAGCACAGCACATTGAAGCAGAAAGCTTATTAATTTCTATGGTATTCCCTACTGATATTCTAAAAAGTTCCTATAGCATATACAGAAGAAGCATGAAATACTTGCTACAGGATGGAAAGTTAATGACTTTGCCTTGACCTGTTCTCTTACTGACAGCTGTTAAAAGAACGAAATACTCCAGTGAGCATTTCAGTTTCATGTGTGTGACTATATTCCTTTGTGCTTTATTTAAAATATTCTCCTTAACTAGAAGAGGTATTTACACATTCTAGAACCTGTGAGGTTTCAGCAAAATTTAAGATAATAAAAAGGGAAATGCTGTTTTTACTGGCAGCAAGAAGGAGCCAGAAAAAAAAGTCAGCAAAATGTGATAAAGATCATGCTAGAACCAATTTTCAGAGCGTTGGGAGATGTGGGGCACTGTCGCGGCGGGCAGCGGTGGTAAGTGCTGTGACCTTCCCCTTGAAAAGGCCACAAGCCCCTGGGCACACAGGCACTGCTAGCCTTGCCCGGGTGTGACCTCAGCTCTTTGTGATATCAGCTCTTGGCGCCTGAGGGCTGAAAGGGAATGAAGAGACGGAGCCCTGCTGTCAGGTTCCATGAAGGTCCTCCATCAGGGTGCATGTGCAGAGAGTCTCAGGCAGCAGAGGGATACAGCAGCCAGCTCAGGAAAAGATCACGAGAGCATGGGTTTATGTAGGGAAGGCAGCGGGTGGAGACAAGGCGGGGAGAAGGGAAATAACCAATAAGAAACAAAAAATCTACATAGTACCAGGCACACTGGGAAATGGGGGCCACATGCTCACTGTGAGCTAGAGTGTGTGGCAGCTGTAGGATTGCCTTCAGGGACAGTTTTTAAATTCTTGTCTCTTACCTCTCGTCCCACCATGGGGACAGCAATGCCTCCTGTGTTGTGGGGCTACCGCTTCCCACAGGAAACTGGCTGTTGAGAATCGGTATGCAGCTACAAAACTTCATATTCTCTCAGAAATTACGTAATTATTCCAATTCCTGAACCATTAAATCTTACAAAGTGAAGTAACCATCATGAAGTAAATCAGGTATCACACACAGAAAGCCTGAAGCTTTTTCCTTTGCAAACCTGATTATTACAGGTGAGATTTTCAAATTAAACAAGCAAATCTCAATAAATTCATTTTTCTTCACAGTTTATGAGAAAGCTGGTCACTGCTTGAAACTGAAATTTCAAACAAACCCACAACACTGTAAAACATTGCAACTAGGACAGTTTATAAGTTCTAATTCCTTTAAAAACAGAAATTTATTACATGTAGTAGAACTGTACTAAAAATGCAGCAAGATAGTCATTGTGCGTGGAATATAAGACAACTGTAAAAATAAAAGGGGGAAAGAAAAGCTTTTCAATTAATAAATTTCTCTGTAACTGCCTTTTATCGTATGGATTAAATGCTTTCGTTAAAAATGGAAGCACAGTTGCCAACTAACATAGTTTTGCTTGAAACATGAGACTGCTTTTTCATCTATAAGCTTTGCCAAGCCTGTGTCTCCATCAAAACCACACAAATCCAATGTGTAAACAAAAATGCTATACATCAGATGAAAGTGAAAAAATTACCAATATTTACTCAATGTATGCATTCCCACCATGGTATTCCTAAAGATTACATCAAAAAAAAAAAAAAAAAAAAGAAAAGGCCATGGAACATAGGAAAAGAGGACTGGATGGAGAGGCAGTGAGAAGATACTTCTTTTTGATTTTAAACCAATCTTATGCAGGCATCATTAGTGAACAATTTTGAAAAATAATTTTTGTAATCTGCATTTTTCTATGTTAGCTGAATATTTTATATGATGATTTGTTCACAGCAACATAGATCAGTCTATGACTGCAGCCTTTATGCCTTTACAAACTACATGTTTTCTTCAGTGTTGCAGACCACTGCCTCACAAAAAAAAATCCCTCAGTAGGGATCCCTTCAAAGTGGTAAAGATCTCCACTCATTACCTTGCTTAAAGTAGCTACCAAAATAGTATATAGCAAGTCTGTAGAATCATTCCGGTGCTAGTCAAAAAGTGGCTGAAACAGCTCTACGACAGAAAATAAGAACAGCCGTTCGTGGATTGCCAACTTTCCCCTCACAGTTTCTATACATTAACTGAAAACCTTGTATTTCTTGTTCCTTCATTTAGCCTGTTGGACACTGCAATATCATGCTTATTTGACCTCCCAAAGGAAGTATAACTCCAGTATTCCATTGCCTTCACTCCTTCTTTAAACAGTTTGTCATCCACACTCCTTTGCCTGCAATACTCATATTTGCAAGTCAGTGGAATGCGCTCTTTCATAAATCTCCTTTCAGTTATTTTAGCAATCATTCTTCCTTTATTGGTATTAACCTTTCTTTAACCTTGTCTATCTTCAGATTTAATCCCTTCCTTATGACATCTCTGACAAAATACAATTTGTTTTCCATCATTCTCTCATTAATATAGTGTTCCTTTGTTCCCTTTATTTTTTGTGTCATTAACATTTACATTGGGTCACCTTTACATTGGGTCACCTTTAAATGATCTATAATCTAATGCAGTGAATCTTATTCACAACTGATAATCACTTGCATGAATATAATTCATACTGTTCAAAAGAGCTTTATACAGCATTGTACAGACCACATAAAGCCAGGTTGGAAAACATTTTTTCAAATACGTCTATAAGTGAAAGATATGTATGCAAATGCATCATGCAAAATGAAATAGCAAAAATAAATATTGAATTATGTTGAAGAAAAGTATGAGAGTATGTCTGTAAACTACAAATAAATTTTAAAAATTGTGTTGAATTAATCCAAATCTGAACATCACAATGCCAAGTTATTGTCACCTATAAAATAAATCTCAATGTACTAAAAATCACAAAGTAGGAACCCAAAAGCTCATAAGGTTGTTCATGCAACAATCCTAAATTTAAGGCATAGAGTTTGTTGCTCCATAAAAGATTTTATTAAGTTTGGAAACAGTTGCCTGCCCCTGTTTCTCTTGTACCCACAATGTCACACTCCTTGTTTTCCATGTTTTCTCTTAGAGGTGTCTTGGAGTTTGCTTGAGAGCTTTAGCTCAAACCCGGGATTTAACTATGTATTTCCTTACCTTTACATATTTCTTTCATTACATAGGACATAAAAAAATCTCTGGCAGCTGCTACAATACCATTAGAGGTTCTTTCATATTTGATCTCACAAAATAGTTTTTGTCATAAAATCATACAATATCAAACATGATATGAAGCTGGATCCCCTTCCTACTAAGTGCTACCATGTGGAGCACATTGTGACCTGAAAATAAACGCAAGCATGTTCTTGCCTATCAAACCCTTATCTGAAACTCACTGCTCCAGACAAAGCAACAAATAAATTGTGCAGGGAGCCCCATATATTAAACTTTGATGTGTCCCTGTTTTCCTTTATTTTCCTTTTCTTCTCTTTCTTTTCCTTCTATTTTTAGGTGTCCCTGATGCCTTGAAATGGCTACCTGAAAACAGAAGCTAGACAAGATTAAGAGAATAAAAGCAGGTATTTATTGAAGGGCCTTCAAAAGTACGCCTCTTGGGCAGGCAAAAGATTCTGAGGGGCTCCATCCAAGGTGGACCTGGGTCATGGGTTTTTCACACTTTTATAAGTTTGGTCTATTTGCATATCAGGGTTAATTCTCCAATTACAATTTCAGGTAATGAAGTAATTACCCCAAGTTTGCTCCTCATGTTCAGAGTCCTTAGTTTACATGTTTTGGGGCCTGGGACAACAAGGTGTCCTTGAGTCCACGCCCAGAGAGGGTTTGTTATGTCTAACCAGCGTGAGAGGACAGTAACTAACATGCTGTGGAGTTTTAGAGGTACAGACTAAAGCAGTACAGGATCTGAAGAACATAAAATCTAAATCCTAAGGCATCACCCCTTGGTTCTCATGTATCAGCATGCCCAGCTCTGAGGGTGGGACTGTACATGGGGGTGTTTCAGGTACTGATACCTGAAACCACAGAATCTGCAGTGAGCAATAAAGCTATTGCAAGAAGTCAGTATCCATGAATAACGACTCAGAGATCCATATCTATGTACTTCTGCTGCATGCAGATAACCCAGCTTGCTGTACTGATGGCCTGATGCACTATGGGAGTTTCTTTGATCCTAAACTACAGTTCATACAAAATACAAATGAAGAATAATTAATATTTCCAATCTCAAAATGTAAACTTTTAGAAATACTATTCCCTGAATATCAAGAATCCTAAAAATTTCTCAGCAACTAGGTTCTTATTTCAGATGGTCAAATTGTTCAAACTGACAAAATGGCCAACATTTGGGAAAACTCGAGAAGCAGGTTATATTTGACTGTAAGAGAACAGAGGTTAAAAGCTGTTTCCCTGTGAGCTCCACTTCTGCCTGAATGTAGGATGTGTGTAGCCTCACCAAAAAGCTAAGGACCTGAGCATCCATTTTTATGCAATCTAGAAATGTTACTCTCTCTCCTTAAGTCACCATGCCTTCTGAACAAGCATACTACAAACAGTAAAATGACACTCAAAATGCACCTAGTGGGCAGTGAATTTTGTGGAGAGTGCCCTGGATGAACCATGAGTTTTCTGGATGACTGAAAGCATTTTCTTCCTCCAAGTGGCAGTTTTTCCCCATCTAATAAATGAACAAAGTGATACTGGTGATGTAAAATGTTGTAGAAATGGAGACTAAGGAACGTGATGCAAAAAGCAGGTATAGCAATTATCATAAATCAAAGAAATACACTCAAATGATAGGACTAAAGAAGTCTGGTTCCCCTGAATCTTTATTAATTGGCTTTGTGGTTTCTAGGAAGCATTAACCCTTGCTTTTTCCAAGGACTAACTAAATACTATAAGGCCATATTTAAAAGAAAAAAATTAAAGCATCAGTAACTTCAGAAACTGAGAAGGAAACTTAAAGTTACACTGGGTAAGTACCTAGAATGCAAAAAGGCTTCTGTGTGGTTTCTTAGTATACTTACAGCTTTTGGACGCCACAATATAGAAAAGACATTAAGTCGTTGGAGAGCATCCAAAGGAGGGCCGTAAGGGGAAGCTGTATGAGGAGCAGCTGAGGTCACTTGGTCTGTTCAGCCTGGAGGAGACTGAGGACAGAACTCATTGCAGTCTTCAACTTCCTCATGGGGGGAAGAGGATNGCAGGCACTGATCTCTTCTCTCTGGTGACCAGTGACTGAGGGAACAGCCTGAAGTTGTGTCAGGGGAGGTTTAAGATGGATATTAGGAAAAGGTTCTTCACCCAGAGGGTGGTTGGGCACTGGAACAGCTCCCCAGGGAAGAGGTCACGACAGCAGCCTGACAGAGTTCAAGAAGATTTTGGACAATGCTCTTAGGCACATGGTGTGATTCTTGGGGATAGTGCTGTGCAGGGCTGGGAGTTGGACTCAGTGGTTCTTGTGGGTCTCTTCTAGCTCAGTTTATTCTGTGATTCTGGGATATGGGATGCAGCAGTAAAATGTTTTAAACATGATCCTATGTAGCTATACATTATAGCATGTGAAAAGCAACATATAAAACAAATAAGTAAGTTAGTTAGGGAGACATTATCTATTTTCAGTGGTTCCAGTGTCCTGAATATTCAAAACCTATGTGGGGGCTGTGGCATTACTTACTACCTCTCAGAAATCCTTCTCTGTGCCACAGGGTGAGAGCCAAGCTGTTCATAGGAACAGATGGCCAAAAGGATGAGAAGACAGGGAGCTTGACCCTATCTAGATTTTTTCTCAAGGTGTAACAAGGGTGGGAGCAAAAAAACATCAACAAGACCTTGTGCATGTTTTGTCAGAGCCACTCTTGTGCTGCAGCTGACATCCTGATGATTCATACTGTGCCAGGCCCTCTGTGGCTGCTCTGTACCACTAAGAGGAATCAAAAATGGAACATGATTAAGTGTTGCTCTGAGTTGTGCCAGTGCATAAAGGGAACTGAAAAGATGACTGAAGACTGATCTGTAGCTGCATAATAGTGTGATACCAATTTGTCATGGAATAAAGAAAGCCTAATTAAGAAAGAGCAGGGAGAAAACACAAGAGGTCTTTTCAGAAAGTCTGCAACAAATGAAAAACAGGCATTTTGCTAGCTTCAGCAGCACTCTATTTAAAATTATAATAAAATGTATTAGTGCTTGTTCAGAGAACTTGTAACGATGTTAGACCTACAAAAGTCATAGTAGGCCAGTTACAGATAATGATAAAATTAAGGAGATCAATGCTACAAAAAATTGTCTAGCAGAAGAGCACTGTTTTTTTTCTGTGGCTTTGAGGTGGATTTCTCTAGTAGTTTTATGCTCATCACTGGTTTTTATTCATAGCCACATGATAAAATTCCTTAGCCAACATGTGACAAAAGGTATTTATCATATTATATTTAGCACTGTTACAAATCTGTAGTATTAGTCTCCTCTAATGCATAAATTTGAAACAGGCGGGTTTAACAGTGGCTTGTTATGAATAAATTTCAGGCTCTAGAAACACTGTGTTTCTGTGTAGTGCAGCTGCATACCTAGCAAAGCCTGCTGCACAGCCTTTTCTAATGGCCTGGCGAAGCCTGAGGTCCTGTGCCTGAGGCTAGGCAGGGTACTGTGGCAAGTGTGACTGATGTACATGCTGTTAAACACCAGCTTACACAGTTTCTCAGCATCGGGACTAAATTCCTCAGCACTCCACTAATGCTTGTGCTTGAATGGGAAATGGTGGCCTGAATGTGCCACTCTGACCACACCAGTTTTACAGAAGAAACTA
>VZTN01029769.1:99369-110202 GCA_013400515.1 Erpornis zantholeuca | reverse complement strand
CACCTTTGAAAATATTGTTCTTTTCACTGGATTGTTCCATGAATTAGCTCTTCTTCATATTAACAGACTTATTTCCTTGTGAGGATAGCTAGATGTCACTCAGCTGGGTAGAAAGTGTATTTTTCTTGAACTGAATAGGTTGCATCAAAATAAAAGGAAAATTTCTTGTGGCACTGCACCTTATCATTTATTATTTCTACCTTATCTGACACCTGTTTAGAAGAACTAGCTTAAGTATCTCCATTTTCTTATGTGAAAAGAAGGGGGAAACTGGGGCAAATGCAAGTAAATATCCAAGCGAAAAATGCAAATGAACATATATAAGCAATATGAAGGTCCAAAACAGAATGCTGGGAACCAGAAACAACCATAAATTTCTGTATTTTAATAAAAGAGATACAGCCACTGCAGCAACATTCAGAAGTCACAGATCTGAGTAAGCAACATCCACCAAATTCTGTTCCTGAGTCTGAAGTCAAGCCAATTGAAATAGTAGATGTTCACATGATAAGAATGTTAGATTCCACAAAGGAATAAACTAGTCTATGCCCGAAGTTCCAATGTTTTACTGCCATGCCAGAACAACTAATGACAATGGCCAGAATAACAATTTGGATGCCATTTATTCTTTAGAAACATGATTTACTGAAGATAGTATACATGTCTTGGAGTCAGCATTTTATGTGTAAAGCAATGCATTCTCTTTAAGAGGATTCTGGGTGTCCTTTTAGTTATTCCTGGGGTTTTCCTCTTTATTTGATCTCAGTGAAGATATTACAAGTACAGTGAAGATATTAGAGAGAACCTAACAAAGATGCTATTGCACAAATTTCTTGAATGTGTATAAATTATTCTACACAGCAGCATACAAAGTTGCACATTTCATAGAGGCAACATCTTCTTTCAACAAATTGCGAGCAACATGCAATTTGGTGTGCCCTGGAGTGCTGTACATCATTGTTCCTGGGCTCTGACAGTAAACTGCCTAAATGGGCATGTACCTAGACATGCCATTTTTATCAGAGGGTGCGTGAAGGAAGGCCAGTATCGTGGCTGTGTTTTTGCTGACCTGGTGAACATCTGTTTTCAGCATCATGTTTTGAGACACATAGAAAGATCATGAAGTAAATACCTGACCAGACTACACAGTCTAAACTCTTTGTATTAGCATATATTCTGTGGATCGTATTTCCACATTCATTTCAACTCATCTTATCTCAACTAGTTACAGAAAAATCCTTCCTCAATGCCGCCTCCTGAGTTACGTGTGGAACTTTCCTTCCATAGAAATGCACAAGGGAATTTAAACCCTGGTAAAGATAAAGGAGAGAATTTAAATCAAGTTTAATTGTCTGAAGCTTAGATTCACACATTTTTAACTGGTCTAAAAGATTACACATTTTGTCCCTTTATTAATTTTCTACTTCAGGGCCACTGAAAATCCATTCCTATCAAAGAAGCAACAGGCCATTTAGGAAAATGTAATGGTAACAAGTTATGCTCTGAAAGCACTGAGGTAACTAATCCAATAATGATGGCATAATTTTTGTTTAATATCCTGTAAGGGACAGATCACAAATCTATGTTTTCCATTACAGTGGCAGAAGAAATCTTAATAAAAGGGCCCCCTTATGAAATATGCTGCAGCTCAAAAAGCTCTGGAGAAAATGCTCTGACCCTATAGTGCCATTCAAGACAATCATACTGGATCAAAGGCTTGCTGGGATATGGAGCATCTGTGGTGGATGAAAGGCTTAGATTTTATCAGTTATTGTAAGATATAATCATAAAAGAATGGGAAAAGATTCATGGAACACAATAAATAAGATGTGTAGCCACTTTTAATTTTGAAGCATAAAGAACTCTTTAATATCAGTATTTTCCTGACAATTTACCACTGTAATTTTACTGTAGATTACTACTATCCATTATGATTTTCATATATTTTCAAGTGACAATACAGCACTCTCTGTTCCACCGACAATGCAGCACTGGGTGCAAGTCTGAAAAGAGAGCAGCAGTTAAACAGATGACCAAGTATCAAATTTAAGCCATGATTTACAATGGTGAATGTTTCCAGAACCCACTTGCTTTGGAACAAAGTATAGCAAGAAAGAAAAGAGAAAAAAGCTTTGATAGTTCTTTCCTACCTCTGTAGGGTGGAACAATGAGGGCAGCATCCATCCAACACAGAAACCATAGCTGAGTTCTCAGTGCTCCTGAAAATTTAGTAACCTCTTTTGGTGCCTAAATAAAATTGTATGATCCTGAAGAGGGACACAGCATAAACCAAAGCCAGAAGGGACTTGTGGGAAGGCAGGATTCGCTTTTCACTTGCTTCAGTTACACAGTGTCAGCTGTTTTTATTGTGGCTGTTTCCTGCTTGTTTTTAAGGAGTGCTTTTTTACCAAAACTTTATGGAAACAAATATTTGAGATCCTATCTTCACAAGAAAGGTTCTTTGATCATAGATGTGTATCTATGAATTTGCAAGCATAATTTCTGAAGTTAAAGGATGTTTTTATTGTCTATGTATTCTTAGTAAGGTTATGCTCTATATACAGCCAGTCACAAAATCCCATTTGCCTCTTAAATCCTTTTGCTTTAAAAAAACAAAAAAAAAAGAACAGTAAAATTACAGATTTAATATTGAAAAAAAGAATCTACCTATAGGCAAAACAGAAAAAAATATACAATGCATTCTTCCCTGTTGCTGATTTTGTTGGAGCAGAATTTCAGAAGAAAAGGATCTAGAACAATACTAGCCCCTCTTATATTTGGGGGGGGTTTCCTTGTGTCATTGAAAATTTTGTAAAAAGGGACAGCAAAGTGGACAAAATCTCAACTGAAGCACATCTATAAGAGAATATAACCTCCAGTTTCCAACACAAGACTACTTCTCTCCATTCTATGAACTGCAAGTGCTTTATTTTCCCCTGTGAAGGTCTTGCCTTAAAAAAATGACTTGAGGTCCCTGGAGTGTTTGGCAGTGAATATTCTGACACAGCTGGTGAGTGAGCCAACTGGGGACAGCAGATGCTGAACCTGCTGTTTGCAAACAGAGAAGGTCTGGTGGGTGATGGAATTGCTAGAGGCCATCTTAGGCACAGCAGTCACAAAACGATGGAGTTTTTGGTTTTCAGGATATAAGGACAGGGGACAGGAGAACTGGCGCCTGGGACTTCTGGAGGGCAGAGTTTGGCCTGTTTAGGAGATAGGTTGAGAGAATCCCTTGGGTAGCAGTTTTGAAGGGCAAAGGAGTCCAAGAAGGCTGGACATGCTTAAAGAAGGAAATCCTAAATACACCAGAGCACAGGAGCTGTCCCCATATACTGAAATACAAGCAGTCAGGGAAGACCAGCTTGGCTGAACATAGAGCTTTGGCTGGCACTCAGGGAAAAGAAGGAGAGTATATGACCTTTGGAAGAAGGAACAGACAAGTCAGGAGAACTAGAAGAATGTTGTGAGTTTATGCAGTGAGGCAATTAAAAGGGCCAAAGACATCCTAATCTGGCTATCCCGTAAAAAGACAATAAAAAATGCTTCTGCATCAACATCAAGAGGAAATCTAAGGGGAATCTCCATTCTTAACTGGGTTCAGAGGGAAACACAGTGACAAAGGATGAGTAAAAAAGCTGATGTACTTAATGCCTTCTTTGATTTACTTTAATAGCAAGACCAGTTGTCCTCGGGTACTCAGCCCCCTGAGCTGAAAGACAAAGAATGGAATAAGCCATCATAACCGAGGAGGAAATGATCAACAAGCTGAAACACCTCTTAAACACACACAGGTCTATGGAGCTGAATTGGATCTATCCAAGGATTCTGAGGAGACTGGTGGAAGTTCTCACAGAGCCACTTTTCATCATTTACCAGCAGTCCTGGTTGGTAGACCCAGTTGACTGGAAGTTAGCAAATGTGATCCATTTAGCATCTATAAAAGGGTCAGAAGAAGAATCCAGGAAACTACAGACCTTGGTGCTGGGGATTGTCCTGGAGCAGTTCATCCTGAGTACCATTATGTCGCAGAATATGTGCAAGATAACCAGGGGATCAGACCCAGCCACTGTGGGTTTGTAAAAGGCAGGTCCTGCTTGACCAACCTGATCCCCTTCTGTGACCAGGTGACCAATGTAATGGAAGAGGGAAAGGCTGTGGACGTTGCCTACATGGACTTTTTATTAAAGCCTTTGACACCATTTCCCACAGCATTCTCCTGGAACAGCGGGTTACTCATGGCCTGAATGTGGTGCAGCAGGCTTGGGTGGTGAGTGCCGTGACCCTCCTAGAGAGGTATTTTGAGAAAGATGCTCCCAGGCACACAGGCACGTCTTGCCATGCCAGAGTGATTTCAGCTCTCTTAGGCTTAAAAGCCTTGCGCCGAGGCAGAAGAAGGGACAGCGTCTTCGTATGAGGTTTCCATGGAGGTCTTTATTGATCCACCCGTGAAGGGTCTCAGGGACGAGAGGACTCCCTCTTGGGGATCCAGACTCCAGGTAAGTCAGTGGGAGCTGGGGTTATTTAGGAAAGGCAGGGGCAGGGTGAAGCAACAGGACAAACTGGGTGAAGGCACAGGGGCACAGCAAGAGGGAAGGGCCAATGGGATACATAAAATCTGCATAGGAACAAAGCATGTTGGGAAAGGCTCAGTTTGGCTCCCCATGACTGTAAGGGATTTGCCTGCTAAAGGGTTTTCCTCTTGGGAAGAGTCTCAAACTGTGTCGCTTTGGTTTCCACCCCTCCACAGGGGCACAGGCATATCCTGTGTTGAGGGCCTATCACCCTCCACATGAACGAGTGTATCCTTTGCTGGATTAAGAACTGGCTGGATGGCTGGGCCCAAATATTTGTGGTTAATGGAATTACATCCACTTGAAATCCAGTTGCTACTGGGGCTCCCTAGGGCTCAGTGTTGTCCTATTTACATTTATCAAATATTTGGCTGAGGAGATCAAGTGCCCCCTCACTCAGTATCCAGAGGACACCATACTGGGTGGGAGTGTTGATGTGCAAGAAGGTAGGAAGCCTCTGCAGAAGGATCTGGACAGGCTGGATCGATGGGCCAAGGTATACAATTCATGGGGAAGTGCTGGGTCTTGCACTTTGGCACAACAACCCTGAAATAAACAAGGGCAAGGACGGACTCCTTTCTTGAAAGCCTTTATTAAAAATCAGCTCTTGGGAGGAGGCCCATGGGGTTGCGCCTTCCACCACTGCTCCCTTGGTCCAGTGTAGAGGAGGAGGTCTTGTGCAGCTTTGTCGGTGTCCAGCAGAGCTGGGGCTTCCCACCTCACAGGATTCCAAGGAATGCCTCCCTCCTCAGCTCAGTTGTCTAGGGGTGTCATTCTCATGTTTTGTCCTTCAGTCAGATTGGCGATTTCGAAACCCAAAAACCGGGGTCAGGCGATGACTCTGGTTGTTGCCGGTCCAAAGGTGTTAATTAAACCTTTGAATTAAGCGCTGGCTCGTTGATTCTAGGGGTTAATTGCGCCTCGTCAGTATAAGTCTCTTTAATTTGCATGCGAATGATGTCACTTCCCCTCAGACGCCATTACTCGGAGCGGGGGGCGGCACCCTCGACGGGAAAAGGTACGCAAACAAAACTGGCATACATAAACAGGTAAGCAGCAGGGAAAATAAGGGGTTTAACACTGAGGATAGCTAACAAAAATAAGGATAACAGGGCACATATTGCAGGACACTTAACTAAGATAACACAACACAGAATAAAACCCGTGGGGCACTTAACGATTTACAGGGACGATAAGCTTAATTAATAGGGTGGATAACGAGAACTGGGTGGGTAAACAACAAGATAAACAGGGAAATAAGGCACAGGAATTTTGTTCATAACAACCCCATGTTAGGACTAAAGGCTGAGGGAAGAGTGGCTGGAAAGCTGCCTGGCAGAAAAGGAGCTGGGGGGGCTGAGCATGAGCCAGCTTGTGCCCAGGTGGCCAAGAAGGTCAGTGGCATCCTGGCCTGTATCAGCAATAGAGTGGCCAGTAGGACAAGGGCAGTGATTGTCCCTCTGTACTCAGCAGTGGTGGGGCCACACCTCGAGTGCTGTGTTCAGTCCTGGGCCCCTCACTGTAAGAAGGACATTGAGGTGCTGGAGCGTGTCCAGAGAAGGGCAACAGAACTGAGGTAGGGTCTGGAGCACAGATCCTGTGAGGAGTGGCTGAGGAAGCTGGGTTTGTTTAGCCTGAAATAAAGGAAGGCAAAAGGAGACATCCCCCTCTTACAACTACTTGAAAGATTGTAGTAAAGTAGGTGGAGGTCTGTTCTCCCAGGCAAGAGAAGACAGGACAAGAGAAAATTGCCTCAAGTTGCACCAGGGGAGTTTTAGATTTGATATTAGGAAAAATTTCTTCATTGACAGCTTAGTCTGGCATTGGAATACCCTATTGGTAGTGGCATTACCACTCCTGGAAGTATTCAAAAGGTGTGTGGATGTGGCACTTTGGGACATGGTGCTGAACATAGTAGTGCTGGGTTACTGGACTTGATTATCTTAGAAGTCTTTTCCAACCTTAACAATTCCATAAGTCTATGACCAGAGTTCAGGGATTGAAAAACACCCACCAAGATGTACATGTCACAAATTCCCACAGAAAAGCCAAAAAAAAGCAGGAAAAGCCAGCACAACAGCCAGACTCCCAGGTGACCCATAAGCAGTGCCTTCCTAAGCAGTCCTACTGTAGTGCCTCTTCATGAGAGCTTCCAGAGCCTTTGCTTTTTCACATACTTAGTCTGTCAGATGGCATGTGAGAAATAATATGGTGCTTATTAAGGGGATATATGTTCCCTGGAACTGGAAAAAAGCATCAGCTGGGTCACAGCCCACTTCTGGGTCTGACGCACAATTTCAATGGGAAAAAATTAAGTGTTATTCCAAGTATCCATGCAAGGAAGACCTTAAAGGGAAAGGTACTCCGAGGCCAGAGAAAATAATTTTAAATGATACAGCGGAGTGTCTTCAATTCAAAGTCTGTTTCTTCTATTACATGTACATTAAGGAAGCTAACAAGACCACTTCCAGTAAGTCAGTACCCTTCCATTCTGCTTAATCCTATTTGTACTCCAAAGAAAGGAGACAACCATAGTGTGTAGAACAGGGCAGAAGAAAATTCTTTAGGGAAAGTCAAGGATGCCAGCCCCCTGACCAAGGAAATACACTTGTCTGGAACCTCTTCTTCTAAGGTTCCTTTTTGCTAAACAGCAAAAATTAAAGCAGAATCAGAAAATGAAGCAATGTGCACTGGGAATGTCAGCCCCAAGGAAATTGTGAAATCCAAGGTGCAACTTCCTGCATTTTGGAAGACTTTTAATACATTTCAGGACAAAAAAGCACATGCAAAAACATAAGCCTACCTGGTATTTATCTTGGACTCAATGCTAAAATAACTTGCCAGTAGCAAATTCCATACACTGAAACCACAGTTCTTACAACACACTCGCGTGTTTCCCATCATACACACTCACACACATAGACACACACACACATTGCATAGAAAAACACTCAAAAAGCCAGCATCAACATTATAAAAAAATAACCCCCGAAGCAAGTTATCACCTCACCTCTGTGTAGGAACACTGGGCTCTTATGCTCAGCATGCAGGCACAGCCAAACCTCCCTTGCCCATCAGAATGACGCCCCTGGTCATTTTACACAAACTTCAAATGCACCTTTTAAAGAAATTTTTGTGAGTCCTCCCACATGGACTCAGGTGTAGTTCTCTCTATTTCTCTGTCTGCTGTTTCCTTTACTTTCTACTATACAGCTCATAAGCATATTTGCTTCTCTGTGTTTCAGCATCCCTTCACCCTGCATCTACCAATGCAAACAAACCAACACCACTGCATCTGTGTGTGCACTACTTCACACAGAATTATCCAAGTCCCATGTTGCCAAGCTGAAACAAGTCTCATTAGTAGTAAAACTCAAACTTTCTTATATGTATATTTTTCAGTTGCACCACTCACATCGGATTTCTACCTTACTTTAGTACTTATTTAACTTTTCCAGTTTGAATAGTCCTAGTTACTTACCATGACTGCGAAACAAAGGATTAACTATTCAAAGGATTGGAGCACATGTCACTTTTTGTTAGGAGAATCTCGGGCTTTTTCTATTACTATTTTTTCTGCTAAGTATGTCTGATAAAAATGGCTTTTAAAAAGGTAAACTCACCATTAGGGTAATGCAAAATCTGAATCATAAAACAATTTGTGAAACATGCACAAAACAGAAATTAAACAAAACAGAAGAAATGCAGGTAATAATGTCCCAAGGAATATGCGCTGAAGGCTTCTTACAGAGATTTATTTTTTGTGATTCCTCAGGCCTGCCCAGCCCCAAACTGAAATTGTAATATCTTACTGGTGCACAGCAGATCTCGTATTTCTGCACTAGCTCTTTTCATTGGCTTTTTGAAACAATTGAAACAGCATCTTACAGGTATCTGGCTAACCATGAGCCATGCTGACATCCCTGTGAGGATATATAAGGGTGAAAGCAAGGAGGAGGAAGGGCAAAGAGAGAAATAGGTGTTGTGATTAAAATAATACTTAAATTATTTAAGTATTTAAGTAACTCAACTCAACTTAAGTTAAGTGTTTAAGTAACTCAACTTAAATTATTTAAGTAACTCAACTCTTGCCCTACATAGATTCAGTTCCACAGAGGTAATGGTGCAGTAATTTTCTTGACTTAAAAGGTTTTCTAGGATTTAAACAGAAGGAAAATTAAAAGGTGATAAATCAACACAGAATGGCAAAACCAGAATATAATTATAAAATACCACAATAATTAGAGAAAGACTGGTTATAATGGCAGTGATCTGGAGGCCTAGGTTTATGGTTTACAAGGCTATCCCAGCAAAGCTATTCTGCACATCTCAGATGGGTGTGAGACAGGTCCCTCACATAAACAAAATCTGCTTCTTGTTGTTTCTCCTTGTGCAACTTTCAGCTTCAGATGCAGCTCAGAAAGGCTCCTGAAGTATGTGAATCCCTTCATGAAGTCCCAGAGTACCCCGACCGAAGAGTCCACTGACTAAATTACAATTATAGTCTGAAGGCAAAAAAACCCTGCATTTCATTCGCTTGATTCTCAACCTCAGCTACATGCAACTAGCTCAATAATGAGCTGAAGCCTCAGCAGTCAGAAATCTTTGTACCTTTTGTAGTCAACAACAGCAGAGGACTTTGTGTCCAAGTTACATACTGTGGATTAAGGGAAGTGTATCCAGGACCACACTTTTCACTGTACACTGGACCAAACCATTAAAGATTAATACAAATTTAGATTTTCAGATTTACCTATGAATAATTCCACTGATGACAATTTAAAAGCAGTATTTTCATAGAGCTCTTAAATGGCTTTGCTGACTCATGGCTTATCCCCATCAGATTTTTCAGGAATTTCTATGCTTCATGTATACTTATTTAAATAATTAAATGTTCAAGTGTTCAGAATAGCATAGCATGGCACAGCATAGAACAGAACAGAACAGACTGTTTCAGTTAGCAGGGACCTACAATGATCATCTAGTCCTACTACCTGACCAAGGCTGACCAGAAAAGTTAAATCCTATTATTAAGGACATTGTTCAAATGCCTTTTTTAAAGTCACTAATAGGCATAGGGCATCAACAACCTCTCTAGGAATCCTGGGCCTGTGTTTGACTACTCTCTTAAGGAAAGAAGTTCTTCTGAATCTCAGGTCTAAACTTTCTATATTGTGAAACCTCCAGAAATACCCCGTGCCCTGCGGCTCCCCCCAGGACAGACCTCTGTCCCTCTGTGCAGCCCCAGAGTGGTGGTGCCTGGTCTGCCCTTGCTGCTTTCTGCCTTTCCACCTGTTCCAGCTGCGTGCCTGGGGCCATCTGGGACCATCTCTGGCCTTGGCATAGGGAACTGGGTCTTCCTTTGTGGCTTGGCAGCAACTCCTGGAGCCAAACCCAGCAGCTGCCCTCTGTCCCTCTGCTCATTTTGCAGGGTCAGCTTGGCTGCAGAAGGACACCTGTGTCAGAGGAAGGTGAGGAGCCCTGGGGAGCATGGAGGAGAAGAGTTTTTCTGTAGAGCTTGCACGCAGCAAATAGTGCTGGTGGACATCCTGCAGAGTGCATGTGATGGGAGAGTAGTAGGGTGGTGGGGAGCTGAACGAAGAGTCACAGAATCACCAAATTAATTAGGGTGAAAGAGACCCTGAGGTCACTGAGTCCAGCCTTTGACTGATTGTCTCGGTTTCAGAGACAAAACTTAAAGAGGAAATGCTCCAGAATGAGCATCTCCTCCAAAGGAAAAGAGTTCCTCTTTCCTCTGCCAATGAGGCAAATTGATGACAGCAGGTGAAAGTGGAAAAAAACCGAACTGTTTATTTACACAAAACAAAAACAGGGTAGAAGAGAAAAAAACCTCACAATACAACAAATGCCTGGAGAAGGGAAAGAAACCCTCATGGGCTGATAAGCAGTCTCCCCAGTCTCCGGGAAGGGGAAGGAGAAGCCCACGCAGCAGCCCGGAGCAGGGCAGATGAAGAAAACCCTGCTGGTCCTCTGGTGCTGATCCTCCTCCTCCAGCAGGGGAAAGGTTCGGCATTCCGCGGGCTCGGACCAGCTGGGGCCACCTCGCGGGTCCCCGGATCCGAGAGAAGAGAAGGAGGGCAGGGAGACCAGGGAGAGGGAAGGGAAAAAAAACCTTTCCTCAGCTAGCAGGAACAAGAGGAATCAAAAAACTCCAAAGAAGAGTACAGCGCTCCCGGTGTGCTCCCCCGCAAGCTCTGCCCAGACCGCAGGGGCCCAGAGCCGCTGGACCCACCCCCCCCCC
>VZTN01029769.1:81963-97352 GCA_013400515.1 Erpornis zantholeuca | reverse complement strand
CCCCCCCCCACTGAACTGACCCAAACCCGGGTCCATCTTAAAGATACCGCGTCTTTGGGCATTAAACAGATGGCTGTGGAATAAAGAAGCCTTATAACATCATCCCAGAACACTGATCAGTACTGTCAGCTAGATCATAGCACTGACTGCCATGTCCAGTCATTTCTTGTACACCTCCAGAGGTGGTTGATGCCACCACCTCCCTAGGCAGTTCATTCCAAGGTTTAACAACCCCTCCCAAGAAGAAATTCTTCCTGATGTACAACCTGAACCTCCCCTCTCTCAGCTTAAAATTTTCTTTTATCCTGTCACTTTCTGCCTGGGAGAAGAGGACAAATCCCACCTGGCTGCACCATCCTTTCCGGCAGCTGTAGAGAGCAGCAAGGTCTTTTCAGAGCGTCCTTTATTTCAGGCTAAACAAACCCAGCTCCCTCAGCTGCTCCTCACAGGACCTGTGCTCCAGACCCTTCACCAGCTCTGTTACCCTTCTCTGGACACGCTCCAGCCCCGCAATGTCTTTCCTGTAGTCGGGGGCCCAGGACTGAACACAGCATTCAAGATGTGGCCTCACCAGTGCCAAGCACAGAGGGTCAATGACTGCCCTGGCCACCCTATTGCTGACACAGGTCAGGTTGCCATTGGCCTTCTTGGCCACCTTGGCCACTGCTGGATCATGTTCAAAACCCCCAGCTCCTTTTCCGCCGAGCAGCTTTCCAGCCGCTCTTCTCCAAGACAGTAGCACTGCATGGGGCTGTGGCTGAAGTGCAGGACCAGCACTTTGCTGTGTTGAACTCCATGCGATTGGTTTCAGCTTGTCCAGATCCCTTTGCAGAGCCTTCTGACCCACCAGTGCCAGTGGGTGGCACTCCCACCCACCTTCTTGTCATCTGAGAACTGACTCACAGGGTACTTCATACCCTCATCCAAACGGTTAATAAAGATTTTAAACAGAACTGGTCCCAACACTGATCCTCAGGAACCCCACTAGAGACAGGCCACCAAGCAGATGTGGCACCATTCATCACCTCTCTCTGAGCCCAGCCAGTTCTTAATCCAGCAAACAGTCAAACAGCTCACAGACTACCAGCTTTTCCAGGAGAATGCTGTGGGAGACAGTATCAAAGGCTTCACTGAAGGTAGACAACATCCACAGCCTTTCTCTCATCCACTGGGCAGGTCATGTGGGAATAGATGGAGATCAGGTTGGTCAGGCAGGACCTGCCTTTCCCAGGTCCCTGCTGGCTGGGCCTGATCCCCTGATTGTCCTGTATGTGCTGTGTGATGGCACTCAAGATGATCTGTTCTGTAACCTTCCCTGGCACCAGGGACAGGCCTGTAGTTCCTGATCCTGCCTTCCACCGTTCTTGTAGATGGGTGTCACACTGGCCAGCCTTCAGACATCTGGGACCTCATTAGCCAGGACTGATGAGAAATGATGGAGAGCAGCTTAGTGAGCACTTCTGCCACCTGTGTCAGTACCCTTGGGTGGATCCCATCTGACTCCACCGACTTGTGGTTGTCTAAGTGGCACAGCAGGTCACTAACAACGTCCTCCTGGATCTCAGGGGGTCTATCCTGCTCCTCACCCCTGTCTACCAGCTCAGGGGGTGGCTGCCCTGAGGATAACTGGTCTTACCGGCAAAGACTGAGGCAAAGAAGGCATTAAGTACCTCAACCTTTTCCTCATCCTTGGTGACAATGTTCCCTTCTGCATCCAATAAAGGATGGGGATTTCCCTTGGCCCTCCTTTTGTAGTTAATATATTTATAAAAACACTTTTTATTATGTTTCACAACAGTGGCCAGACTGAATTCTAGTTGACCTTTCTAGTTTTCTCTCTACATGACCTATAGACATTCTTTTAACCTTCCTGAGTTGCCTGCCCCTTCTTCCAAAGGTCATAAGCTCTCTTTTTTTCCCCTGAGCTCTTGTGAAAGTTCCTTGCTCAGCCAGGGCAGTTGTCTTCCCCACTGGCTTGTCTTTTGGGCCGTAGGGTCAGCCTGCTGCAAAGATTTGAGCTCAAGGGATGGAAAGACCAGACAGAAAAGCCACATCTTTTTGTGCTCCATTGTACAAAAGTTTGTATCCACTGTGCACACGTGACACCCTAATTCATCTAGGTGACTCACAGATGCAGCAAGTCATAACTGGCAGCTTGAGTTAAGCCTGGAGAGGAGCCTGTGAGAATGCTGGGATTAGCAGAACAGACTAAAACACAAGCTGCCTTGTGTTCTGTGTATCATTAACCCTAAATACAATTTTCTCCGTTGCAGGCTGACCTTGCAGCAATGGCAAGCAGGTCTAGCTGGAACACTAGTGACACATGCAGTTACGGCTGTTAAAATGAGAGTGGAAGTGTTCATAAGGAAAGCTGTGGTAAGTGGCCCAGATGACACTGCAGACAACTGAGTATCTGAGGCAGAGATTTATTTTGCTTACATAATGTAAGGGACAAAGTGATTTCTGCTGTCAAATATGCCAGCATAATTTTTTTTTTTTTTTCTTCTTCTTTTTTTTTTTTTTTTTCTTTTGGTCAAAGCAAAGTACTGCTTCATTTTTGTGCTTAATTAGCTGAAATTAACCAGGGAAAGTTAAACCAGGCATATATTTTTTGCAAGCCACTCAAGCTAGGTAGTGCAGTTTCCTGGCACACACTCTGTTATAGCAGTAAGATTCAACATGTTTGCAACAAAAAAGACAAGAATGATTAAATGGTGTTGGAAAGTAGTAATTGTTCTCATTGCTTGAAGCAGACATTAAAAATAATTACAATTTGGCAGTGGTATATTCAGATATAAACAGCCAGTGTCTCAAATTCTCATTGGAAGTAAAAGTTAACAAAAATGAAACACCTGTTCATACATCAGTGCTGCTGCAGTTTAGCAGCATGCAGCATTCCTGAAGCTGTTAAATACATGCATTATGCCAACAAAAATTTGGCCACATGTTTACTTAAGGCCTGAATAAATATGGCCAATCTCTGGCAAAAATCTGATTAAGTTCTTACCTGGGGCTAATAAGACTGACAGCAAAATGATAAGAAATCTAAACATGACAAGTAATATCACAAATAATAAATAAATAGCTATTGTTGATGCAAAATTGAATGTTTAAAGAAAAAGTCCTATGTTCTGATGGACAGAATGTATAGATTTATTTACATGGTTTCCAGCTGTGTAGATGGAGCTGCTCCCATGGATGCCTGGGATACAAAAGACAAAGTAAGTTGAGCTAAAGCAAGGCCTAAGTGAGCACTATTCTCATGGGCTGTATCCACAAAAGCCAAATCTGCAACCTGACTCAGGCTGGCTTATCCTGAGGATGTGAGGGAGAGTATTTTGAGTAGCAAAACCACATGTGTAGAAGTTTTACTGTTCAAGTCCTTTAACTCTGTTTTTCTCTTGTGTGGTTAAACTTCTAAAAAACATAAAATAGAAAATTGTATTTGTATTTCCTCTGACCATGGAAAGTAGAGGCTGAAAATTACATCAAGACATGTTTGGGCTTTTTGCTTATGAGAAATTTAGAAGACTCAGGAAAAAATCATCTAAGCGTTACAGGATAAAACAAAGGACTGTTGGCTCTGCGGCACACTGAAGGATGCTCAGTAGAGTACCTGCACAGGAGAAACCACACTGAGGTTTACAGTGCAAATGACTTTAGACAGATGTTGCTACTTACACTCTTCTCTCTGCTGCCCACTGTAGCCTCTCCTCCCTGCCAAGTGGGGCTTATGCAGGGCACAGGGACCTGCACCCTGCCTGGCAAGCGGTAGTACGCTTTCCAGAGGAAATTTTGTCAAGAGTCTCCCTTCGTATGGAGGGCTGCAGTTTTCAGAACTCCACATTTATTTGTTCTTCCACAAAGTGTAAATATCAGACTAACTCTCTTACCCAATTTAGGAAGCAACCAGAGATGGGAAAAGGACAAAGAATTTCCTCCCACATCTAAGAAGAAATAACCTTTATATAAAGTGATTTAGCCAAGAGTTTGAAGTCTACACAAATGGTTTCATTCAGAGTGAGAATGACATGTATAACCCAGTTCTAAACCTATCCCCCAACCTGCAACAAAGGTAATGGAATCAAAAGACAAAGACCAGCATGCTACCATTTAGAGAGGGTAACAAATGGCTCCTGCTCCAAAATGGGCAAATCTGAATATCCCAACCAATCCAAATACTGAAAGATCTCAGATTCATACTCCAAATCAGAATGATTGCATGGTTGCAGCTGCAGAGACGACGAGCAGTAAATAAAGAAGCATTCTATAAACAACCAAATCCATACCCTGTAAGTTATAATATTTTTTTTATTCATGTTAGAATTTCTATCAGTGTTTGAACATTAATATTGAGAGAGTTTGTACAATTTCCATTCAAAGCTTAAAATGAGAACCACACTAGGATCACAAATCGTAACTAAAACTCAGTTCAGAATTGTATGAATATTCACACTCTCTTTCTCTCTTAACACTGTTAAACACTTTCTTTTCTCCAGGGGGTTTACAAGGAAAAGTGTGCACTGTAATTGTATCTCAGCAGTGTTCCAAAACATAATGGTATCATCATTACATATAAACTCTTTAAAAATATAATTCTGTCAAAAGACTTGATGACTACTATGTACACTACAAAAATAAATTTTCATATAAATAAATTATATGGCATAATTTTATCTTTGTAACTGAAATGACACAAACCCACTCCTACCAAACAGGCAAGCAATGAGACCCAGTTTGAATATTTTTCTTCCTTTTAACTCCTTACACTAAAAGCTACAAGTCCATAATGTAAATGTTATATACTCTTTCCTATTTAACATTAGTAAGCACTCTATACAAATAAAAATCCATTAAACAGTAAAAACATAACTGTAATAGTGTTTCCAATAGAAATAAAATCCCTGCATTTTGTTTGTTATAAACTGGCATGACAAATACTGTAAGAAAAACATTCTTATGATACAAAAATATAAATATCACCCATGATTAAAAAAGTTAAGAAACAAAACCAAAACAAAGTAAATGTTGCCAGCCACTGAGTTCTCCCCTTGCCAATGTGACTATTGAAGAAGGTCTACATTGTGCACGAAGCAGCAGAAGCTCACCCACATGCAAGCACGCAGGAAGACTTGGGCAGGGGCAGGTGGCAGACACTGCAGCTTGCCCTGGGCCCCTTCCCTCCCAAGGAAGAGCAGGCAGCAAGGCAGCCTGTGGCATGGAGGCAGCAGCCCTGCCAACCTCTTGACACATGAGCGCACAAGCTTGGTACTTGAAGGCAGCTTCCATTTAGTATCATACAGTTTTGTCGCAGAGTTTGTATGATCTGAGGTCACTATGCTGCTAGTGCTTAATTGGGGGCCCCCATCTTTTTGTCATCAAGAGTTTTCATGTTAGACAGTGAACTGGACCAGTAGGCAGTTGCGACATTAACCCTTGGTGTGCATGAAACAGTAGCTTATGTATCACGGGAATGACACCAGGCTCTCGCCACCTGCTCTTCGAGCGTTCACATTGGAGATCTGTAAACAAGTGCCTCATATCAAAGTGTTTTCAAGTGAGCAAAAAAGGCATGGAAATTTGTGCATTCTAATTATCCCCATTCGTTTTGCTGGCAAGGTCTGTGGGCAAAGATAGACTCCCTGAAGCCACTGGAGAAAAACACTTTCCCATCAAAGAATTGGCCACTGCTGTTCAGGTATAAATATAAGAAAAGCCCCACCACTGCTGTGTTTAGAAACTGAATGTTGGTTGTGTTTGGCTCGAATACAAAATTGAACATCTACCTGCTCTAAAAAACAGCTTGGAGAAGGGCAGAAAAAAAGATGAAGAAAGAAGACAGAGATAATGAAAACTTGTGTTGCCTTAAATTAAGGTTTTTTGTTCCTAGGATTTGTTTCCAACTGGAACACAGATTGTAGTGTTTTTCCAGACCCTTCACCTGCAGCAATCCCCTTTTAAGTTTAAAAATAATAGTACAAAAAGCTAAATTAGTTTCGCAAAGAGATCCCAGTTTAGCTGTTTTAATTAAAAGTGCCAATGCAGCATGGGAAAACACAAACAATAGAGAAAATAACTACTCAGGCCTTATGTGTCATTACCATCCCGGCCCACCAGAAAGCCATTTATATTTAAAAAGTTAATATACTTTTTTTTTTTTTTAATCCTTCCATTTGATTTTTATCCCTTACTATTAACTCCTTCCTGCCATGAAAATAAGATGACCAAAGATACTGCTTTCAGTGCTGTAATGACTCAGCTAAGCTGTGGCTCACCATCAAACAATTCATTATCCAGCTTCTAATGCCACTCACAATTAACAGTATCAAAATAAGGCAGAGGCTCATTGTATTTCTAAAACCACCAGCACCTCTCAATATCCAGCACCTTTGGAAGTGAAAAAATAATGGTTATAGTGCTTGCACTTACCTGGCACCTTTTGCAAGGAAAAAAGGGAAATCAAAGCACTACACGAACAGTAATTAAGCCTCACAACATTCCTGGGAGGTAGGTAAGTGTAATTATAACCATTTTACAGAATGAGAAACTGAGGCATGGGGCAGTTAAGTGACTTGACCGAAGTCATGTGAACCAAGTCATTAAGGGTTTGGGAACTGAAATATAATTCCAAACCTCAACTCCCTGTCTTCTCTAGTATTTTAGTTGGGCCTTTGATGATGGCAGTCTATAGCTGTATATACAGGTAAACAACAACAGAGTTTTCACTAGTGCCTACTAACAGGGAAAGCCAGACTCAGATCAGCATCAGCGGGTTTGAAAGCCCACCAAGTGTTAACATACAGTAAAAGAGAAACTACAGTACACCAGGAACATACACGCAAAAGCATGCATATTTCCAGATGCACACATGGACACATACAGCAAAACAAAACCTGCACATAGCTAAATCTATTTAAGCCTCCCGGATTAATTTGCTTTTCTTCATATTTGCTTATTTTAAAAATTACCACGCATAGCGTGTTTGAAAGTTAACCGTAACATTTCATACTACCACAGGGTTGTGATACGCAAATTTAAAATATTTTAAACAGACATGTACCTTTAAAAAATCCTATTACATAGCAATATTTGCATAGAATTATACAAGTAAATTATAAAATATTTAAGCAGCAGCAACTTATGCTGAAATTTAGAACTAGATTAAGCTTAGTTGTGGCACAGATATCAATGTACAAAACGTACAAAGAGCACACAATATTGTCCCCATTCTATTGCCCAGAGGCAAATTACTCCAGATTATACTACTTTACATCGTTCTTTTGTATATTACATATGTGTACATCTTTTAAATACTTAAAAGAAATATTTAACAAAATAATACAATAGGTTACAGTAACAGTGAACTGTTGTCCTGATGCAGCATGTCTTTTTCTACACTTCAAGCAGTTCTTCTCTTCAAGCAGTTCTGGAATACAGTTTTCCGTCTTTGGCCTCTTCTTTGCTTCAGTTATTACCCTGTGCAAATAAGAAGACAAAAAAAAGCAAACATTCACTAAATTTCAGTAAAAACAAGCAAATCAAACTAAGCCAACTCATTTCATGATTGTTGTGGTTAGAGTTAGCAGTCAGGAAATGCTGGCTCTGCTTTCATCTCAGTCATTAATTTCCTGGTGAAGAAATACTGATGCCAATTAAAAAAATGTAAGTGCTTTAATGTCTAAGTTCCCAGTTTTAGATACCTGTGACAAATTCAGTCAAAACCAATGAAAAGTTGGAAGAGAAGTATGTTACATTGAATACTGAGCTTATTTAAGGATCTCATATTACTGTGCACTTCAGCTTGAAAAAGCTGAGCCCAGTATTTCCTTATTCTATGGATACTATTACTTCTCATATTTCTAGATTGCAAAGCTAAAGGCATTCATGTCTGTGCTTTGGGAATATATTTTATAATTCAGAAAGTGGTTTCACTGTGAATTATCATAAAAATTTCCATCAAAACTCTGTGTGTGCGTACACATGCATGCATGCATGCATACGTGCAAAATATTCCAGAATCAAAATAAAATTCCTTGCTCTGCTCAAACTAGTGTCTGTCACTAAAAAGCTCAGATAAGCAAAGAGAAAAAACAGGAATCCAGATAAGTAACTACTCTTACACTTTCTTTTTCCCCTGCAAGAGAAGAAGAGTGTAAAAATAGTGAGAAAGAGTTTTTCAGGTAAGATCCCCAAAAAGTTTTCAGTGTTAAAACTCAATGGGCAGTTCTACCCTATGCAAATCGGCAATAGCCACTGCAGCTGCTTCTGGCGTGCGAGATCACTGGGTCGGTCTCTGAAGGACCCCCCAAAGAGCAAGGGACACCCTGCTGAGCAGCAGTGCACTAGGCATCGTAGGAATTCCCACTTCTCATTTGGCTCATCCTGCAGAAGGATTCAATCCTCATTATGGACTTCAAATTCTTTCACAAATTATTTTATTCAAGGGATGACAAGTCCTGAAATAGTGGGCAATTTTATACTCTCCTATGTAATGCCATTTTATATAACATTTTAGAGCATGCCTGATTCAGGGATCAGAAGACAGGACTAACACAATGGTAAATGCAGTCAGGATGGCTGTGAAAACGTTATGCAACATCTCTGCTTCATTTTCCTCATCTGGTAAACTGGGTTTTTATGATATACTTACCCATTTTGCAAGGCACTTTGAAGTAGTTCATGTCTGAATGCACTATGACTTCTCAGTGCTGGAGAGTACTATCTTAGCCACCCTCTCGTCTAGTGCAAAATATACTGTATTCATAGTTAGCAGATTTAAGGTGATCAGTGTGACCTGTAAGTAGTGCTATCTAAAGAGAAGGTACCTCTGAGAGACTTTATTTTTCCTCTGTCTTTTGATCACACCATTGCCTGACACAAGCCAAAGCTTGCAGTAACATGGGATGGACCTACCTTACTGTGAGCTGTTGCCAGGTATCCTTTCCTCACATTCAACATCTTGCAGTTCTATAACTTCTACTTTAGAATTTCTTCTTTCACACCGCACATTAAAAGGCACATGGGGATCCTCAAATGGCGCATGGCCAGCTTCATGGTGTCCCTCGTAGGATGGAAAGCTTGTTCCCCGGGAGCTGTGGCTGTGCAGGGCAGGGTGGACAGCAACAGTGACGGAAGCCGAGGCAGTCACAGTAGTGATGGGCTGGCAGTAGGCTGCTCCTGCGGCACCTGTGGCCCCAAACGCCGGGCTTCTCACGTTGTGGGAACGAGCCTTGGAACCCGAGCGATCCCTGTTGCTGGGTTCTGAGTGCCCATCAGTAGAAATTTCAAAAGCGTCCCTGCGAGGGCGGTAAGGAGGTGGTCGCGGCCCTTCCCTTGTTTCCCTTTTGGGCTGTCTGCCCTGACGCCATGGCTGCTGTGTGCTGGGCTCTGGATTTGATTGCAGCCTGGGACTCGGCTGATGCCTTGCTTCTGGCTGAACCACCTGAGAGGGACACACATGGTTACGCCTCTGACAAAGCAGAGCAAACAAATACTATGCTTGCTTACATTTTATGCTGAGAATTATTATAATAATGATCTAACTCTACAAAGGGATGCTGTGGAATCTGATAATTGATTTTTCCATGGTTTTTGTCCGAAGTTATTAAAACCTGGAAAGCATATCTTCAGAAAAACAAGGGATGACAGCTGAAAACATTATTGTAAGCTTCCTACATGCTGGTCCATCTTTTCAAAGGGATGGGTGACAAGCACTTGATCTTAACAAGCAGAATTGCAGGCATTTGGAAAGGGATCTATTCCATGCAGGGAACATACACAGGATGTTAGTAGGGTAGTTTGTATAGACTGTAGGAATCTGTTTTCTGATGTCCATAAAGAGCGTGAAGCACAGCAGCTACATCAGTCAATAAACCGTGACCAACTTCAAATGTGGCTGTGCTTGTACCTATTCCTAGGCCTCTGCTGAACAAAACCAGATCCGCATTGCAGCTCAGCATGCAACATCAGCAGGGGTAGGAGACAGAGCTTTTTCACTTTCCTTTGAAACTGCAATTATGCCAACCCAGTAGCAAGATGCAACAAGGCCCAAGATTTGGTACAGCACTTGAACTACTGTCTTCCGGCTCTAATCTTTCTCCCCCAAAATGTGCTGTCACAAAGAGGTATATGATAGTGATTCACAAGGAGCTGTGTGAAAGAGGTTGGGCTCTTGTAATCTCTCCTCCTCTCTCTGAAAACAGTCATCAAACAGACTGAGAGCTCTCTCTTGTGGCTGGTGCCAATAGGATGTAACAATTATCCATGCCAAAGGCCTCTGCTTTTGTACCACCGATTGACCCCCAACTCAATTCTAAAGGAGAGAATGAGGAAAAACTTCACCCCCTGCTAACAGGTTTTGGCACAAAGTCACAAAGCAAAATCAGCCAGAAAGAATTTTCCATGAAAATAAACAGATTTCAAAGAAACCCAAAAACCAAAACACACCAAAAAACTACTTCTCGTCCTCCTGCTAGTACATATGAAAGCTACTTACAGTGGATCTTGCAAAGAGAGGATTCTCAGTTGCTTCCACTATGACTTGATGAACTGGTGCCCCAGGGCCTTGCATGGCCTCATACTGATGAAGCTCTTCACTGATGCCAGACACTGTGGTTTGAGAGCTGAACTCAGAATCAGAGGAATCCGAAGCATTATGTGTGTGGCCAGGTGGCAGTGCAAACCTCACGGTACCGGGGGGTGGCTCAGGAGATGGTGTGGGCAATCTGTCATGTCCGTTGGCTGGAGAAACCTGATGACAGCAAAGCTTTCAGTTACATTCAGCTAGCTTTACCCTTTTAATCACTAGTGCTTGACACAAATGATGTTCTGCCAAATAACCCCTGCCATGCCACAACAACCTTAGCAACAACTTTCTGATGAACACAGATACTGAATGGAAAAAAATTAATGGAAGTGTAAAAAACATGATCTCCATCTGTGCATATGTATGTAAACAGGGCTACACGGATTCTTCTGGGTATCATCTCAGGAAGTGCCTGTATCTGAGTATGTGCATGCACTTGCACTTGTAATATAAAAATAAAAATAATATGCTGCCTTCCTCCCCCTTCAGCAAGCATTAGCAGTGATTTCATAAAATCACTTCTGTGGGTTTGTACAGTGTGATTCAGCGTCTATTTGCAAAGAGAGATGGATACGCACATCACAGCAATATATATGGTAATAACACACACATACACATACACACAAGGGTGATGTGAGTGTGCCACTCCTCCAAAGAACCCAAACACTTCTGCAATATACCAGTGCTGTATACATACCTTGTGTTTTATTCTTGTGCACACACATATATACAGACATGTGAAACATAGCACACTGATTGTACTGACACATGATAAAGGTAAACCCACATAACAAAGTAATTGTATTAACTCCAGAGTTAATGATCAACAACTAAATATAATGTTGGTATCTGTGAACCTGGAGTCTGGATTTGGTCTTCGTACTGTAAAGTCATCAACATCTAAGTGAAGCCTTCCCTGCATCAAAAATGTTACTTGAGGCAGGGTAAGGCTGCAGGGAGAGGTGACTGGACAGTGAGGACCTTCTGGCAGACCAATCATGGTTATCAAGATGTGGTCTTGGACCACCATTGTGTGTGTCGGTCCACATAGGCCTTCCTGGTGGTCTGCTCAGCTAAACACTTTGAGGAATGCCAACAGAGCCAGTGAGGTAGGGAACAATGTATATAAAACAAACTATCTTTTGCAAAACATTGAGGGAAATCCTTATTTACAAACTTGTTTGCATATCACATTATGCTAGTAGTATAAATAATACTGTCAAGTTTTCTTAGTGTGACCCCTAAAACAAGACTTATTAAAGAAAACTTTAGAGTAGCATCAACTACATAATGAACAGCACTTTTAACAAAAATTTCTTTAAAAGTCTGAGAG
Source organism: Erpornis zantholeuca (assembly GCA_013400515.1). Lineage (NCBI taxonomy): Eukaryota > Metazoa > Chordata > Aves > Passeriformes > Timaliidae > Erpornis > Erpornis zantholeuca. The sequence continues at coordinate 85,434 of VZTN01029769.1, read as the reverse complement.
CAAAAACAATTAATCCAAGAAAATTTTAAAAATAGTTTCTAAAAATGGGGGATAATTGAGGGGGACAGCAGTGCAGACATAGAATTATTTTTTCTGTTCTGTTCACCATTAATTTTACTGACCTCAGGGTATGGTCCAAAGAATGAGAGAAGAACGGGAAGCAGCACCAATCCATTGAGAACTCCCAAAATGGTTAAGATTGCCAAAACAGCAAAGAAATACCTGAAGTACAGTTTAAAGGGTTTGGGAGAGAGAATAGTCACTGTTAGAAACAAGGGATTACAAATTACTCCTACATATGTTAAAATAATACAGGTACTAAATTGACTCTAACATATTATTAACATTAAAGGAAACAATTATATCACTTTCCACATAAGATATAGGGGTTTTTACCTTTTGAATTAGAGAAGCTACATTCCACAAAGTGTTAGTTGAGAAAGAAAAGAAAAAAATTACATTTGTTAATTTCCCAGAATCTGGAAGCATGTAATGTTATTTATGAATGTGTTACACAAACACAAAAATATGGAATGTGCAGGGAATGGCTGAATGGATTGAAAGCACAAATACAATGAAAAGGGGCCCCCATTAGTGAAAACCCAGCAGAAGCAAACAAATGAAGTGAAGGGTGTAGAATTTAAACAATTTAGTGTAGAAGGAAAAGAAGCCCTCTTCTCCCAGCAGCTAATCCACTGTGAAATGCTTCTGCAATTTACAGCAGAATGTCTAATTAGATCTACAGTATATCAGGTAAGGGTTTTCCTTGCTGTTCATTAATCAAATTTAACGCCTAGAATTCTGTGAGTTCCAGTTTTACCAAATAGCTTGAATTGCAACGCTTTTACAACACAGGAACCCGCCTTCTGCAAAGAAAATGCCCATTCTATAGTAAGCTTCAGCATTGTACTGAGTAAGAGTGCTCCACAATGGCAGAGCTGCATTGCAGGCTAATCTTTTGTTGAACAATTTAGCATCTCTGAATACTCTTGTTTTGCGTCAGCCAATTCAAACATAAAGGCTGCAGTACTATGGAAGAAGAGAAAAGTGCACAAGTAGTTGTCCTTTCCCACCACTGAGGGCTAAGGTCTGGGATCCTTCATGAATACCAAGGTAAACCTGTCAGTAAAAGGAAAGTCTTGCTAGTTGGTATTCGGCACAGCTGGGGCTCAGACTAAACTTAAGACTGCGTTGTAACTAATGATTTCAAGGACTCAGTCTTGGTAAATTCCTGGAGGAGAAGGCAAAGGAGAAGAACAGAGGGCAAGTTTGCTACTAATGGGTCTGCTGATTACATTGTCTAGCTGGCAACAAACTTTACTGCCTCCCTGTTTCCACATCTGATCAAATATATCAGACTCCTGTAAAACTATAAATATCCTGCTATTGTAAACATTTGGGAATTTCTGATATGCATTAGCAAAAATCAGCAAGCCAATCTACTCCACTAACATAAACCACCAGAACTTTAAACTGGGACACAGATCAACAACAGGCATTAAAAACATTTGCATCTCATCCATCTAACGTTAGAATAAACAGGAGGATTATAGCTTTGACCAGTTGGTGTATACAATGTCTGTTAATTTACTTAATCTTCCACATTGCTGGACTAATCTGTCGCTTTCCGGAAGTTTGGGATCTTCTTCGCCCACTATAACAATGCTCAGGCTCCTCATAGTTTATTTTATTATATTTTTTAAACAAGGCAAACTAAAGTGAGATTGTGCCATAAAATGGGAAACTGATGGCCAAAAAAAGTAAAATAACAGAAGTTGAAAACTTGAAAGGCTCATTTTATAAACTGAGAGCACATCCAATCCAAATTTGGTGTGAAGGTCTGCTACAATCTTCCATTTGCTATGACACAAAAATGCATGCCAAAAATCTCATCTCTTAAGTAGGAAAGTAGCACACCAAAAATGTAGCCCTGTAAATTTAGGTTAAATCTATCAGTAACCTGTATGTCAAAATGTTCCAACCCTTACAAAACCAGGTCCTAAAAGAACAGTTCTATTTCTTCAATACCAATACAATAAAATAAAAAATAGTGATTTGGGGGAAAAAATTCTATTTCAGGACATGGAATACCTGTATAGTAATAGTTCTCATGTAGGTTTCATGAGCTCTAACTGCAAACTGCCTGTCTTCTTCAAATCTCTTTCATACAAAACCAAAAAACCTGATGAGATTTAGCAGTCATTCTCTCGGTTCCTGCCCCTGACATTTTGTTGTTCTTGTTGTCAAATGGATGTCAGTTAAGTCTAGTCATCTAGCTTATGTCTACCTAAGTAGTTAAGCCATCTTTCAGAGCATTTTTATTTGGCCCAGTTCTACCTCCATTCCATTTTAGGGCTTGGATTATTTTTTTGTGTGTGTGCTGTAGTTTTCCACAAAGAGCCTGTGTTACTTCTAAGATCAGCCGTTTTCCAGAGCTCCACAGGTTGTTTGGAATAGAATAGGATCTGTTTCATTGCACTTCTCAAATTCTCCTGAAGAAAAAACTTGCTTTCCTCTATACTTGATGAACTCACATTCTTAATTATATTCACAAGAAACAGCCTGCTTGTAGTTCTAAACAGAAGGGCCTTTAGGCTTTGCTGTACAAAATTTTAGCATGAAGTTCTGTGTTCATATTTATGGTTCCCCAGCTCCCAAACAGGGCTTTCTTCCCACCCCCCCCTTTCTCTCATTATATAAACCCCACATAAGGATAGAAGGGGAAAGCCCTGAGAGAGTCACTTCCAGCACAGTTGAGTGTTTGTAGGTTCACATGTCCTCTGCATACAAATTCTTGTGCATACAAGAAGTCTGGAGGACCTCAAGGCTAAAGGTCAGATGCAGATAATACTGAACAATACAAGATGCTTTGAACTAATTCAAGCCCAGACTTAGCAAATTTTCTAAAGAGAGACATTTTTGTGTTCCTTCATGCTAAGTGTCAGATTTTCCTGGAACAGATTTTAATGTCAGCAATGGAAACCCTACCATGACTAGCAAGTAACAAGGAGTTAATAAAAGAGAGGGAAAGCAGGACCATGATGTAAGTATACTTGACACACCATGCATAGTAATAAAATGAGAGATTCACTGAAGTGACTAAAAATTAAAAGCACATTTTTTTTTATTTTTGAAAGAAAGTTAACACACACAAGTGCCTTACCTGACAATAAAATCAAACTCCGATCCTGCAAGCATTAACACCCCAAGCAGAGTGGACACAGCCCCATCCAGCACTGGTGCAAACATGTGTTCCAATGCAAGGACAGCCCTATGGTTCCTGTCTCCCATAGCAGTTAAAAACGCCTGCAAAACAAAAAAAATCCATTTCCTTAGGTAGATGCGTACAACCTTCCAAACAGCCTCTCTCCAAGCATACACAGTTTTCCATCACTTAATTACTCCAAACTACAGTTTATCAAAGTTGTCTCTGTAGCTGGCTGACCCTTGAAAGAAGGCCTAATCCTGCAG